>ML780636.1:452765-492746 GCA_009831015.1 Picea engelmannii | reverse complement strand
AGTCAATTTGTAGACGACTTACTCCTTATGGGGGTACCCACATCACGAGAAGCCCTACACATCAAACGTCTCATCAACCTCTTCTGCGAAGCCTCAAGCATGGAAGTGAATCTTTTCAAATCTCAAATCTTCTTTTTCAACACGCCTATCCAGATCCAACACCACATTACGTAGTTACCAGGATTTATGCATAGTGTCCTCCCCTCCTCTTACCTGGGCATCCCCCTTATTGATAACCCGCTAAGAAATACTTCCTAGGACTCCATGTTATCCAGCTTCTAAAATAAACTCTCCCTGTGGACCTTCTGATCCCTCAATCTGTCTGGTCGCCTCATCCTCCTCAAGTCTGTCCTATAAGTCCTTCCAATCTACGCCTTCTTAACTCTGGCGGCCCCAAACTTCACCCTCGGCACCTTAAGGAATATCCAAAGGAGCTTCCTTTGGCAAGGTACCAAAGAAGGACACAAAATGACTCTGGTTAGCTGGCAAAAAGTCTGCAAACCAAAGAAAGCAGGGGGGCCTTGGCCTCAGAGACCCAACTCTTCTCAACAAGGTCCTCAGTGCAAAAATTTGGTGGAGATGGTTAAAGAGACCACAATATCTTTGGGTGCGTCTTTGGAGGCAAAAATACACCCGAACAATCCCGGAAAGGGAGCTCATCAAATGGAATGGTCAGAGCCCTGGCTCCCTCATTTAGAATGCGGCCAGGAACAATAAGGGACTTATAACATAACACTCTTTCTGGGAATTGCAGAGTGGGACTTCAGCTCTCTTATGGAGTGACTCCTGGAAACAACTTCCATCCCTGAACATCGAACCCACTTTGAGCGCCCTCATCCCTTTCACAATAGATGCAGGCCTCCTCAAAGTGTCAGATTTCTGGAATCTGGAAGCTACAAGAAACATCTTCCGCATTTGGAAAAACTCCCATGAAGCTTTGAACATACCCCTTGAATTAAACATCCAACCTTTGCAGGATCACCTTGATTCAAGGAAAATTTTAAGACAACGCGGGGAAGACATTCTCAGATGACGACACACCGCCACAGTTACCTTCAATATACAAGAAGCTTACCACCTAAGAGCAGGCCATAGATCCTTACCAAAAGAAGAGGTCTGGGGAAATATCTGGGAAGCCAAATCCTGGCCAAAAATAAGTACCTTCCTATGGTTAACTGCACACAACAACATTCTCACTTGGTATAACTTAAAGAAAAGGGGCTTCATCAGTCCTTCCTGGTGTCAATTATGTGGCACAGAGGAGTAAACTCAAAGCCATCTCCTTAATCTGTGCTCATACAGTTCCTTCATCTGGGACCACAGCGCCAGCCTCATGAGAACCACGGACATGAACCGCACAAGCATCCAGGAGACCATAGAAGGCTGGAGAGGTTCCATTTTTCAGTCCCCCATCCTTAACATAATTTGGCAACTTTTATCGGGCTTCATCCTTTGGAAAATCTGGAAGGAATGAAATTGACGAATTGTTAAATCAACTTCTAGGAATTGGCAGGACATTTGGACCACAATCCATTCCCACATCAAAGAAACAATCTTTCTGCACCCTTGGACAGACCAGGATTTAAATTACCCAATGAATGAGTGTCTGATCCTAAATTCCCGGCGACTCAATTTCCCTCCCCTTCCCACAAGCCTCTTCATTTTCGTAAGTCGTAATCCCAACCCCACTCAATGGGAGGCTCCGCACTCAGGATGCCACAAATTAAACTTTGATGGAGCCTCCAAAGGAAATCTAGGACCCGCAGGTTATGGAGCATTCATTCGCAACAACAAAGGGGAAATCCTCCACATCTTAGTAGGGAATCTGGGGCACAACACCAACAATGTTGCAGAAATCTAGGGACTCCTCTGTGGTTTGCAAGCATCCAAAGATCAAGGGTTTTTCCCCATAATAGTAGAAGGGGATTCGCAGATTGTCATTAATCTCCTCTCTCATCTCCTCAATGGTGCAGACCCAGAGAAAATATCCCCCAGCTGGAGTCTTATGAACGGGCTTTTCATAATCAAATCCATTCTTCAACCGCATTGGGTAATATTTCCATCCCATGTTCGAAGAACAACAAATCAAGTTGCTGACATGTTGGAAAATTATGGAGTAGATCTACAGGAAGGAGACTTCTCGTGCTCCCCCGCCTCTTCTTCCTCACACCCCACAGTGATTGCTTGCAAAAACATAGCCAACAACAAGGATCGACCCCCGGATGGGGTGTTTCCAAGCTCAGAACGTGGATAGACCAAGGGGAGGCCATCTGGCCAGGCATCCGGCCACTTGGCGCCGCCTCATATTCTCCCCCCCTCATCCATCACTTCATGGGAAGGAATCCCCCGCCGTCAGTCTTCAAAATCCACTCGCAGCTAGCTTGTCGCACGCTCACAACGCTCCTTTGCATGGGATATTTCACAGTGATGGGCAGTACACCTTCACAGTCCCATCAACAACCTCACAATGTCGCTCCTAAGTCAGTGCCTGGGCACACAGAAACTCATTTGCGCCTTTGGCCTTTGCATTTTCGGCTCTCCCTGGTTGTCATTTTCGTTTTCCTCTCCTAGTGCAACCACCACCTAACCTCATGGACTTCTGGTTCAGGCCTCTCTTCACAGGTTCTGTTGGTCGACTCCATTTCCTTAAAGCTCCTCGGTGTTCTCCGTCCCCAATTCTCGTTTTTGCTTTTTTCTCGGTGCTCCCTGTCCCAAGCTATTCAACTTCCTCTATGCTCTTTGTCCTAGGTTCAACCTGTAGCCAACACCATGCCCCGTCCTAAGGGAAAATCCAAAAGAGGGGCGACCTAGTATGCGGCCAGAGGAAGGAAGGCACCTGACTCTGACTCTCCCCCTGAAAATGATGGTATTCCTTCTGATTCACCCTCGGAAAACGATGGCATCCCCATCTTGAATCCTGTAGTAGCTCCCTCTCCTACTCAACCTTTTCGTGAGATCACCCCGGACCTCTCCCCGCTCTCGAATCCATTCGCCTGCAAACTTGAATGGTTTGAAAATTATGGAAATTCTCTTGTCTTCGCACCGCCACCCCCCTCCCCTCCTCGTCATCCTCCACCCCCACCTTCTCCCTCTCGCCACCCTCCTCCTCCACCCCCGTTTGCTTCCTCTGCTCACTTTGTTTCTCCCTCCTCTTCCTTCGACTCTCCGTTGTCCCCCGTGCTCCCTTCATCTTGTGACAGGTGTGCAGATAGAGCAGACTTCATGGATTCCTTGGACGACCTTAAAGAGGGGTCTAGGGGATGTCAAGTCAGCCTTACTCAAGCTAGAACTCAAGGAATCTGAACGTTGGAGCCGCGTGGATCTCATGATGTTCTTCCTACAGGACTTTCGACAAGCCATCGCATACCGAGACATGCTCGATAAAGGAAAATCGCAGGGGCACCAAGCATTTACTGGACCAAGGCTCGATCCAGGTTTTTTTTAACCATGCTTCAGGTTTATGCTTTTTTGTTTTATTTCGGTCGCCATGGGAGGCCAACCAGTTCTGAGTAGTTTTGTCTATGTTTTTCTACTCAACTTAGCAACGAGAACTATGCCCTGCGTGGCAATGTAGTATTAGTTTTCTGCATATTTCATTCCTCTATTTTGGACAAGTGGCAACAAGGGTTTCCCACAAGGGAACTGTTGCCACGTTTGAACAGAAGAGACATAGATATGTAATTTCTTTTTATCACAAGCTCTAATAGAATACTTCTAACTTACAAAAAAAAAGAAAATGAAATTTTGTTTACTGTGAATATGTGTAATTATGATTTAGTTGTTGAAATAAAGCATATCAAGTTCAGGCTTATTTACATGTAAAAGCTCACCAAATCAGATGGCTTGTAGGTTATAGTGGACCTCATTATCCTTCCCCCCTGAAAAAATCAGTATACACCTAACGTAATGAATATGAAGTGTATGGAATTTTATACAACATCCTAATGACATAAATGATTGCAAAATTGAGACCATGAATGTGTTATAATCTATGTTGTAGTCATGGATATAAAATTGTTATTTCTATGGTTAATTATATCAAACTCATTACAAGATTTAGTTCTTAATTAATTATGTTGATAAATATACATCTATGTTTTTTAAAGGAGATTAATTATTTTTAATTTCAAGAAAGAGATTGATGAAGAGCATTTTTTTCTATCAGTATCTCCTTTAAATGGGTTTAATTTTGTTCTTCTTCTTTTAAAAATTTATTAATGTAGTTAATGTTCATAACCTTCTCAAAAAAAATTGGATTAGTTACAAGCATGTGATTGATATACATTGATCAACAAACATTAACCACCTTATATGTCGTATGTGTGTGTGTTTTTCCACTATCTCCTCCTCTACATGACATGTTGTGTATGGGAGTGTGTGTGTTAATAAACAATCAAATACTTCATGTTTGACATCTTAGAATAGCTTCTATGGATTAAAAAACCCCTTTTGTTAATATACTTATGTATGATTGTACAAATTATAATAGAGACTTAGTATGGAAACTTTAAATACCATCATAAGAATCAACTTAGTATTAAAACAATTAGACACACAATTAAAAATAATGGAAAACATAATAAGATTAATTGACACAGTAACACAATATTAAGAACTAGATACCAACATTGTGATAAGTTTCCAACACTGTGATAAGTTTCCTACTATGTTGTTTACAATTTTTAAGAATAAAGTTCCACCACCATACGTAAGGGTGGATTGTTAATTTAAATGTACCAACATGAACTATTATTTTGAAATTCAATGCCAAAGTATGAATCAATCTTAAAAGTATTACTCTATGATAAATTGAATGATAGTTGAGATTAAAAATTAAAAAATATTAATCTATGGTAAATTGGTAAATTTAATTTATCATGGGTAAAAATTGTAACGTTCAAATCTTTGTTATATGTTTAAACGTAGAAGCGAAATTCATACCCCTCAAAATAAATATCTAATAAAAAAAATATTAAATATTGATGATGAAGATCATCCTTCCATTACCTTATGATACAAATGTAATGAAATTTTTTTAGAATTTGAGATTTTTTAATTCATAGTGCCATGTCCTTTGCCTTTTTAATATAATATTGCCAATAATATAATTACTTTCTTATTCATTATAAATATTAAGTTAATTAATATTATTATTTATGAGTCACTAAATTTGATATATATATATAGAGAGAGAGAGAAAGTAAGTATATTATGATTTGAATTAGAAAAAGTTATATATATATATATATATATATATATATATATATATATATATATAAAAGGATTAACCAAGAAGAGGAGCCATATAGGAGGGAGAGGAGGACTCCTACAGTGATTTTCAGGTTTAGAGAAGAACTCATTAAATATTAGAATACATTTAGGGCTTTAAGTCAAGGAATAGACTGAAGATTGACAAAGGGAATTTGATCTCTCTAAATACAAGCCTTAGTAGTTTCCATGCACTAGGTGGCAAGGCAAAATATTTTGAAGGAAATCAATCATTCCAAACTTTATGTTCCGTGTATAATCCCTTGGCCTAGGAATGGAGAAGAAAGGTCTCTTTTATAAGATTAATATTAACAATTATTATAGTAATTTAGATTTATTTTCATAGTTTAATGGAATATTTAATCAAACAAATTGATTTCTAAAAGTATTCAAATGTGATTTACAATTGTTTTCATGATTTAATATATATGCAACATGGTCGATTATAGGGGAGCAACTCTGTAATGGCAACATTTAGGGTTTCAAGGTTCTACACGATGCCATTAGCATGAGGTTAGGGACCCGGTTGGGGATTGATCTCTGTGTAGGATTGACAGTTATTCCCCTTTGGTTGATTACTTTGAGGACAAACTCTCAAAGTCGGGGATATTTTCCAATCTGACGATCAATCTAGTAGATCATTGCATAGATGGTGAGGATGTTTCGCACGGTTTAGGCTTTGTTTCGAGGGTGCCACTACCTTTAGGTCGTCAAGGTGGTTTACACCCATCTTGCCACGCCCACGGCACGGGTTCACTTGAGCAGGATCATATAAGTGTAGAGAATGTAGTAAGGACTACTTCGGGTGTTTCATGTAAGGTTCCAACCCCATATGTAGAATCATTGAATAGGGTGGAAAGTTTAAAGCGTCACTATCCAAGCCAAAAAACATTAACGGATGGGGTCGACGCCTTTGTTAACTCACCTCTTGCAATGTCGAGAGAAGGATATGGAGAGGTGAACCAAAGGAACTCTGCGAAGAAGCATAAAAACACCATTAAATTCCAGGGTGGAAATGTGGCATTAGTAGTTGGGGATGATCTGAAGGTTTCCAAAGTCACAGAGCTGGAAGGTCATGCATCGTTGGCAAGTTCATCGGCAGGAGGATGACGATTAAAACATTTTCGGCGTGGATGGATAAGGAATGGTTCTTGGTTCTGTGATACAACCCCATTTTCCACATTCTATCTCGTGGGTGGATAGAAATGATATTCTGGACTAAGGCGGATGCGAAGGCTATTTTAGCGAGGAAATGGTACTGGGGCCGACACTTATTCTGCTTTAATCCTTGGCATCCTTTATTCGATTCTAGGGAAGAGAATTTGTCAAGCTTTCCAATTTGGATTGAACTTCCAAATTTTCCACTTGAACTTTGATCGGAGGAGGGATTCAAAGCAATTGGAGAGGTATTGGGGTCTTACATCACTACAGATAAGAGCTGCAAATTGTCAAGCTATTTCTCTGTGGCATAAATACTTGTTGATATCGATCCTAGACCCAGCCTATTCGAGTCTATGGATATTGTTATGGGTGACATAACCTACACACAACAACTCAATTATGTAAATGTGTCATTCCGTTGCTCACGGTGCCACCATGTCAGCCACATGCATGTCGAATGTGATTTAGGTTTCAAAAGGTTAGTTCAGTAGGATTTCCAAGCAGACCCAATGGAGACGGTAGTCATTCCTCCAGGGAATAAAAAAGAAAAATCACCACCATTGTTAGATGCAAATGGCTTATCTGGGGATTTGGACGAGGCCCCAGAAGTGGATAGGGACAATTCCCTCCCAAAAGAAAAGGTTAAAATCCTCGAGGGAATCTCTAAAGGGGTTGGGAAGGGTGTTGACGTGGCTTTAATATTGGACAATTTGATTGGGAACCTAGGCCTGTCATCGGATTTTCAAGCTATGGGTAAGTCACTTTCTCATGTACACTCAATTTCCTCCTCTTTAGGTAATGATTATTTTGAATGTAAGGGGGTAGAGTCTTCCTTCCATCTATCGAGGGAAGGGTCCTTTCCTATCAATTCTGAGAGACGGGATGAGTGCGGGGTTCTGTTGCTCTTCCTTTTGATTCGATCTCTAATGCTAAGGTTTCACCCTACCTTACAACCGCTAATTTTTCAGGCTCACAATCCCTCTCTTTTGGATCTGAGCCTTACTTATTGCGTCCTCACGGGCATGGTAGTCTCTTCTCTAGGGGTATATGTCTGGAAGGGTTTAAAGAGGTGGGTCATTCAAAAGTTGGTTGCAAGTCAACCATTAAACATACGCAGGAGCGGGCGTCAAGTGAAACAAAAACTCATTGTTGAGCTCCTTAGAGCAAGGATTATTCCTAATAAGGGTCATCCATGATTGTTTTGTTTGCCAATATATGTGGCTTAGGAGGGAAATCTAAAAAACTCTCCCTCCGTAGGATGTGTGATTCTATCAGACTGGATGTTCTTCTCATTCAAGAATCTATGTGTTGTTTTGGTTCCTTCGTTTTCAACCTTGAAAGGTGTTTCTCAGTTGGTGCTTTATTGGCATCAACTCTATTGGCCTTTTCGGTGGTCTTGTTATAGGCTTGTCTCCAAAAAATTAGGTTAAATAATTATTTCTCCTTTGAATCTGGTCTATGCACAGAGATATTCTCCAATGATTTAAATCGTTCGTTGAAATTTGGTGTATTGGGATAAGTTGTTCGGCTCCAATTTTATTGATGATGACAGTTTAATTTTAGGGGCTGACTTAAATTTTACTGTTAACAAGGATGAAGTCTGGGGTAATATGGGTAATGAGGATATGCTTTCAAGTTATTTCATCGAGGAGATGGAATCCAGTAAATTGGTGGATGTGGAACCAAATGATTATAAACTAACATGGTTTAACAACAAAAGCATGAATGAAGGTATTATTAAAAGGTTGGATAGATTTGTAGTGCATTATAGTATTCTACAAGAGATTGGTGACTACTGCTCATATGTGGGATCGATTCATTGCTCTGATCATTGGTTGATCATCCAGGAACTAGGACAATTGAAGAGGTAAACAGGCTCACCCTTTAAATATAATTATAGATGGGAAAATATTGAGGATTTCAAGAAGTTGTACCATTCTATTTGGGTTCCCATCGACAAGAACAAGGGGTTGTCAACCAGTGAGGACTTCGTCCTAAACCTACAGAACCTAAAGAAAAAGCAATGGTGTGGGCTAGTTCTTGTCAACAATAAAATGATAGAGAGCTAAAATTGGCAATGAAAGAGTTGGAAGAGTTATATGCCCAAGCGAAAGCAAGAGGTTTTATGTATGTAGTTGAGAATAAATTTTGTAAAGCTTTGGAATAAAAAAGGTATTCAATATTGTTGGAGAATGAAAACACTTGGAGACTTAAGAGTCAAGCATTAGGGTTAGAAGTGGGAGATCAAAACTCAATTTTTTTTTCTTCAGAAATTTACAAACCATTGAAAAAAATTTAATTCCATTTGGGAATTAGAGGACTAAATGGGGAAAAAGAAAAGGGGTTTGGATGAACTTGCTGATTTGGGGGTGGCTCATTTTAATGATTTGTTCACTGAAGAAAAAAATGAAAAAGTAGGGGATATGTTGAAGCTTATTGCCTTATTTTCAAGGATGGTAGACCACGCTGACAATAGAGATTTCTTCAGAGAGATAACAAAGGGTGAACTTCATGGGATTTTGGCATCATCCAAAAAGGACAAGAGCCCATGTCCTGATGGGTGGACGGCATAATTCTACAAGGATTTCTTTGATTGTGTGGGCGAGGATCTTCTTAGTGTTATATAAGAAATCATAATCGAGGGAAAACTTAAATTTAGTATTAATGCCACGTTTATATCCCTAGCCCCAAATTCTGATTACCCGAGTTCCTTTGATGAGTTTAGACCCATAGCATTGTTTAATGATCTTTACAACATCTTAGCTAAGATCATAACATAGAGGCTCAAACCTTCTTTATCAAAGTACATCTCTCAAGAACAATTCAGGTTTCTGAAGGGAGGACTTATCCACAAAGCTATAGGTGCAACACATGAGGGTATCCACTCCATTGAGACACAAAGAAAAGAGGTATCGGTGGTAAAAATCGATCTATCAAAAGCTTACGATAAAGTTTCATGGTTGTATCTGAAACTCTTGTTGTTACAGATTGGTTTTGAGTTGAAAGTTGTCAAGTGGATTATGGCATGTGTTACTACAGTCTCATTTTTTGTCTTGATCAATGGTGTGGGTTCCTCCTTCTTCAAAGTTGGGTGGGGGCTCAAACAAGGATGTCCCTTGTCTCCTTACTTGTTTATTTTGGCGGTGGAAGGTCTTAGTAGATTCTTGGCATAGGCTAGAAGATCATCGATTTTTCATGGTGTTAGATTTAGAAATATTTTTAAACTCACCCATGTTTTATTTGTAGTCGATGTTTTGATTTTTTGTCGTTGTGCAACTATAGATTGTATCACTTTGAAAAACATTGTGTCCCTCTTCAATGCAGCAACACGCATGATTATTAATGAGAATAAATTAGCTATCTATTTACCCAAGTGAAATGAATATTTCAAGGCTCAATTCTCAAATTTGTTTCCCTTTGCTATAAAATAGCTTGGAGAAGGTTTAAAATACCTCGGATTCACCATCAAACCAAATACATATGGAAAAGTAGACTGGGCTTGGATTGTTTCAAAGGTGGAAAGGAAAGTATATCATTGGTGCAACCAATGGATATCCAGGTGTGGCATATTAGTGCCCATTAAGACAGTTTTGGAGGATATCCTTATGCACTGACATCTCATGACCATGATTCCTAAAAGTATTCTTACTCAAATATAAAAAAATCTGTAATTACCGCTGGAAAGGTAGCTTGGAGTACAAAGGGTCACATCTTGTTAATTGGCATTGTTTGTCCAATCCAAAATAGTTGGGTGGATGGGGAATAAAGGTTGAGGTCTTGTTTGGTCGTGCATTGGAAACAAAGTTGCTCTGGGTTTTCCTGACTCGGGAGAGCCTTTGGAGACAAATTACTATTTCCAAGTACATAACCCCTCTCTCAATGGTGGATTGGATTCATCATAGGAAAAAAGTTGCTTTGAGTGCCTCGACACAACGGAGTACTCTGTCTCTTTCTTTTCCTGTGATTGGAAAGGCCTTGACAAGGAAGGTTGGGAATGGAATGTAGGTAAGAATAGGTTCCAATGCTATAGTAGGGTGCGGGGAAAGTATTTTTCTTAAGGAGGACTTGATATAATCCCTAATAATGAAAGGTCTATGCATGTTAGATCATATAATGAATGTTGAGGTAAATACCACTTAGAGGTAGGGCTAGCTTACAGTAGAGGAAGTCAGGCTGGAAGAAAATTGGGGCCTGAATTGGACTACATTCCTTTCAGAACTACAAAATATGCATATTCATTTGTCTCACGCGAAATATGAGCTCGCTTGGGTCATTAATCAGTTTGGTAGATGCTACACTGCTAAACTAGGTTATAAAGAGATGATTGACTAGGGTGTCGAAAACCAATAATGGTGGCATAATCTATTACGGAAGATAAGGGCAGCCCCGAGAGGAGTGATTTTCTTCTGGTTAATTATAAAAGGAAGGGTCCTCACTTGGGATCGACTCCAAAAACATGGCCAATAGGGGTGAGGGATTTGTTGTTTGTGAAATAATTCAGAGGAATCCAACACTCATCTATTTTTAGATTATGCTTTTGCCAAACAGGTATGGAATTAAGTCGGGTCATAGTTGGGAGTTGCTAACTTATGGGAAAAAAACAATATTTTGGACTGCTTTAAAGCTTTTGTCTTGGATAAAAGGTTCTCTTAGTAGAAAGTGTTTCCTATTCTTATCTCATGGGGGTTGTGGCTAACTTGAAATGCAGGTCTCTTTGAGAATAAAGCTTATCCAACTTTGCAAGTTTTGCAACAGGCTTTAGCTTTTCTTCAATATTACAATATTGATCCATTGTTGAAGGCCCCAAGGATGATTGATTAGTTGGAAATAAATTGCTCCATCCCTTGGGAGTTTTTTGATGGGGCTTTCCAGAGCCCAGATATGATTTGTGGTTTGGGCATCATCTTCTATCTTACTCAGTCTCATTTTTTTCACTCAAAATCCCAGACATCTAGGGTTTGCATTGTGCATGCAATTAAATAAATTAAGAACTGGGATATACATAACACTTTTTCATCTCATTGACAAAGAAGAGCCAAGAACGAGATTGATTTTCTCCTTCACACATTTCTAGGTTACATATAGAGCACTGAACTAGTTGGAGATCTAAATAATATCAAGCAATCATTTCCATGTTTTAATTTAATGCAAACTAAAACTTTGATTAAATTTTATATTTTTTTTACTATATTTCTTTCTCAGTTACTTATAATCCATATTCTTATCTTGACATCTGATAATAGGCATACTTCGTTAGAAATTTTGAATTTTCTATTTTCTTTAATTGAAAATGACACTTTAGCCTCTGAAAAGCCGATAATAGGCATGCTTTTGTACAAATTCTAAATTTTCCCTTTTCTTTAATTGAAAATGATACTTGAGCCTCTCAAAGATTTTTTGTCACAAACACCTAACTATAGTCAAAGGAGAATGCTTTGATTCTCATCCAATCTATGAAAACATTGTTTGAGATGCAAGGATCAATAAGGGAAAAAAAGGAAAGACATGAAAGAGTTTAAAGTATAGAATGTTTATTGGGCACTATACATATTGATGTGCTTTTCAAATTAATGAATGCAATAGAAATGGATTCCATCTTCGTGGCAATTTTTATGCAAATTTTAGTGATTATTTATTGTGGAAGTTTCATATATACACGCATAGATGCACTAATTTGAACAATAGCTGATATCAGAACATTATTGATAGGAATTACATATATATAGGGACAAATACAGATGTCAGAACGTTGCTTCTATAAACACGTATAGATGCACTAACTTGAACAATAGCTGATATCAGAACTACATTGATAGGAACATCATTGGATGTAAGAACAGGAATGCTAGCTGCTTAAACTCGATCTGGTGGATCTCAACTTATAATAGGGAATTATGAAATTACATATATATAGGGACAAATACAAATGTTGAAACGTTGCTTCTATAAACACGCATAGATGCACTAACTTGAACAATAGCTGATATCAGAACTACATTGATAGGAACATCATTGGATATAAGAACATGAATGCTAGCTGCTTAAACTCGATCTAGTGGATCTCAACTTATAAATTTACAAAAGTCGATTCATTGACAGTCTATAGAAAGTTGCAAGGCCTATAACTAGGGATGGCTATAACATGCAGACCTTGTAGCTCGAACAATGGGCTCCCTTCGACTAGGGTTGGTGTTGAGAGTGGGAAATCCCTCTACGGACTAGCACATAGGGTTTTAATATGCATGCAGAAAAGACCTAAAAACTCTTACTTTCTACCATCGTCTCGGACCTTATCCCCATTATTCTTAAGCAAATACATAGTTAAGAAGATCAAGTGAGCATACCTTATTTTGGGCGTTTGATGTCGATCCTTCTTTACGCTTGATCGCTCTTTGACTACAACTCTCCTCCCAAGGCTAACCTGCATTCACACAAGACAAAAAAAGAACTCCACATGCATTTGATATATAGATTAACGGGTTAGAGACTTAATCAACATATGTGCAATAAACCATGAAAACCTCATATGGTGGGACGTGAAAAGTATCTCTTTATTATTAACTTCAACAAATCAACTTACAATGATGAAGTTGGCCACTGCTCCACGAACCTAGTCCTGGGCTCCTCTTCAACTGTCCTCCAACTTCTTTGCTCTATATTTCTCTTTGCACGAGGATGGCTAAAGGGTTGGGACAAAGGGAATGTGCAATCGGGTATAGTTTCTTTACTATGATTCTTCTCCTCCAAATGGGACCCCTAACCCTTCTTTTATAAGCTAGAAGAAGATAGGTATTTGGATGAACCCTCGGCCATGCATGGCTAGAAGGTTCAGTTAACTCACCCAAAGCTATGTGTTCCGTCGACAACTTTCCTTTTTTCGTGCTTTTGTAGGTACACGCGGGTTGTTTTGGGTCCGCGAGCGTGTACACGCGTGCAGTAATAGAGCAAGGCGCGTGGGCCTTTATAAAAAGTGTTTTTAAGAAGAGTTGTTCAGCAGTGCTTTGGCAAAGAAGGAATCTGAGATGGCCTTATGCCAGGTAAGCATGTATGGTGCAAATTAGGGTTATAACAGTTGGTCAACTGGAGGGGATGTTGCTCGTTAATAAGTTGTTATACTTTATCTACTCAAAATAGCGTTGCATGCAATCACCACCTTATTATTTAATCAGTGTCATGTGTCTAGTGTTCAGTGCAATTACTTAAAACACATGTTGACATTTAATTTTTACACTGGAATATAGAGGATGTTAAAGTATTATGTTAAAGTAGTACATCTCAAACAATTGTCGTGATCAAATTATTTGTTGACAATGTTATATAAGTTGGCGAAGTAGCACTACATGCAAAACACGTGTACTCGTTTCATGTAACATTGTATGGAAAACTAGTATATCCATTACAATATATTTATTTTAATAGATTTAGCAATTAGTCAAGAGCTCCAAGTTTTTTCATCTGCTACCAATATAAAAAATGATAATAAATAAATCAAAAATATATATATGGAACACTCTAACATCAAAGGTATTTAGACTAAATCTTAAATTGATATTGTACTTGCTCATCTCAATAAGGATTTACTTTATATGTTTAGAATCAACGACTATGTCCATCAATTTTGTGCCTACAAAATTTTTGATAGAGTGGATGAAACAATGAAGCAAACACTTGTAAATTCAACCATTAGATTTGACATGTTCCATCAGGTAAGTTCAAAGTTCTATATTGCTTATTTTCCCATAGGATAACAACCTCACATTACTATGTTTTCAAAAATTGAATTTAATTAACAAGAGAATCATGTTATGAGGATTTTGTATTTGGTAGGTGGGAAAGAAACTATGGAGAAAGCATTATCGGTGGACGTGTTTTTTTGGTCATCGGATGAGCCTCCACCAACCTTTGTTGTCTTCAGAATTGGGAGTATTGATTTGTCAAAGTTAATACATAGGTTATCTCAGAGAACCTATGGAGTGTTTATGGTCTGTAATTGTGCTCTTCAAATGGGGTAAAGCATGTTAGCTAGGGTGATTGAATGGGTGGAATGGAAGCTCGTTTTATAGTTATTTCCCTTTGTAGATTTTGATGCAATGAGGGACATGTTGATCCTAGCTTATTATAAAATTCCTCGTTTCAATCTTATGGGTGTCTATAACACACCCGACCCCCTAAACCCTACTTAGGTTGGTCGTATGTCAAAATTTCTCCTTTCACTATATTTATGGTATAGGGTCTTATCCCCTTCTTCACAATATCAACCCTTTAAGGCTGTCACGTGGACTTTCTCCATATGATCTACACCAGTGTACAAGACGATGTGCATGTTATCATGGCAGTGACATGTCCTCAGATGCATCACCCTCTCTCAGCAAACCTTCGATGGAATGCGACTACACATACCATAAAATAATCTTTCCCATATGAACAACTCGGACTCACTCAGCTCAAGCCAGATAAATGACTAGCAATGAGTTGGGATCCTTCATCGAGAAAACAATTTATGCAACCCCCAATCTATTCCTCGATCCATTATTTCTAAAAATCTCATCGCCGACAGATCTAACATTCAGGGATTGGGAAATCAACGATCTTGATTCTCTTGGAACCTTCAAACCACGCGATGGTTAAAGGCCTCGCTCGTTCTTCACTAGACATTTGACAGGTGGGATCTATGGGAAGATCTAAAATTAATATCTCTTATGACTGCCTCACAAGCATATCAACTTTCCTTGCCCACTTGGGCCTCCACCATTGGGAAATGCACACTCTTTGCAACCTCGTGATTCTCCCGAATAATTGTTTCTGAATTGGAATCTTTCGATGGATCCAATGATCATCATACCTTCAAATATAATGGTTGAGAATATATTTGATATCAAATCCACTCGGTAGTTAACCAACACTACCACTCCAACAAGTTCTTCAGTTTGGATGGATCCTCATCAGATTCAATGAATCAGATCTCATCACCTGAACTATCGACAAATCTACGATTCTTTCCACTCTCAGGTTCTTGTCATCAGGTTTCTCTCATCAAAAGATCCATCCGCTCATTCCCTGCGGAATTTTCCAAACTTCACCTTTCCGATAGGTTCATCAACTTAATGCTTGATATATCTATGGTTTATATCTCATCAACCTACCCTTCCAGTAGATCGACGACTCTCATCGACTCGAGACTTTCCCATCGAGAAGTCCACCTTGACAATGTTTCCAGGTTTTTCTAAAGGTCCTCCTTCCAATAGGCTTCTTCCAAATCCCATATCTCTAATGAAAGGTCGAGATCAATTCTTCTTGCCAAATCAATTTCTCTTTTTGTATTTTCTTTTATTAGATGAGTCTGATAAATTAAGGTGTGAAGGTACAAACCAATTGATAGATGGAAATATTAACTACTTAGGAATGTTGAGCTTGGGATAACCCTTGTGCTCTGGCGTGCAGGCAACGATATTCACACCTAATACAATTCTAGTCATAATACGTTAACTTGTTGGTATTTCAACACTGACTAAGATACAATTATGGAAATAAAATACGCATGTGATAAGATAAGTGCAAGAAAAATAGTTTCCTTAGCTCTACCATTGATCGCATATTAACACAACGATTCACTTTTCATCATTTAGAACAAAAGAACTGTTAAAGTATTGAAAAAGATAGCTTATCAATAGATTCAGAAACTCTTACTCGTTACAACATCAACTACTGAATTAAAAGATGGAAGTAGTTCCTCAATCCAATCACATAACGCCTTTGATGAAAAACAAAGTTTTTTCTCTAGTTCTAAACAAAACTTCTTAATTAAAGTTGCTCAGAAATAATTCTTTACAATTCTCAAAAAAGAGGGTCTTTTCCAAAAGCCATCGACCCTTCCCAAAAGGTCGATCCCCCTATTTATAAAGAATCACTAACTTAAAATAGTTGCTAAAATTTTGTGTTAAGTAAAACAAAAGAGTGACACGTGGCGCTTGATCTCTTTGTTCCCTTGAGATCATCTAGTGTTTCTACTAGAGTGGATGACTTTTCTCATATTCTGACCACTTGACGAAGAGATCCTCGCATGTGTTAGCATACGAGAATTTGTGTTGGTCCATCGGGGCTGAAAGGATTTCCTTCATATCTATTGCCCGTTCTCTATATTTGATCACTTTCGCACTTAAATGTTGCAGAATTGCACGAGCCTTAATCGGATGTTCCATAAACTTTTGTACCTGACTCGGTGTCATGCTTGCCACTTGCACGATCTCTACTTCCCACGTTGAGTCTTGTTCTACATGTTGTTTGACTATGTCATGCAAGTCGACAAAGTCTTCGGGTGAGCCGAACTCTGGGAGGCCAATGTCTTTCATCTCCCGATTTATCTTTTCCCAACTTATTTCACACTCGGCCCACCTCTTATGTATCTCTCATTGAGCTTCATGGGCCATACTTACCCAGTATTCGACTGCCTTCCTGATCTGAGAGATGTTGTTATCCATCAACACTCGGATGCCATGCTCCTCTGTGTCTCGACCCTTCTGTACTGTGTTGATATAATCGATTCATTCTACGGCGTGGTATGCCTTCTCATACCATCTCTCCACGTCTTTAAAGGTTTACAATGCGATGAGAGTGTCTTCTTGAAAATCGGCTACACATGCAGTGAAGATATATCTTTCGCTTGTGAATTCTGCATATGCATCTTGAAATTCACTCTTTATAAAAATTGTGGCTTGCGTTGAGTCTTGGTAATATTTCGCCAGATGGCGCAGATGGTATAGCTCCCTATTTATGGTGGCTAATTCCTTTTCATCATGCTTTTCTCGATCTAGGGTGGTATCAATGTTATCCATCCCTGTGCCGATTAGCTCAGATGTCTTCACATTTTATGTGTTGAGCAACTTCTCTTCTGTGGTGATGAGAATCACGCTATCCAGTGTGAGTCTCCTTTTCTTGGTTGTTCTCCTCATTATTGCTTTCCTCTTCCTGTTGTAAGCAATCGCATGTATATCGGTGACCTCATCAACAAGTTCAGGGATTTTTTGGTCTCCCTAGGTCAGAGTGTTTCCCAGGCTTCCTGTTGTATATATTTGCTCTAGGACCAACTCTTGTACTTCTTTGATAAGGGAAACTTTTGTATGTTCCAATGGCTCAACCTTCATCTGGTGTTCATTAGTTGGTGAGGTATCGACCTTAATTGGAGAGACAATCACAGGCTCAACACTTACTTGGTGATCAACCGTTGAGGTATCGATCTCTGGCTGTTGCAATTCCTCTTCTTGTTCATCAAAACCTAGCTCATCCTTGGAGTTGTCTTTCGGGGTCCTCGATAGGTCGATAAGTTCAGTGTCTAAGGTACTCTTGGCCTCATGGTCGCCCTGCAGAGGGTTTGGAATTGATGCATCGGGAGTTGGAGCAAATGTTCCCCTGGTTCTTTCTCCTCTGTAATTGGTACCAGAGTTATAAGCGAGACCTCCAAGCTCTCTTCATCATCATAGATAGTAATTATATCAAAGAGGGTATTAGGTAGACCCATTTCACCTGGTGTTCTTGGAATCTCATGCTGGGTTGGAATAGTCACTACTGATTTGGTCTGTTGTGACAGAACTATGGGGTTTTCCGGATCAACGGTTTCCTCTAGTGGGGTTGATTATGAGCCATTTAGCTCCTCTCTTATGTTGATTGGGTCTGTCGGGGTGATCTTCATAGGTTCTAATAGTTGAGGATAATTTTCTAACTACTGGATGACTCTTTGGGCTTCTTCTAATAACAACATCCCCCTCCTTTGTGCCTCTGTGACTTCTGCTGCTATGTTTTCTTCTCTAAACCTGAGGGCTTCTTGAGTCGTTTGTTCTATTAATTCGACTTACTCATCCATACTCATAGCTTTGAACCTAGTCATATTTGGGTTATCTTTTCTCTGTAGTACCTCCTCCCAGTCCTGAGCACATTCTGTAAATATCTCGTCTTCAAACTTATCATGTGTGTATGGCCAGCAGGAAGAGACTTGTGATGCATGTTGAAGAACTAGGCCTTTAGGGTCATGTTTGCAAAATCGGCATGTTGGGAACCTGTATTCCAGCTGGCTCAAACCCTCTTGTTTAGCTTGCACAATATCCTTCACTATGCAAAACCCTACATGGAAACCATAGGGTATGAACGCTCGTTTCTTGTATTTAACCAAAGTGGCATTATAGCCCTACGGAATGGTCTGGTAACAGATTTCTCCTACAACGAGTTGGTCTAGGACGTGATCGGGGAGTAAATGTGGTGCGTCGGTGGCCCCGAACACCCTGATATAAGTCGTAGTTTCATCTAGGTACCAGTGGCCTACATTTGAAATCGTTTTCTTAACCGCTACAGACAGTCTTGGGCATTCTTTCTTGAAAATAATAAAATAGACCTGAGTTATGAATTCATCGCAAATGAGAGCATAATATTTTTTGCACATGTTTTCCCACAGAATGTTGAAGTAGACATGTACAGGTAGCTCGACGACATGCTAGCTCAAATTCATGCCGACGAAGACATTCCTTGCGCAGGTCACGTCTAGTAGATATGAAGCCATGTGAAAAGCGGGTGCTTCTCCATCCTTTGGTGTCTGAGCCTGCAATATGTTGGTGCTCAATTGCTTAGAAATTATTGCTCCCCAGTTGAAGCTACTCCCATAGATAGCCACAGTGTATGCCAGGGGCATCCATGCCTTCAAGAACTTAGAAATCTCTCTCCCCGTATAATCGACAAATTAGATCCATTAAATAGATGTATGGCTCCCTTAGATTTGTTGTCCCGTACCAGTTGTTGCTCCGGTTTGTGAATTGTTTGTCTTCCTTCCACCAGGAGGCCATTAATCAGCTGGTGTCATGGAAATCATAGAACTTCACTACAAAATCTATGTTTAACCACTCCTCCGAGTCCCTAATCTTGTAATATTTTTGGACCTCTGTCAGGAGAAAAACACCGACACGTCCACCATTCTCATCATTGACTAGGCACTTCATCGCGTCTATATGATCGATTATCCACCACAGAGTCTCAATACAATGCAAGATCAGGGTTCGACAGGCTACCATATGCAGGCATGACTATCGGATGATCGAAAAAACCTTGTCATCGAGCGCCCTTACATCCGGGTCGCTGTGGGGAATAAATTTCGGGTAATCTTCCCAGTTAATTCTATTGTACAAATCTCCCCATTGTGGGAGCATTATCTTTGACCCAATGCTCGCTTTTGTATCACCAAAAGAAAGGGGCTGAGTAAATGCCTTCTTAGTTGACATTTTGATGACCATTTCCGCTCTAGTAGCAAATTCAAATGACCTCGCAACGCCGGGAGAAGATCCTTCACCGACCTTTGCTTCCTTCAATTTTGGTGCCCTTGGTGAGCATCTTGTCGTTGGCTTCCTTGGAGGCATTTTTCTACAAAGAGAGCAGAGTTAGACACTGTGTTGCAGAGAGAATACTGATATATAAATAAAATGCAACCGTCGAAAAGATAAAATTAACACATACCTCTTCTTCGCACTAGCTTAACTTGGTTTTGAAATTTTGAGAATCAAGTGCAACTCTTGAGACGCTCTTTTCGCTTCTTCCACTGTTCTGGAAATGAGAAACTTGTGTGAAAATTGTTGGGTTTCGACACTGTCTTAGTGATTTAAATGCAGAGAATACTTACCTTGTCACATTAGTTCTTCAATTCGGGGTGTAAGTGCGGTTCTACAAAATCTGTCGCAAAATCTGCATTATGCTTGAGATTAAATGTAGTCGTAGGTTAGCGGCGCAGGAGTGAGCTACATTGTGGTTCATCGATGATTTCAAATTCCTGTTATTCGATCGGTGCATGGGTAGCAAGGTATGCAGAGTGAAACATTAATTGTCCTATTAAATGGTAGGATCTGATCTTTATTTGTGTTGAAAACGTCCCATCATTCCGCTAATTTAAACGGGTGGATCAGGAGTCGACGTTTTTATTTAGACAATGTTCATTGGTATCTCTTGGCAAAAACTTCGATGCCGATCCATCTTTCCATATAGAGATAATGTGAAAATGTTGACCTGGAAGTGTGACTTAGACATAGGGAAAGCTAAGGTGACTTGGGATGAAACTAGGCCGTACGAAATGCCTACGCGTGAAAGACACGTGGCATTTGAAATTGGCTTCTTTGTTTAAGAGTTTATTCGGAATCAGGGATTTTCGTTAAATAAGAATTTTAACAAACAAGTCCTACCCTGTCGATGACGAAAAAGTATCAAGGATCGACGATCGACGATATGTTTAAACAAGTGTTCCTGAATTACCCCCCTCGAAACTTGCCGATGTCGAATATGCACTGGTGATTGACGATGTGTGAATGCGACAATTTTCCATTGTTTAAATCTTTGAGATTTCACCGACGGTGAACAAATGCATAAGTAATCGATTATCGGAGGTTCGTCATGGCCCATGTCAATGTTTAACCCTCTCATATTTCATCGACGTCGATGGGATATCGACCATTTCCTAAATTTTATTTGCGAACAACCACCGCAATCCTCCTTCATTTTTTCTCGATGTCAATGATACATTGGTGATAGGAGATTATTGTCACTACGTGGTCACTTTTTCTGCTTGGATTTCACCAATGCCGAAAATAGGTGCGTGGGGCATAATTTTAGTTGTGAATTCTTAGTTAAAGTGCCAAGTTGTTTTTAGAGAAAAAAGGTTTCAATTTGACAGGTCTAAATAAATCCGAACGTGATCAATGATGAGACATGGAAACAAAACTTAATGATCCTTATACAATGGACTCAACTCAGAAAGAAGAAAAGAAAACAAGTGGTACCCAAAAAGAGAAAAAAATTCAAAAAAACTTTTAGGGTGTGTTGAGCGCTCAACACATGGCTAGTACTGCAAGGCTTCCCTCTCAATCAGTTGATTGGTGTTTTTATTAATCATAAAACACAATTACAATCCTCATAAATTACAATGCATGAAGTCTTAAGCATAATTACAAACTTCAGGAAAACGAGGTGTTATCGTGTCATCCTTTATACTGAGAATGTGTCCTCTTTCTCAAATTTTAATAGCCATTACAGGCCTTTTGATTATATTCCTACAATGCAAATGGATTGGTCATTCACTAATCATAGATGGTATAGTGAATATCATGGGGATTATCTTGGCCTTCCCTGCCAAATGTCACCTTATCAACATTAATGGTTAGATTGGAATTAATGAATTACACTCAACAAGTTATAAGCACCAATTTGTGACTAAAGATTATCAAAACGTTCTAGTGTTTTATAGCATAAATTTTGGGCCTTCAAACATGGAGAAAGCTTCAATGGAAGATGTTAAATCTTGGCTTCTTTAGTTTCTTAAGAATGAGCATGGAAGAAAAGGGTACCCCATATCTATTATTTATAAGGAATTCAATAAGGCTATTGGTAAAGTTTTTAGACCCCAATTATCTAGGGTTTCCTAAACTAGCGAAACTTCTTGAAGAATTCCATCTGCATGGTAGATTTTATGCAAATTGCAATCATTATTTGTTGTGCAAGTTTTGTGTCAACTCATAGATATACAAAAGATCATTCATTGATAGCCTATGGAAAGCTATAAGGCATATAACGAGGGATGGCAAGAACTTGAAAACCTTGTAACTTGAATAATGGGTTTGCTCCGACTAGGATCGATGAATTGGAGGGGATGTTGCTTATTAAGAAGTCGGTATACTTGATCTACTCAAACTAGTGCTATATGCAATCATCACCTTCTCATTTAATCACTGTCATGTGTCGAGTGTTCAATGCATTTACTTAGAACACATGCTGACATTTAATTTTTACACTATAGAGGATGTTAAAGTATTATGTTAGAGTAACACATGTCAAACAATTGTAGTGATCAAATTATTTGTTGACAATGTCATATAAGTTGGCGAAGTAACGCACTGCATGCAAAACAAGTGTACTCATTTCATAGAATATTGTATGGAAAACAGGTGTATCCATTGCATTTTATTTTTTAGTAGATGTAACAATTAGTCAAGAGCTCCAAGTGTTTTCATCTGCTACCAATATAAAAAACCAAAAATGAATAAAGTAAGAAAAAATATATGGAACATCGTAACATCAAAGGTATTTAGACTAAATATTAGATCAATATTGTTATTGCTTGTCTCAATAAGGCTTTACTCTATATATTTAGAATCAACGGCTATGTCCAACAATTTTAAACCTACCAAAAATTTTGATAGAGTGGATGAAACAATGAAGCAGATGCTTGTAAATTTAGTCATTGGACTCCGACATGTTCCATCGGGTAAGTTCAAAGTTCTACATTACTTATTTTCTCTTAGGATAACAACCTCACATTACAGTGTTTTAAAAAATGGAATTTAATTAGTAGGAGGATCATGTTATGAGGATTTTGTATTTGGTAGGTGGGAAATAAATTGTGGAGAAATCATTGTTCGTGGACGTGCTTTTTCGGTCAAGAGATGAGCCTCCACCAACCTTTGTTATTTTCATAATTGGGAGTATTGATTTGTCAAATGTAATACATAGGCTATCCCATAGAAGCTATGGAGTGTTTTTGGTTTGTAATTGTTCTCTTCAAATGGCGTAAAGCATGTCAGCTAGGGTGATTGAATGGGTGGAATGGAAGCCCATTTTATAGTTATTGCCTTTGTAGATTTTGATGCTACGAGGGACATGCTAATCCTAGCTTTTATTCTAAAATTCCCTATTTCAATTTTATGGGTGTCATCCCTTATACTGAGAATGTGTCCTCTTTCTCAACTTTTATTAGCCATTGCAGGCCTTATAATTATTTTCCTACAATGCAAATGGATTTTTCATTCATTAATCACAGATGATATAATGAATATCATGGGAATTATCTTGGCCTTCCCTGCCAAATCCCACCTTATCAACATTAATGGGTAGATTGGAATTAGTGAATTACACTCAACAAGTTATAAGCACCAATTTGTGACTAAAGATTATCAAAACATTCCAGTGTTTTGTACCATAAATTTTGGGCCTTCAAACATGGAGAAAGTTTCAATGGAAGATGTTAAATCTTGGCTTCTTCGGTTCCTTAAGAATGAGCATGGCAGAAAAGGGTACCCCATATCTGTTATTTATAAGTAATTAAACAAGGCTATTGGTAAATTTTTGGACCTCAATTATCTAGGGTTTCCTAAACTAGCAAAACTTCTTCAAGAATTCCATCTTCACTGTAGATTTTATGCAAATTGTAGTCATTATTTATTGTGGAAGTTTCATGTCAACTTATATATTTACAAAAGATAATTTGTTGGCAGCCTATGGAAAGTTGCAAGGCTTATAACCAAGGATGGAAAGAACTTGCAGACCTTGTAACTCGAACAACAAGCTTGCTCCAACTAGGATCAATGAATTGGGGGAATGTTGTTGGTTATGAAGTTGGTATACTTGATCTACTTGAACTAGTGTTGTATTCAATCACCACCTTCTCATTTAATCACTATCATGTATCTAGTGTTCATTGCATTTACTTGGAACATGTGTTGATGTTTAATTTTTACATTAGAATATAGAGGATGTTGAAGTAGTACATGTCAAACAATTTTAGTGATCAAAGTATTTGTTGTCAACATCATATAAGTCGGTGAAGTAATGCACTGCATGCAAAACACGTGTACTCGTTTCATAGAATATTGTATGGAAACAGGTGTATCCATTGCATTTATTTATTTATTTTTATGGATGTAGCAATTAGTCAAGACCTCCAAGTGTTTTCATTTGCTATCGATATTAGAATAAATAAATGGAACATTGTAACATAAAAGGTATTTAGACTAAATATTGAATTAATACCAAATCTTGTTTATAATATGATTAGCCACATCGTGGCTTTTATGGTTGTTAATTCTTATTTGGGATTATTGTTTTCAACTTTTTTATTAATTGTAAATTGATTTGTTTAAAAATTATAATTTTTGTAAGATTTGTAATAAATATGTGTATGTGTGTGTGTGTATTGAATCTTGATTGGTTCAAAACTTTGGATTTGGCATTTTTCTTTATTGAAAATTAAAAATAAAAATAAATAGCAAAATATTATCTACTTTATAAACTAGTAATGTATGAAAAAATGTAAAATATTGGTTGGTTTGAGAAGTTGTGGTTTGTAGGACTAATAGTAATGAAAAGTAGTGTCTGAAAGGTAGAATGATACTCCAGAGATGGAAGGTGTGTCAAATTTCCATCATCCATCGCAAATATTGACTAAGATATTCTAAAAAATCACTCGATGTTTCTCAAATCTCTACATTTTTATACATACAATATTTGTTTTTGTGTTGTGTGCGACCAATTAAATTTACAACTTCTTGTTTCGTAAAAAATCGAGTTGGTATATATATATATATATATATATGGAATGATGTGGGCTCTACGGTTAGGGTATTTGCATGCCTTTCTCTAGGCAGTGAACCCTCCCTCGGTCGCCTCTTCTGCCAACTCTATGCCCCACTGGTTCTTTAGTCTTCTTGCGGCAATAGGGTGCTTGCACGTGGATGATCGTTTTCTTTCCAATGGAGGAAGACTTGGTGGATTTATCTGATGACCCACTAACCCGAAAGAAAATATGGGCCTCACCGACAAATTGGGACTGGACATATAGTCCCTCTCCCTCTTTCAGGCATGACGACCCCCACTCTTTTTTTGATGAGATTCTCCTTTCCCATGGTATTTCCACCTTGATCTCAGTTATGGATCCCTCTCAACTAGCTCTAAACTCGTGTGAAGTCAACTGCCATATACCCTCTCTTAAATCATGTCCCATCCAAGTCAAGTTAGCCTTGGAACCCTCCTCTCCCTCCACTATCCCCTCCCTTCACTTCCATTATCCCTCCCCCTTCCATAATGACTATTACATTTCTCATGACTTGGGAAATTCAGTGCTTTCGACTTATCTTGCTCACGAAGGAAAACCATAGAGCAATGAAGAAAAGGGTTTTATCAGGCATTTTTTAGACAAAAATATCATGAGTGGTTGCGCAGAGAACCCTACCACTTTTCTCTCCTTTGCAAACCTCAATTCTAGATCCATGGAATATATTCAAACAAGTTGAAAATGCATCAGAAGAAAAGTTGAGGAAGTGAGCTTGGTCCTTGGTGACAATGTAAAGTTGAACAAAATTACTCACATGGAGAGTGCGTCTTTGGTAGGACGTTTTTCCAGTAGGAGGATGACCAGGGATGCGATGAAAAGTTGGACTTGTGTCCATTTACTTCATATTCTAGGATATGAGCCAAAATTTTTGACACTAGCCAAAGGTTGGCTCACCTGGATCACGTGTTCAACAACAAATGCAAATAATCTCTTACTTTCTCACTTGAGTTGCAGCTCCCAGACACTATTTCTCAAAAAATGGATGTTGGATTTTGATGCTAGTACAAAAAGACTAGCCATTACCCCAGTCTGGGTTCGCCTTCCAGGTTTACCTCTAAGAAATTGACAACGCTCTAGGATTCTTCTATGAAGCGAACTCCTCATATAAGTCTTCCAGTTACATGGGAATGGTTCACATCCTTGTGGGACTCAAACTCATGGGAGGTTTAGCAGATTATATCTCTACCCAATTGGGTCAAAACACTTTTCATCAAATCTTGGATTACAAAAGTATTCCCTTTCGATGTGGAAAATGTCACTCTCATGGCCATCTATATAAGGAGTGTAGCAGAGCTTAGAAGCAAAAGAAACGGGTTAGAAAATATGACATCTCCACTCAAGTAAGCCCCTCTAAATATGTTCCTTCCCATGCTAAGAGGATTTTTCCTTCTACTCAAGCAGATATGGTGGTGGATCTTGGAAGGGACGACATCATTCAGGACATTCGAATTTCTCCTTCATTAGAAGATGGAGTGGGTATATCCTCGGGTAAGTCTAACTCGCTCTTTGATTTTTCCTCCTCTCCTTCAGTTGTTTTGCTCAAGTTTGGATCCCTCCCCTCATCTCTCCTAAATTTCCCTCTCGAACAAGCCCCAAACTTCCTATTGGGTCTATCGAGTCTCTCTGGGTCACAGGCTCCTCCTCCCATCCCCATTCCATCGTGCTACCAAGGTCCCTCTCCTCTCGCCAAGCTCCCCATTCTTCCCTCCCCTCCTCTCTCAATAGACCCTCCCTCTTCTCCAACCCTTCCAAGTCCTTCCAAATAAAAACTGTGCTCTAAATTCAAATCAAATCCATCCCTCCTAATTGGTGTGGAAGGGGGTCTTGTTCAACATTAATAATTGGATCAAAAACTGACTCAGCAAGGACGAAAGTCATTTCTTTCCCTCACCCAAAAATAAGCAAACATTAAGGTTCCTTCCGGTAAACAATAGTTTCTTCTTGGGGCCCTTAGAGAAAATGCCCCTATGCCCCCCCCCGCTATGATTATTCTCTCCCTTAATTGTAGGGGCCTGTCCAACCCCTCAAAAAAAATTGGGCATCAAGCGACTGTTAGACCTACACCAACCCTCTGTTCTTTTACTTCATGAAATAATGATGAAAGGGGACAAATAAATGCTTACCCTTTCTTCCTCTTTCCAGGGATGGGAATTTTCTACCTCTAATGCAATTGGTCATTGTAGGGGTCTTATTAGTGGATGGCACAAAAATTCTCTCGGTCTTATGAAATCATGCGCACAAAGTTCGATCCTGGGTGTGGTCCTCTTCTCCTCGGAACTAAATTTGAAGATGCAAGTTAACTAAATTTGAAGACACAAGTTTTGAACATCTACGAGCCCTAGTCTCTCTCTCCCAAATCTCAGGCATTAACAACGGGTCTCCATGGGTGGGGACTCGGATCATAGCCCCATTCTATTTGAACTAGCTCCTTCTTACCCAAAACCTCTGACTCCTTTCAAACTAAACTTGTTCTGGTTGGATTATACCTCTTTCATATCCCCTTTAAAAATTCATGGGTCCCTTACAACCCCTCTCTGCCTGAATCCCCCCCCCCCCCTCCAATTCCTATAAAATATTAAGAGAGTTAAAAAATCAGCACGAGCATGGGGAAAAGAAAAATGCAAAAAAGACTTTGAATCTCTAAATGAGATAGAAAGAAAAAATCAGTCACAATATGACTCAGAACCCTCCACCCCTCCTTCGGACCACTAGAAGGAAGATCTTAAGCTCTTGGAGTAGGAACAACGAAAAATTCTCCTTGATAGAGAAAACGAATGGAGGCTCAAAAGCGGAGCTCTATCGTTCCAGGCAGGGGATGAAAATACAAAGTTTTTCGACAACTTTTTGAATCAAAGAAAGTCGATCAATACCATCTAGTCCATTGGCAGACCAATTCCTCCCCTACATCCTCTTTTGGAGACATTGTTGCAGCTGAGACACACCACTTTCAATCCATCTTCAAAGAAGAAAATCATGCCTCAATTGATGTGGTTCTTCAGGTTGCTTATCTCTTTCTAGGGTTCATCTACCAAGAAGGAAATGATAAACTGATGGATGAAATCTCAAAGGATGAGCTACAAGTTACTCTTCAAACCTTTCAAAAGGACAAAATTCCAGGCCTAGATGGCCTGCTAATTGAATTATACATGGAATGTTTCGATTTTATTGGGCATGACCCACTAGGAGTGGTTGAGTTTTCCAGATCCTTTGGGAAAATACTTCTAGCCTTCAACTCAACCTTCATTGCTCTAATTTTGAAAGTAGACAACCCTCACTCCTTTGATCAACTCTGCCCTATCTCGCTCTGTAATAACATATAGAAAATCATCTCCAAGATTATCGAGACTTCTCGACTTCTTGTCAGAACATACTTCTCGAGAGCAATTAGGCTTCCTAAAAGACTGTCAAATTCATGAAGCCATTAGCCTTGCACGAGAGGGGCTACACTCTATCCACACAGTCAAACAAAAAGTGATCACGCTTAAGGTCGATCTCTCAAAATCCTTCGATAAGGTCAGTTGGATCTATATCATACTTCTTCTCGTACAATTGGGTTTTAATCACTCTTTTATCTTTTAGATTATGAGTTGCATCAACACTTCCTCTTTCACCATCCTTATCAACGAATCAACCACCCCTTTCTTCAATTCAAAAAGAGGAATTTGGTAGGGGTTCCCCTTATCTCCCCTTCTCTTCCTCCTGGTTGTAGAAGGGATTAATAGATTGATTCACTAGGCAGTGGAATCTGAGAAGTTCAAAGGCATAACAGTAAGCCCTCTTTTCTCACTCACTCTTCTTCTCTTTGTAGACAACATTCTCATTTTTTGTCAAGGAAGAATGTGGTTCCTAGAACATCTAAGATCCTTGCTTGATCTATTCTTCATAGCAACGAGAATGCAAATCAATAAGGATAAATCCTCTTTTTTCATATGGGGAATGGTGAATCTTTAATAACAACACATTGCCCAAATCCTTGACATGTGCCCCCCAGACCAAGAATCAGGTTTCAAATACCTAGGTTTTCACTTAAAAGCAAATGGTTATGTCAAAATAGGCTGGCTCTCGTTAGTGGCAAAAATAGAAAATAAAATAAATTGTTGGTGTAATAGATGGTTATCCCGAGCCAACAGACTGGTTCTTCTAAAATCAATCCTTGAAGCTATCCCAATATACTGGGTCTCCCTCACATGGGTGCCCAAAGGCATTCTCAACAAAATTCGACAACTCTCCTATAAGTTTCTTTGGTCAAGATGTAAGGAAAACAAATCATTTTTTCTTGCCTCTTGGAAGAAACTAGCCACTCCAAAAGACCTGGGGGGATGGGGTTTGAAAAATATACATATCTTTTCCCATTCTCTTGGCGCAAAAAATGTTTGGAGTTTGATCCAATGAAATGGGCTCTGACCTGGACTTCTTTGAATAAATACTTCCTTGGCGAAGCCTTGATTGATTGGATTAGAAACCCAAACAAAAGGATGCAAAATGGGTCCATGGTATGTAAAGCAATGTTAATACCCTTTCCCCTGATTATAAAGCATCTCATTTGGAAAGTTGGGAATGGGAAAAACCTCCTCATCGGCAAGGATCCCTTAGTCGGATTTTCGAACAACCACCTTCTCCTTGCTCAGCTCATGCTAGAATTGAATAACTAGGGTTTCCTTTATCTAAATTAGATCTGGATAGGTCACTGGATGTCTTGGCAAGCCCTTGGTTTGATAGAAGAATTCACCCAATCCTAAGAAAACCGCATAGAGGCTCTTCAAAGATCATATGTCACCATCTTTGATCAAGAAGACCAATTGATCTGGTCTCCCAATCCGATGGGCACCTATAGCCCAAAATGGGGATACAAAGCTTTAATCCATGACCATAGGGAGCTCCCCCTCCCTTGGTGGGGGGAAACTATGTGTAAGCTCAAATGTCCAACAAAAGTAAAACTTTTCATGTGGATCTTATTGCACAACAAAGCTCCCACTTGGGATCATCTCCAACGAAGGAATTTTATTGGGCCTGGTCGCTGTAGTCTATGTAAAACAAACAATGAATCTAAATCACATATTTTTTTGGATTTCTCCTTCTCGAAGGAAGTTTGGGTTTAATTGAGGCGTTCCCTTGGCCATGGCTACTCTTTGGTAGGTGATTCTATAAATATTGCTCTGAAGAATTGGTTGTCCTCCCTGGCGGTAAAGGATTTTAAAGCTCCTCCCCTCATTGTAGCTTGGGGTATTTGGTTGGCCCGAAATAACTCCTTGTTTGATGAATCCCTCCTTTCCCCTACCCGTTGTGTTATCGATAGCTTGGCCATTCTCTCCTTGCTCCCCTAGTCCTAGACCCCCTCCTCATGTATGTCTCACAATGACAAGTCCATCCTAAAGGATCATCCTTGGGCTTTCTTTGATGGATTTACCCATGGACATCCCACTATAGGGGGAGTTGGGGGTATTGTCTTCATTTCCGACACCTCTTCTTTCTCCTTTGTAGTTGGTTTGGGATCGACTACAAACAACTATAATGAGCTCATGGCACTAAATCTCACCTTATTGCTTGCAAAGGAAAAAGGCATTGATCACCTTCATATATATATGGGGATTCTCAACTCACTATAAAATGGATGACTAGGGTACTTTCTTTGCAAAACTACACTCTATGGCCTCTGTTTAATGAGATTAAGAGACTTGCAAGCACTTCCTTTCACTTAGAATTATCTCATGTCTACATGAAGCAGAGCCAAGATGTAGACAAGCTTTCAAAAGTTAGAGTGGAAAAGGCTTGGGAATCATGAAAAATCTTCAAAAAGGGCCAAGACCATGCCCGTGAATATTTTCATGAGCCTTGGTTCTAAATAAGATTAAATTCCTCGCTATTGGAATTCACTGATCTTTTTTGACATTGTATATATTATAAAATTGCTCTTTTTTAAAGCTTATATGTAAAACTTTATAAACTTCCATTTTTTGTATCATTGCAACCTCTTGGCCTGTATGGGATGGTATTTTTTTGGTTCATTACACCCCTTGGCTTATATGGGCCAGTTAATTGATAGATCCGATTTTTATCATTCTCTTAGATGCTCAAGAGCATCTCTTTGATGGGAAAAAGCCTTTTGAATACCACCAACATCTACATATGTAATTTTGTTCTTCTGTAATAAAATTATTGGCTTTTTTATTTGGAAAAAAAAATAAAAGGTTGTTTAGGCAAGCTCTGTATTTCACTGTAGATTTAGCTTTTGTTTGCATATTTCTCCTAAAAACCCAAATTGGATTTGAAAATATGAGTATTAGTTTTGTATAGGTTATGATGATGAAGGGCTAAGGGGATAAGAGACATAACAATCTTGGGTCGCCCCCTCCTCGAACTTACAAGGACTGGAGCAATGGAATTTTTTTTATTATGGGTCCAAACTCCAAATCTTGGAATATGTCCTTGTCCATTTGAATTTAAACCCCTATTCTACTTCTTTAAAGGGTGTTATGCCTCAAGGAAAAATAACTTTTTTGGCTTCAAAATAGCCTTAACCCAACTAGAAGGCCCACGAGGTTGAGAAGTGTAAATGAAAAAGGTATAATAATAATAATAAGAAGAAGAAGAAGAAGAAGAAGAAGAAGAAGAAGAAATGATGCACACGAGATATCACAAGGTCGAGTCTACAAGCTGACCAATTTATGATGCACACGAGATATCACAAGGTCGAGTCTACGCGTTGACCAATTTATACGAATCGTAGGTGCAAAACCACGATGGGAGCATTGCATTTTAGAGCGGTGCAGGTGGTGGTAGGGAAACGTTAGTGTCCTAGGCAGGTTTGAATGCGACTAGTGATGTGGTTTGGAGGTTGATAGATTAATGGGAGGGTAATTATTGCTGCCTCCTACCACCTAATTCCCATTTAATTGGTTATTTTTTGATATCTAAGTGTCATTCTCTTTGTGTCATTCCCAACCCTTTCCCAATGGCACGTATTGAGTCTGCTACGGTCGTTGCTTCTACCGAATCATCAAAAAATTGAAATACCATGTTTTCTAGAGAGCCAAGGGATCTCAAAAGAAAATCTTGGTGGCTCATGCCACCAAATCCAAAGAAGAAGATCATAACATGGCTCCATAAATTAAATTATCTATATTTGTTTTTACTTTGGGTTTGATTCACCATCCCTCTAGTCACCATGATTTTAATTTGATTTCGATCCTAAGCATTTTGAACATAACTCGATTCTTACATTAATGAGTATCATCTTCATTCAAGCACTTAGCACCAAGGATGCATGTAGCAGTTTGGAGGTAGGCCTCCAATAACATATTACCGAGTTGTTGAGATTGAGAAGACATCCATCCTCTTTGTTATTTTACTTGTTGTGTTGTTTTCTATAGATACATCATGGATGGCTAAGATGGAACTTGTCCATGTATATGAAACTATAACTGCAATTATTATGGCTTTCACTTCACGAGGATATGGGGTCGAAGCTAGAGTTGCAACTACTATGCTACAAACTCATTTTATAGTTAGGCAAATGATATTGTTGTTGCTTTTTTGTTCTAGGGGCAATTGTTGCTATTGAGAAGAGTCCATAGGTTGTACATTTCACTGAAATAAGAGTTAGGGTACATGATGATGATGAATATTACAATGATTTTGAATCAAATGTGCATGCAAAGGTTTTAATGGCATATTTTGAGCTAGAGGACCAAAAGCCACATCTACTGGTGTATTTGGCGTAAATGATAAGGATCTTTTTTAGTTGAAGTGGGTCAAAATGAAGATTTTAATGAGAGATAGTCTCTATCATAAATACCATTTTTTAAAATTAGCTAGTGGGGAGGTAAATGAGTTGTAATAGGAGAAGAGATATATGAAGATGGAGGTAGCCTTGAAATTGGAATTATGTTTGTTGCATATCATGAACTCTTTGGTAGTCATCTCTGGTTTTTTTTCTCTAATGTGAGTGTGGCTTGAGGTGGAGACTTGAATTGGCAATCCAACAAATGATTGTTGAGAAATTTGTTCATTTTGCAAAGTACCTTCTTGTCTTAGCCCTGACCAAAAGAACTTACACCATGCCCTAGAAATGGGGGAACCTTGTCTACGAGACATTTAACCATAGGTAGTCGACTAAGTGTTATCTCTAAAAATGAAGTCACAGATGATTCTACCGTAAATGGTGTTGACGATATATTTGATCTCAAAGAAGACTTGTAATTAACCATATTATTTGAAATGGCCTTTTATGGCCATCTCAGGTTGCTAACGCTAAAAAGTGCAAAGCAATAGTCAACTTGAGCTCGTTCCTCAAGCATTGTAAATTGCTATTATTTTGTCTAAAATCCCCTCCTTAGCCAAATTTGAATATTGTATTTTCTATTTAGAAATCACTAAATCTATTCCTCTCTTCCTTGCACTTTTTATGCAGTTTTATGAGTTTGTTTATTTTTTTCCCTTCACTTTTTATGCAACTTACTGAGTTTGTTTTCTTTCTTTGGTTGTTTAATGGTGAGGGTTTTCTCTTTCTCAAGCACTATGGAAATTTGCAACAATTGGCGATCACTTGCTCAATTCACCTACTTAATCTCTTCTCTAGCCAAACCTATACACACCAATAGAAAATCTTCATGAAATTACACCTAGACTTACAATATCCCTTTTATGCTCTTAATCATAGTTTATCTTAACATAAACATAAAATAACGTAAACATAAAATAATCCTTGCAGATACTATAATTTTTTTTTTAAATCTCAAAACTTGTTCATGCCGTGATTATGTTTAATGAGAGATTATGTGTAATGAGTCACGCAACGATGCTTTACTTTAGAGTTTAGAAGACAAAATACTGCAACATACAAGACAATATTTGGTTCATAAAAGGAAACAAAGATTACTAGTGCTATAAATTAGTAACAACTAGCTATTCTATCACCCAATGCATGGATACATCCAATGCACCAAGGAAAGTCCAATATTTGTTTTTAGCTTTACCATTTGATTGATTTCAGTTTCATTATTTTCTTGCGAGTTTTAAGTTCTCCACTAGGGCTTGGTACATAGTTGGAGCCAAATATAAATATAATCAAGGAGTGTAACATGGATCCACATGAACCACCAATGCTCGCTCTTTCAATTGGAGGTTGTTTACAAAGGCAATATGCATGATTAAGTTTACTTTGTTGAGATTAATTTTTCGAAACAATGGTTAATAAATATCAATGGTTCTAACTACTAGGTATGAGCATTAGATGAATATTCAAACTTCATTTACTTAAGTTTAACTAGTTGAGATTAATTCTTTGAAATGATGGTTAATAAGTATCAATGGTTCTAACTACTAGGTATGAGCATTAGATGAATATTCAAACTTCATTTACTAATGGTAACATAGCTATGAAAGTATTGGTTTGAAAATTAATTATTGAACTCTATAGCATGTGATGCATTATAACAATTTCATTCATAGATCAAACTTAAAATTGTTACAACTAGAAATGATCGAAATGCTTATTTTAAAAATATGCCAAGGATTCATAGTAAGTTATATGGTCGTGACAGGTAGGCAAAGGTAGGCAGTAAAGAGAAATGCTTCTAAAATCTATGTCATTGTTTAAATGTTGAAATTATATCTATAATCCAGTTTTTAATCAAAGGTTGACAACATTTAAATTTGTTTTCCATTTAGAATACAAGTAGAAAAATACTTCTTACAAAATTACCACTAAATGAAAATGATAATACTTATTAAAATCTACAAATTCACAATAATTAAAAATGAAAATTTGTAATCGAGCAAGTAAACCAGATGGACCTATTCATGTGTTTTTTCTTAACTTGTTTAATCACAAATATGTTTTCAACAATTCAATGCAAGTTAATAATTCAATTTCATAATTCAAAGCTTGTTAAGTATGATATTTGTACGTGAAGCCCAATCTCGAATGTTAATTTTTTATGGTAGGTTTAGTTAATGCAACTACTCTAAAGTCATAACAAGCCCACAATCTAAGAGTGCAACAATTAACATAGCAAATGTTGTTAATTGGGAATATTTTCAAATTAAGACTAGAAACATCTACCTAATGAGGATAATGATTAACATAGCAAGCATTGCTAATTGGGAGTATTTTCAAACTAAGACTAGGAATATCTACCTAGCGAGGACAATGATTAATAGAGGAAGTGTTGCTAACTAGAAGCATTTGCATTGTTGTTTTCCACTTTTGTCTTCTATGGCCTTTTTATCTACTTAAGCTAAAGCCCCAAGGACATTGTTACTGTATGGCTCTTGTAAATGCCATTTACTTATAGATTTGAAAGCAAAATGCACTTCTTTATTTTTAAATTATTTAAAATACATGGATTAAAGGTATTCACAACCCTTCTTATTGTGAAAATTTATGTACATCTTAAATGTATAAAGTATTATAGCTCACAACTTTTGTGATATAAATCTACCAAGTTTTCTCTAATAACCCCCCCCCACTCTTACCCTCATATACCCTTATATATGAGGGTATATGAGGGTGAGGGAGATATTAGGGAAAAGTTTTCCCTAATATACCCTCATATATATGAGGGTGGGGATGAGGGCATATACTAGGGGAAACTTGGCGAGGAGAGATATTAAGAAAAACTAAGGGTGAGAGTGGGGTGGGGGGAGATATTAGGGAAAACTTGGCGGGGGAAGATATTAGGGAAATTTCACTATTTATATATGACAATGGGGATGGAGGAAATGTTAAGGAGAATTAAGTGTTTATATGACCATGGAGGAAATATTAAGGTGAACTAAGTGTTTATATGACTTTGGAGGTGACACATATTGAACTCTAAAACAAAAAATAATATATAAGTTAAAAATGTTATTTTTATTTTTCACACATATGTTGTAATGCCTTACCTCATTGCTCCAAGGTGGACTAATGCAAAACTTAGCTTTTGTCAAAGTAGGGCTTTTCCTTTAAAGAATTGACTTTTTAGGATGAGGAAGAGATTAGGAAAAACTTGGTGGGAGAAGATATTAGATAAAGATAAATGTTTATATAAGAGGGTTGGGATGGGAGAAGGTGGACCAATGCAAAACTTATTTTTTTGTCAAAGAATTGACCTTTAAAGAATTGACTTTTTAGGATGGGGAAGAGATTGGAAAAAAGTTGGTGGAAGAAGATATTAGATAAAGATAAGTGTTTATATGACTTAGTAAGTGACACAAATTGAACTCTAAAACCAAAAATTGATATATTGTAAAACTTAAATAAGACCTTACCTTCAAAGAATTGACTTTTCAACTTATCCTACATTGAATTAAAAAAAATTACATCAAAAATAAATTAAAACATTTAAGAATTTTTTAATTAAAAAAAAAAAAAAAAAAACCAAATATTTAAAATTTTTAAGTAATGGAGATCTCCCAATATTTCAATTTCTTTTGAATCATACCCTACTACTTACTCAAAATTTCTTTAAATATAAATAACGACATCAAAATAAATTATAACCAAATAGAGTACCCCTCTTACCAAATAATTTGATCCCTTTGAGTTTTTATACATGAAACTGCAGTTTTTACACATGAAACTTCAGGAAAAACCTAGCTATAGTGAACTATTCATAAACATGACATGATTTTCAACATCTAAATGAATCATAACCAAATAGATTACCACTCTTACCAAATAATTTGATCCTTTCAGTTTTTACACATTAGAGTAGGCAAAACCTACTCTTACCAAATAATTTGATCCTTTCAGTTTTTACACATTAGAGTAGGCAAAACCTAGCTATAGTGAACTATTCATAAACATGATATGATTTTCTACATGAAATATAATAAAATTATAAATTATTTATATAATTTTCTACATAAAACGTAATAAAATTATAAATTATTTAAATAATAAAAATATAATAAAATTATAAATTATTTAAATAATAAAAATTAATAAAATTATAAATTATTTAAATAATTAAAGAAGCAACATCAAAATAATCATAACCAAATAGATTACCACTCTTACCAAATAATTTGATCCCTTTCAGTTTTTACACATGAGAGTGCAAGCAAAACCTAGCTATAGTGAACTATTCATAAACATGATATGATTTTCTACATGAAGTGTAATAAAATTATAAATTATTTAAATAATAAAAGAAGAGAAGGCTTTTTTTTATCCAACTGTAGAAGGATTTGAAGGATTTAGAGAAATGAGTTTTCGGGCCGTGAAAATTATTCGAACTCCGGACAATAGTATCGAATGACAGGCGGTAACATAGCCAGCAGCAGCTGCGGAAATTTTGAGACAACACAAACGAACACTGAATGCACAAGAAGTCGCGGGAAGGAAGATATGTAACGAGGGTGGGCACTTTTTTCACAGACGCATCCGGAGACATTGGCTCAGGAAGACATAAAATCGCGAGGCGAGTAGGAACAAATCTGACGCAAACACGCTCGACGCAGACTGAGATAGACGCTAGGCTGAGCAGCCAAATGCGCGTGCCCTAGATGTTTTCAAAGACAAATTCAGAAGCGTGCCCTAGTTTTTCTGAGAGTGCAGATATGGGAAGAACAGACGATTCAGACATAGGTAATTCTGTGATTTTTCAGAAAATATTTTTTAATCTGAAAAATTCCAGTTTCTCGAATATGAAAATCAGAGCTTTTAGTAAATTCCATCAGAGGTGTTTTAGCAGATTATGAAAAATGTTTTTTAAGAAAGAAAAATGTCGGTGTTATATTGGTCCCAAATTATGAAATGATCATTTCACAAACTAAACAGACTTTATGGTTTCCGCCCAGACCCCCGCCCGGTTGTAGCTTCCGTTCATGCTGTTCCTCCGATGGGGAACATCATTCACTTCAGGGTGGAACCTACGGGAGACAACACTCAGTCGTCGCTGGGCTAACCCTCGATTGTTGCTTTGTTCACGCTCACTACGTGACCTGCGCATTTCATGAGTTCTCGTTTATGCCTTCACTTCTGTCATCCCGCGGCTCTTGATGGAGGCCTTGGAAAAAATAATTATTCTAGAAGACGTGTCTGGGAATAGAACAGATGCCCAACATATGTTGGAAAACAAAAGGAAAAAAGAAGAAGTAATTTTATAGAGAGCTTATCCCGAAGATAGAGATTTTTGAAACAAGCAAGAAAGGGTTGTACCATTGATTGATTGACCACAAGGCAAATCTCCAGGCAGATGATGGTCAATATGGATGGCTGTCTGGGTGATTTCTACCTTGAACGTGAAAACGAAGGTGATGACAACCTGAAGGAGCATCAATGATGGGTTATGGAGGAGCAGCACTTAGGCGAGGATATGCCATTGCCGTTAAGTAGAAGTCTCATCATGTACATAGAGGGCTTTTCTAGAGAGGTGACAGGCGCTACCTCTGGTCACCTAGGTGACCCGGTGGATGGGAGCTGAACCCTTTGTGGTCCTCACATCATCATTTTTTTGAAATTTTTTTGAATTGTAAAATTTTGAACTTCTATATTGAGGGGCGTAAAATCTAGATAAACATAAAATGTGTATTTCGTGTTATAAAGGGTTGTTAAAGTGATAATCCTCAATAGGCGTTTTATACGAGTCATTAATACATTGTCATGTTAGATGTTAAATGTGTAACCAACGTAATGATAAGTAATGATAAATGTTGAAGTCAGAGGTGAGATGGTTAAACTAGGAATGCTATGAATATGTCACCTACACTGTTTTGGTAAGTAGTGTGTGAGAGATGCACACTAATAACAAAGCATATTTTTATATTTTATCTTTCTACCATTGTTTGTAAATGCATGTGCAACTTAATTTCCTACAAAGTCGATTGCTAGGATTCTTTTCTCACAACAGTCTGCCCTAATTGTATGGCGTGAGTTCAACAAGAATGAGGCCAGGTGCAACTTGCAAGCCTTGGGCGACTAATGTTGGAATGGATACTTGTTAGACCTAGCCTCTTAGCTAGAGGAAGTTTGTGCTTTGTGGTATAGCCCTTTCGAGGTATGTTTCTTAAAGCTTCATGTTATCGCTCAGCTTGTAGGAAGGGTTTAGGTAGCTTGAGTCAAGGCTTCAAACTGGCGTAACATGAGCTTCCCCACCCACTGTCACCTCGATGGGGGGCTCTTTCTATTTAGGGTGGCTAATCCCAAGGGAGACGTCCCTAGTAATCTGGTTTCTGAAAGGTCTGAAAGGTCTAAGGATCAAGATAAGGGTTTCCTTTTACAGACTACTGCCAAAATGATAGTCAAAAGAAGATATTCCACTGGATGGCACCTGTTTGCGAGACAAGACAAAAAGAACTAGAACGTGCTGCAATGGTTAGTACTTCGAATATTAATGACTATCTTCAATATATATATGAACAATAACACATGTAATTATTGACGAAGTCGATGATTGCAAATAAAGACTTATACTTTATGTCACTTCTTCAATAAATACACAAGAGATATTGGCATTCAATGTATAAAATCAATCTTTATTATATCACAATGCAATAAATATGCTCATACACCAATATTGTTGCTGCGTCACTATTGCAGATTTAGGGTGACGTCAGCCCTAGTATTAGGTCAATTCTTGAAGACAATGAGAGAAACGTTTTGTCAAATAAGCTTGTGAAAGTAATCAGCAACTCAAAGCCTATCAAGAAGGGTGACAATGTCAAAACGTTTTATGCTAAACAAGGGTTTTAAACAAGCTTGACGTCACCTATATTGTTGCTGGTTAGGGTTAGGTTAGCTAGTCAAAGAGGTGGACGTTTGGCTAAAATTGACCAATGAAGAGACTTAAAACCTCTATGGCTATCAAGGGATGAGTCAGCGGCAACTTTTAATCCAAGCAAAGTCTCAAATAAGGCAAGACGTCATCATTATTTAGGGTTAGTCTAGACGCTAGGGTTAGTAGGGTTTCAATTCAAGAGAGTTTGAAAGAGTTGTTTTAGCACAAAAAGCTCAACGTTTTGGTTTTGGACTAGTGCCTTAGGGTAAAAGGAGTCAAGGAGTAAGGCTAATGGCTTGGAAGAATCTAAATCTAAGGACGGGAGAGTTAGGCTTGATGGTGCTGCAATGGTAGGGCCACCAAGTCAAAACCCTAAGGGGAGGAGGCTCATTCCGGTGTAGCTAAAGCTAGGCCTCATGCTCCTCCCTCTTTCCTTAGAACTCT
>ML780636.1:428802-446806 GCA_009831015.1 Picea engelmannii | reverse complement strand
AGGTCATCTTAATGGCCAGACTAGGGGAATGGGATGGATGAGCGGGGTATAAGATGTAAAAGTGATAAGATGGTGGGAGCGGACGATGGCTCTGCAAATTCCCCTTGGTGGCTAACGAAAACCCATGAATACCAGCTTGCTAAGTTACCCCATCAATCACCCCAACAATGGTCAAGTGGATTAGTGTAAGATCCAAGCAGTCATCAGAAATGAAAGGAACCTAATGCATATATAAGAAGGTTATAACAATCAAATATGACACATACCATGATACCTCGGACCAATTACCTCATGGAGCAAGAGTCCTCTCCGATGCAAGCCCAGGCCGGTGGTGATGGAAACTGCTACTGCTGACAGGACAAATCTGACGAAGAAGAAAGATGGGCCCTCCAGGGCCATACTCAAGTCAATCCCGCTCTCGGTACTCCATGTCTAGGACCATGTGGGCCTCGAGACATGATCTCCTAGTTATCCCTAGATATCGGGGATAACACTTCCAATGAAAATAAAATTCTAGAATGGATCTTTGTCGATGGTTAACCCTATGGTAACATGACTTAGGCCCTAATATAGAATTTTGGTACAAGTGTCATACACAGAGTATAACAATTCATTATATCCATAAAATGATCAAATTTCATAGTGAATGTTGCATTTCCCATGATAATATAAGATGATTTTATTAATGTCCAACAAATGATCATAAAAGTAGGTCAATCATGTTGAGAATTATTGTTCAAACAAGAACTTTTGTACAAGTTCCATGTGAACATGTGAGAAGTAGTTTGAGATATTTTCGAAAAGGAATTTTCAAAAAGTAATTCTATTTTTGAAAAGTAATTTTATTTCGAAAAGTAAATTTTATTTTGCAATTCTTTTTTTGTGACCAGCGGAATCAACTAGTCGGGCATGTACTCGCGTGACACGGGGTCGTGTTATCTGACTGCTACCACTATAACCTCCAGGTGTGCCCACGATGCCCAATACGTGTAATGTCCCCATTTTTGGATTCCCTTGCCCTGCAGTCAGAGGCGACCTTATGAGTTTATGTTTGCCTGACTAGAGGAGTAAAATGAGGATAACAGTGAGCTTGGGCAATTTGGAGGAGTTATATGGGGTCCAAGCTAGTCCATTCACCATCTTTCATCATCAGGATCATTTTTGCATAGTTTTCTCTTAGTTCTGTGACATTCCAATGATTTCCGTAATTTTGGGTTATTATTGAGCATACTTTAATTAAATACACTGAAGGTATTATTTGGATCATATTATTTGAGGGGATACCTTCGTGTAATAGCTCATTGGAATTGGGACCAAAATATCTAAAGGTTGGGATGATGAGAAATGGACTCCAGTGTCCGAGAATGTCTTAAAAAAACCAATTAATCACTTTTCAGCATTAAAAAGAGTTATAAAAAGGAGTGTTTAAGTGACTTAAAGTTTATAAAAGTCACTTTACTTTATTAAAAGAGTAAAAGGGTCCGAAAAAGGGTCAACGAAAAGATAAAAGGAAAATGAGGGTGCTTTATCTCATTATGCAATTCTTATTTTCTAAAAACGAATTTGAGAGAGTTTTTGGGAAGAAAAAACCTTGGAGAGAAAAATATTGGTTTCGGTGGTGAGACCATCCACCCTAGCTGGTCACAGGGAAGAGATGATTCAAATTTCTTCAGTGTGCTTCATGTGGATCAGAATTTCATCTTTTGGTAGCGAAGTTTTCTTTATATGAGACTGAGTTTTATCTTGGCGGTTGTGATCTTCATTTACAGAGGTTGAGTGACTCTTAGAGGAGGATTGGTTTGCTGTGGGTCGTATTACTCATTTGTGGGATGAGTTTCCCTTATTCCTGGGTGCATTTACCTTTAGCTGGGCGCATTCCTGTAACTGGGCGAGTTAGTTTTGAGTTGAGGGTCAATTTCTCTTAGTTGGAGGCCGAGTTTTGGCAGTGGACAAGTTTCCTTTACCTTGTGGGTCGAGCTACATCAGTTTGGCTGAGTTTATTACCTGCTGGTAGAATTTTTCTGTGTTGGGTGAAGCATTTGATCCCAAGGCTAAGTTTACACACAGGCTGGGGGCTTTCTTGTGGCTAGCAGTGTGTTCTTGATGCTGGCTGAGTGATTGAACAGTGAGGGGCTGAGTTCTTACTTTCTAAAGTTGCTGTATATGTTTTATGAGCTGACTTCATCACCTACAGAACTGATATATTCATCTGGAAATTGTTGTGCCGGACTGTCACCCACAGGCAAATTATTTGGGTATTCTTGCAAAGGACAACATACAAACATATCAGACTGTCACCCACAGGCAAATTATTTGGGTATTCTTGCAAAGGACAACATACAAACATATTGGGTTCCTCATTCTATTTCTATTGTTTTTTCTATTTGCTGAGAATTCAATGTATTTGTATCTGTCATGAATATTAATGCAAATAAGTACATTTGAGTTTAGAAACTAGTGTTATCTTGTAATCCTTCAGTAGAGAATTAGAATCACAAGTAGATTGTTGGTAGGATGTCATATGCAAAACTGTTTGACAGTATATTTACACCACTAAACTAGAGAAAAATCTAAAAAATTTGTAAGGGATTTTACAATACGTGACACACAAGGTAAGTCGGGGTTTCGAACTGGTGACTTCACATAACGGAGTGTCTTAACAGTTCACTCCATCACCGACTGCCCTACACCCCGAGGGCTATTTTGTAATTCACTTCAGTTAAAAAATGAAAGTCTTATTTTTAGTAGTGGAGTCTAAAAAGTGTATTTCATGCATCCATGACTTAGACTAGGAGTAATCTCAAAAATAGATTAGGGTTTTGGTCTCAGCTAAAACTATAAAGATAGGTCAAAATAGAGAGTTCAGAGACATAAGAACACATGAGCAGTTGAGTAGGTTGAGCGATAGAGAGGGAGAGAGAGCAGGCAGTTAGAAAAGAGATGATTCTAGCAGCATATAGTCCCGTACAGTTGTTCAAGTAGTACCTTATGGATCCGTACAGTCATATTGACAGAACGACACCGCATGTTCATACAGTCCATATAGATAGGACGTACAACTGTATAGCATGCCATACTCTCCTAGCAGGTTGTTCCGCTCAGTTTGGGGTGTTTTTTGGTATTCGTGCAGAGCTCTTTTTTAAGCAGCTTGTGGAGGTTTCCTTGTAAGTTTTTCGAAGGAATGAAAAGCTAGTTTTGAAGGAGTAATTACCTGTGCTGTGTGAAATTAATTTTTATGCTTTCGCTATTTAATTTCCATCTATTGTGTGATTAATGCTATGGGCTGAAATATATTTCTGCAATAATTAAATTCAACAATTTACTTGTTTGATTGAGATCATAAGGACTTTAGTCACCTAGGGCTGGAATTTTCACATGGTATTGGAGTCTATTCCTATGATTGTGATTCTCTAGGATCTGTAGCGGTAAATCAATTGTAGAGAAGGACCAACAGTTTCATTTTCAGATTTGGGAGTTTTTATAGTAGATCTCAGAGATGGCATGAACTAGCCTCATGTTTGAGGATAGATTGGATGGTGCCTCGAATTTCTTATCATGGAAGGTAAGGGTTACACTCTTACTAGAAGAGAATGATCTCTGGTATAATGTCAAGGACATTGGTACTTCGCCTACAGATCCATAGTAGTTGGTAGCTCACAACAAGAGGAAAGCAAAGGCCAAGCAGATGATCTTGGATGCCATAAAGGATCATTTGATCCTTCATGTATCCGAAAATAAGACAACAAAGGAGATGTTCGATGTCCTAGTTAGTCTCTACCAGAGTCAGAACCTAAACAAGAAGATGATATTGCGGGGAACAAACTTAGATCCATAGTGATGACTAGATCGGACATTGTCACCAGTTACCTTATGAAGATCACACAGATTCGTGATCAACTTACAGTAGTTGGGGAGAGGGTTGAAGATGTTGAGTTAGTGAACATGGTATTGAATGGATTCCCAACTTCATGGGAACCATTTGCCAAAGGTATTTGTGCTCAAGAAAGACTTCTTGACTTTGAGAGGCTTTGGGATGATTGTATCCAGAAGGAGACTCGGATGGAGTCGAAGGTCGACAAGGATGGTGAAGAGAACCTAGCTCTATTTGGTCTGTCAAATAAGGGAAAGGTAAAGGACCTTGCAAGGGTAAGGGAAAGAGTGAGGAGTCAACCTCACAGCCGGGAAATAAGGACCTTAGTAAAATCAAGTGCTTCAGTTGTCATAAGCACAGTCATTATGCATCATAGTGTCCGGATAAGAAGAAGGGTAAAGGGAAGCAATGTAATGTTCCTAACTTGGCTAGTCTAGGAAACTCTGCTAATGTGTGTGTAGGATTAATTGTTTACAGCATATAAATGAGCATTCAGATAATAATGGTGACAAAATACTGCAAAGCTTATATTATGAAATCTCCGTGTAGTACAAATGCTGAATGCGGTTGAATAAAATGAATCACTCGGCTAGATCAATGATAAAAGGATCTTAGCTAGAATACAATAGCAACTAAAACAATAATACCCGATACCCGAAGAAAGTTGTGGAATGCAATGGATGAGATGAAGAACTGTTGCGGATATGCCAACTCGTACGACAACTGCTGCAAGTCTGGAAAGTTTGCCCTGGTGGCTATACCTCTCGGAAATGCCTGGAAACTGTCCCAAACAATGTGCCTTGCTTTGCCTCACAGTCCTGGTGACTGTCCGGACCTCAACTGGTGTATTTGGTCCCCGAATGGATCCCCCCTTGGGAAATGTGCCCCCTTTGCTTTGGAAAACTGCGCCCTAGTGATTTCACCGTCGGAATCAGCTGATGTATGTCTCAAACTGATCGCCTAGGTCTACTGTGAAATGGGTCGGAAGGATTTCGTCGGATCTGAACTGATGATCGCTCGGGAACCCCGAATGTGTCCTCGTAAAGTGCCGCACTCCCAATGTCCAGAAAGTGCGCCCCAGATGATTCCTCCGTCGGAATCTGACGAGGAACCAGGCAAAAGATGCGCCTTGCCTTCCTCTCAACTGGGTCGGAGGGGAATCTCTGAACTCTCCCTGAAAGGGACAAGTCTATCCACTGAACCTCCTTAGAAGTTGCGCCCTCACCCTGAATGAGTGCTTGCTGCTACAACCTGCGAAACTGCTGTTGAAGATCAATGGAAGATTTGTGTGACCTCCCCGGTGACTAGGGTGTGTCTCTCAACACCGAAATCAACCACTGGTGTATTCCTCCTGGAATCCATTGAGCTACCTCTCCTGAGCTACCTCTCCTGAGATGCGCCTCTCTCCTCAATGACAAGTCAAAATCTACATAATGATGAATTAGGTCGTTGAACCTTCTCTTATAGCTGCCCGAAACCCTAATTCGCTGTTGACTTCTAATTAAAGCTTGTTTGTTCTATTTTTAGCTCAAATTGAGTTAAAAGCGCTTTTAGCCACTTTTAGCTCAATGTCACTTTTCGAATATAACACCTTTGATTGGAATGACCTCTAGTAACCCTGTTTACCCCTTTCTGGCTTTGGCTATAGTCTAACGGGGCAGTTTAGACCATTAAGCCTCCTCTTTGGAGCTCCTATTTGGAAAGGGACATTACTGTCCTCCCTTCCCGAAATTGTTTGTCCTCAAGCAATACCAATCTAGCGTGTTGCAACGCCTGCTCGCTCTCCCAAGTAGCGTCCTCTACTGGAAGCCCTCTCCATCTGATCAAACACTCTCTGATAACCCTGCTCCTCAGTTTTTGCTCCCGGAACTCCAATACCTCCTTCGGAACCAACTCCAACTGTCCCTCCTCATCCAATGGGGGAAGCTCCTCTAATGTGCTTTCGAATTGTCCCACTGCCTTTTTGAAGCAAGATACGTGGAACATGTTATGAATCTTGCTCCCCTCTGGAAGCTCTAGCTCATAAGCAACCTCGCCTACTTGGCGCATGATCCTGTAAAGGTCGTAAAATCTGGGCTTCAGCTTCTCGGCCCCACTCTTCTTTAGAGATGACTATCTGTAGGGTTGGAGTCTCAAGAAAACCAGATCCCCAACCTTAAAGTTGCGCTCTATCCTGTGCCTGTTTGCACTCATCTTCTGCCAGTTCTGTGCCGTCTGCAGGTTCTCTTTCAACAACTTGAGAATCTCCTGACTCTCTGTGATCCAATCCTTGGCCTTGGGAGCTCTGCTCTCCTCGAAAACCAAGTCTATCAAAGTGGGAGCATCATATCCGTACAATGCTCGGAAGGGTGTCATACCAATGGAAATGTGGAAAGTGGTGTTGTTGCAATGCTCTCCTAAATGTAGCCACTTGACCCATCTTCTCTGCTGTCCACCTACATAGTTCCTCAAATACCCTTCAACCCACTTGTTGACGATCTCGGTCTGCCCATCTGTCTGAGGGTGATAGCTGGTGCTGGGTGTCAACTCTGTCGCCGCCAATCTAAACAATTCCCTCCAGAATGTCCCAATAAACTGACTGTCTCTGTCACTGATGATGTTCCTCGGCAACCCATGAAGTCTAAAGACCTCCCTGAAGAATAACTCGGCTACCTGAACTGCGCTGTACTTTGTCGGTATGGCATAGAAGTGAGCAAACTTGGTCAATCTGTCGACCACTACATAGATACAATCCTTACCCTGGACCTTGGGTAGGTCTGTGATGAAGTCCATCGATATACTTTCCCATTTCTGCTCTGGAATGGGAAGTGGCTGAAGTAGCCCTGCAGGAAGAGTATGCTCTGACTTGTTCTGCTGGCAAGTCACACACTCACTGATGTGTCTCATAACGTCCTGTTTGAGGCCCTTCCATGAGAACCTTTCCCTGATCTGTCTGTAGGTTTTGAAAAACCCCTGATGGCCTGCTAGTGGTGAATCATGAACTGTTGTGAGGATCTTCTTCTTGAGCCCCGAATATGGCACTAAGTAGACTCTGTCCTTGTAGAATATGACATTGTCAATGACCCTATACCTGTCATCTTGTATCTGCCCATCCATAACCTCACAAGCGAACTTGTTCTTGGAATATTCCACTAACAAGGGGGGATTTCCAATCTGCTGAAATCTCCATCAAAGAACATGCTGCAGGTCTCCTCGATAGTGCATCGGCCACATTGTTCTTCTTCCCCTTGACATACTCTATGTCGAAGTCGAATGCCTGTACCTTCGTCACCCATTTCTGCTGGAGCTCGCTGAGGTCCTTCTGCTCAAGGAAATACTTCAAGCTGTTGTGATCTGTTTTGACCGCGAATTTGCTGCCCACCAAATATTGTCTGAATTTGGTCAAGGCATGCATGATTGCCAACATTTCCTTGTCATAAATGGAGTACAACCTCTCGGGCTGACTGAGCTTCCTGCTCTCAAATACAATGGGGTGTCCTCCCTGTATCAAAACTGCCCTGATACCCTCGCCGGATGCGTAACACTCTAGTACAAATGGCAAAGTGAAGTTTGGTTATGCCAACACTGGACAAGTGCCCATGACTTCCTTCATGTGATCAAAGGCTTTCTGTGACTCATCGGTCCAAATGAAAGCCTCATGCTTGGTAAGATCCGTCAGTGGTGCTCTAAGCTGAGAAAAACCTCGGACAAACCGCATGCAATAGCTGCGCAGCGCGAAGAAACTCCTCAACTTCGTCACGCTCCTGGGTGTTGGCCAATCCAGAATGGCCCTGATCTTCTCCCGGTGTACTTGTACCCCCGGTGCACTGATGATGCGGCCCAAGTAAAGTAGCTCTGTCATACCGAACTCACACTTGGACTCTTTGGCGTATAGTGACTGCGCCTCCATGATGCTCAATACCTCATATGCTCCTGCCATGTCTTGCTGTAGACCAAGATGTCGTCGAAGAAAACCAAGACTGATTTCCTCAACTGATCCCTGAAGATGTGGTTCATGCAAGATTGAAATGTAGCTGGTGCGTTGGTTAGCCCAAATGGCATATAACTAGGAACTCGAAATGTCCAAAGTGACATTGAAATGGCGTCTTCTTTATGTCCTGCTCTCGAATGCTGATCTGATGATACCCAAAGCGTAGATCAATCTTCGAGAAGAAAACTGCCCCATGCAGTTCATCCATCAACTCGTCAATGCGAGGAATAGGATACCGGTTCTTGATGGTTTTCTTGTTCAAGGTCCGGTAATCAATGCACATCTTCATGGTACCATCCTTCTTCAGAACTAAGACAACTGAAGAAGCGAATGGACTGTTGCTAGGTCTGATGTGTCCCATCGCTAGCAATTCCTTAATTGCTTTCTCTATCTCATGCTTGAACCTCCTAGGATGACGATAGGGTGGGGTGATCATAGGTTTGGTCCCCTCCTCCAACTCAATGGTGTGCTCAAACCCTCTGTCAGTGTGGTCTCCGTGGTGGAATCGACCCAAAAAACTTGTTGATGTCGTCCCAACAAGTTCTTGATCTCTGTATGTTACTGCTGTCGACCCTCTAAATCCTTCCGCGTAGTGATCAAGCACTCTGTGACATATGCTACCTCCCCATGTCTGAATATCCTCTACATCCTCTTGGACGAAACTGTCCTGGGTGCTCTTGTTGACATGCCTCTCAGAACAATCCTCTTCCCGTCACTGTCTCTGAACCCCATCTCCAAGGTTTGGTAATTGGTGGTGATTTTTCCCAAGGTGATCATCAACTGGACTCCCAATACCACTCCTGTGTTAGATAGGTCAACCACATAAAATGTGTCTCTCACTGTGTAGTTGCTGATCAAGGTCTTGCAAAGACAAACAAGTACGCCCTCCAAGGGTCCACAAGTCATATGAATCATGCCAAGTAAGCCACATTTAATCAAAGAACCACCCAAACAAGTGCATTAAATCCCCTATTTTCAAATTAAACAATTGCTCAAAGACCTTATAAACTTTGCCAAATTTAGGTATGGAAGGGGTGTCATGGTGCCCTATTGGGTAGGCTAATCCCCAAGTCAAGGAATGTTTCCCAAGAAGACCCTCCCTAGATCATGTAATGAGTATGAGGTGGATTGGAGAAAGATTCTTGGGCATGGGGTTCTTGACATATCTAGGGTTCATATTGTCTCTTTTATGGGTGCCTTTGTGGAGGGTAAGCTACGTCCTTGAGTTACCCTTCGTTTGCAATGCAACCTTTTTCCAAGCCCTTTATTTGCCTTTTTCCATGCAATTCCAAGTTCAAGTCAATATGGCGCGAACAAGAAATAAAATACACCACACGCTCTTCCTTGGAAAGCATTTTTTATTAAGTCCGAACATTGAATGCTATGTGCAATGGAAATAAAAGAGCACCGCAATACCACTTGAAGTTAGAACACATTGGGTGCTAAATGCAATGGAAATAAAAGAACACCGCAATTCAAGCGGGACATTTTATTTATTTATTTTCACTTAAAAGTTCTTTATATTTTAGAGAAGCGTTTCATGGTTCTCGGGACTTTAGGGTGAGCATTTATATGTGATATCAGCTACAACACCTCTGGGCCTTTAACCCCATCTTCCCATGAAATGAGGTACAAATCCCTATTGGGGTCAATGAACTCGAAAACCCAAAAGATGAGGAAACGAAGGGGAAGAAGCGTGGAGAGTGGAACCCTTCTTTCGAGGGTGACCAACTTACTAGGATATCATGACAACCACCAAGGTGAAATTAGGCAAAAGATATAATTTCCAAGCAAACGTTCCATAATCAAGAAATTATTCTTTGCAACATGCTCAAATGCCTCAAATGTTAAAGTGACACTTACCGTGAGACTGGACTCGTTACCTCATGAAGCAAGACCTGCTGTCTTCTGGGGGCCAAACCGCTGTAGTGGACGCTGCTTTGCTTAATGTGGGCTCTGCTGGTCAATCTGACTCTCAACACTCCATGTCTGCTACCTGCGGGCCTCGAGACATCATCTCCTTAGTTACCCGTAGGCATGGGGGGGGTGACAACTCCCTTACCAAAAAACAAATTCTCTTATGTATATTCACTCATGATCAGATTGTATGTATAAATGAATAGTAATAAATCAGTTCCTATTGCCTCTTTCATTCTTTTCTCTTCTATGTCTCTAAAAAAAATAAAGACTTATGTTGTATCCAGTCTTGGAAATTTCAAACATGATAAGTTAAACTTATAGTTTCATCTGTATCCTCTTTTTGTGCAACTTGATCTCAACTATACCAAAATTGGAAGTGATTTGTTAATGCTCCTCTTCTTCTAACTGACTCCTCGAATATGTTGGGTCCTCTTCATCCTTAACTTGTGAATCCATTTCAACAAGCCCTGTCCTCAATTTAGATGCACTCAATATCTTTTGCTTTGGATGATTATAATAATGAAAAGTGCTAATAAGAATCGATATGCAAGATCATGATAGCACAAAAGGGTTATGTTAAGGCCAGGAAAACATACAACTGAGGGTCATCCTTCTTTACTATTGTTGGAAAGTAAAAAATTGTCAACAATGTGGGTTATCCCCAAATATGTCATTTTGAGTAAGAACTATGGTTTACTATAGTATTAGAATGTCACTTTATTCTTTAGAGGGGAGTTTATATTCGTTATTTTTAGGTTCTTGATTGTTTGGTTGTCTTTCTTGACTTCAGTGAACAAAATGAAGCAAAATGAGGAGGATCCCACCTATAGCAGAAGTGTTCTGTTAGAGAAGTCCAAGTTTGATTTGCATTTACAACTTCTTGCAATCCAGATTCCTCAGGAGCTATGTAGTGTTATCACTCGCATTTTGCATGGGTATATACACTTATTCTCTTACTTAAAGCTCATGCCAGTCTGATATTTGTGCCATTTTAGCTATTTCAGTTTTTTACAAAGTATTGGATTTGTAAGTTGTAAATGTCAGAATTATCTTTTTGGAATTAAAAAAAAACATTTTAGAACATTGATAGAAAGCATCAAGACTATATTTGATTACAAATTGTCTGGACTACTTTATCCAGAATAAGCTTTGGATATAAGCCAGCTTCTTTCAGTAAAGAAAAGCATGTTAATATTCATAACCAGATGTACTTTGGTATAGACATAAACACTGATGGTAAATTCAAACCATAAAGTCCAAGCTGTAGAGTTTAAACATTTATATTGTTCTGAAATAACAGTTATACCATGTATTAGGGATAGATCAATTTCACTTGCACAGCAAAATATCGAACTGGTAAATTTTCAGGTCAGTGTTCTATATGTTGATCTCATCTGTGATGAGAACGAGTTCAGTTCATCTGCTTATAAGAATACTCGTTGTGATTCTTTAGTCAACATTTGAACCTTCTGGAAAAAACAAGGTTAGGTGCTTTGCATCTATGGATTTGGTGACAATATAATACCTACAATTTCAGTTTCAGTAATCTAGAGATGGTAATTTGTAACTAAATTAAGAGGAAAGTTTAGTCTTTTAGAAATTATTGTTGGAAGGTAATCTTTGTAGAGTAATAAATTGCATCGCAAGTCTTTCCATGTTGCGTCTAGGAAGATATTCAAGCTTTTATGTTTGACCAACACTGAGCTCATTTGGTATCAGATCTGCCGATGTTAATGGCTAGCTGTGGATTTTCTAAACAAATAGGTTGTGCCAATTGTATTCCTTTTATTTGCTGTAAATGTTTTTGCATTTTGGTCTAATGATGAAGTGAACACTATTCAATGATTACTACACATAGGCACATGGTATAGCATGCTTCTGGATCATTTTAATAGATAAAACAGTCCAATTGTCATACTGCACCATATTGTATCTAGGACATATCTTATATGCAAAACAATGCTGAGGACCTTCCTGATAAGTATTTTCAACCTCTTTTACATCTAGGACATATCTTATCTGCCAATGGAACCCAAGCACCATAAATACTGTAAGAGTAATTTTCATACTTCTGGCTGGTTGTATGAGTTCACCAACCCTATCTTATAAACATTGAAGAGATGCTAAAGTTAACCAAGCATCCTAAATACATAAAATAGTATTTTTCTATTTATGATTAGATGTATGAATATTTTTATTATTCAGACGTTTGATTAAGAGTTTCATAATGTTACAAATCAGGCAAAACATGCATTTATGGCCTGTAGAATAGAAACAAAATTTGATTAAAAATGAATAAAATTGCTAAAGGCCAAGGAAAACAAGTTAAAGCTTTAAAGGTCATGAAAGGCAAATGTTTGGAAAAGGAAGGACCCAAGGAAATTATCTTTAGACTTACAAAGTAACCCCTATTCCTACATTAGTGTCAAAGAGAGACTTAAACAAAATGCAAGAAAGTGAAAAGTCAACAAAATGCAAGAAAGTGAAGAGTCACCTAAGGGGTTAATAAAGAGATAGAAAGCCTTATACAAGGAGGGAAATCCATCTTTTTTTCCATTGGGGCATTCCCTTCTTTGAATGGAGGCATTCTCTTCCCAAAGTGGAGGCATTCTATGGACTGATTTTAGCTGAATTACGCTTCAATAGATTTGAGTTTGTTGTTTACCATTTTTGGAGAACTTTATGCCTCTCTGGCCACAATTAATGCTCAAAGGTGTTGAAAGTTCCAACAATTATCATAGAGAATGCTTGGTGTTTTCTCCATCTCTTGCCCTTTTTTATTGCTGGATTGAAACAATTTTTTTGGGAAGTTGCTTTGAGGGATGTGCCCCAAGGTTGAGGGATGCACCGTATAAGATAGACAACCTTTGGGTTAGGTGCCAGTTTTGAGGGGTATCTATTCTGCCAAAATTGCCCAGGGCTTGCACTTGGCCTCATTCCTTTTTGACAGGCCATTTGGGTGAGGCAGACCACAACAAGATTGGAATTGTGGTGGTCGACATAATACTCTATCGATCTTCCCAGTGAACCAAGGTCCCATTTGTGGCTTGAGATTATCTTTAGATTTATTATTGTTTGTTTAGCTATGAGAATACATGATTAAAGATGGGTGCATGCATTGGATTCAAGACAATGATGTCCCGTCAAAATTCTTTTTCTGATACCTAAAGAGAGGATAATTTAGAAAGGATTCCAGTGATCGAAGAACCACAAGGAACCTTATCAAAAGACAAACTGTAAATTTGATAAATAATTGAAGACCATTTTTGGATGTATTTTTCCATTGTGGATAATGACCCACTGCGAGATATTGCCAATAACCTCATCAAGAAGGGAATCCCACAAAAAGTAGGAAACTTTGCCAGATCTTTTTATAGAACTAGAATTGGAGGAATTGGAAGCTACCATAAGGGATTGAAGAATAATAAATCACTTGGTCCAGATGGCCTCCTTGTTGAATTTTACAAGACAATATGGACTGTGATTGGGCTAGATTATTTGAAAATGTTCCAAGGAATTGTCAGAGCAGACAAGATGGAGGAGTTGATTAATGCCGATCTGATTATCATTAAACTCATTTCCAAGGGTTCCAAAAGAGAAATGGTTGGTTGGCGGTCCATTATGCTCCTTAATGTCTTTGACAAAATCTTAGCAAAATCCCTAGCTAGTAGAGTTGAATTGCTCGTCTCAACAATAGTTTGATTGGAAGAAACATCTTTTATAAAAAGCAGGTTATTCTTAACAGTCACATCATAGATTGGGAGGGCATTGATGGACACAGAAATCTAGGCAAAAAGCTCTGCTTTTGAAGCTAGAATTTGGCAAGGCTTACGATAGGATTGAATGGGAGGAGTTCATCTTGGATACGTTGGATTTGCTAGGCTTTGGGTCTTTCTTCACCAGGGTTATGGCAGGTCTTTTTACATAGGCTTCAACTAGAGCATGCTTGAGTGAAACTCTCTCTGAGCCTAACCAGCTGCAAATATCCATTTGACAAGGCTATCCCTTAGTCCCTTACCTATATGTGATTGTTGTAGATGCTCTTGGATATTTATTAGAAGCAACTAGAATACAAAGGGAAACTTAAAAGAATCTCTTTGCTAGGATGTGACCAATTAATTAACATGCATTTTGCATATGACTTAGTATTTATTCCTGAACTTTCTCAACACTTTGAAGGCACTATGTTGTGTATGGATATTTTTGCAAAAGATTTGGGGGAAATGGTGAGTGAGAACAAGAACAAATATTTTCTCATTGGCTAGGATGAACCATTGAGCTAGATGAACAAGAAGTGGAAAAGAATAAAGCTGAGTGAGATTGTCGAGTATTTGGATCCCTTTTGGCATTTATGTTTCTTCAGGAGAACAATGGAACCGGGTGATGGACAAATTTAAAAAGAAGAGTTGGTTTTGGAAATTGAAATAAACAAAATCTTCCTTTTGTTGCAACTCAGGAAAATGATGATTGTTGACAAAATTTTAGTGGCAATAGGTTTTATTTATTACCTGGCTTGTCCTTCCCCCTCACAAGTAGGTTACAAAATATTATAAATGTTGTTGCAAAGTTTTTTATGGGGAAACAAGGGAGTTCAAAGAGCTTCCCTTGGTGGCTTGGGACATTTATACTCTTTCGAAAAAAGGGATTCTAGGCATTACTAATATTGGAGCTCAGGGTATAATAGGCAAATGGATGGTTAAGATGATGGTTGGGGAAGCCCAATGGCAGAGTCTAGTTATTTGTTGTGTGTTGACAATCCACCATATTTAAGGTGTCAAGGGCCCATACAATCTTTATGATGTGCTTAGAAATGCAAAAGGATTAAAAATCTTAGGATCAACAGTGCTCAAGAGAATTTGGGTTGTCTAGTAGGTTGTCGTAAATTTTTCACTGGGAATTCGAGGTTGTGAGAGATGCATGGGATCTAATTTCAAGGCCCATTTGGAAATTTCCCTCTCTCTAGCAACAACTTGGCGTACTCATGCTATTCTAGAAGAAGGCTTGCTAGAAAAGGATTTTTCTACTAGGGAGATCTTTGGAACATAGAGCAACAAAATTGACACTTGAGGAGAGATTTAAACCGCTCTCAAAGGATAAGTGGAGATGACAAACTAGTCTTTTTTGAATCATGCATATTAGTCTTGAAAATTGTTGCTAAAAATTCCAACTTCAGGAGTTGGGATGTTATCAAAGGGGTTCAATTTGGACAATTGAGAAATCCTTCTATAACTATCACATCAAGAAATTGTACAATAGATCAGGACTTAAGATCCTTGTTGCCCCATTAAATAAGTAGTAGGGAACTTGTGATTATGAAGAAAGATGGTAAAAGTGATGTCACATTGCAAGACAAGGAGCTTATTTAAATTCAAAGTTTGGGGCTGGTTCGTGCTTTATCTATGTTTCGCAGTTAAAACATGGCAAAGTAAAGAAGAATCTGTGGGGCATGTCCTATAGAAGTATTCAGTTGCTAGGATCTTTTGGGCAGGCTTACAAGCATAATTTATATACCTCTTCACAACCCCATTATGTTGGCGAGGTCCCCTCTCAGGAGACACTTGGATGATGATAAATTGTCGCAGAGAATTGTGGCACACGATATGCTTGTCTGCTTTTGCTTTTGTATGGAAAAGAAGATGAACAACAACCTTTCAAGGAGACAATTCCCACCTATAGTTGGGAGGTTTAAGTGCTTCAAAAGTGATTTGGTAATCACTGTCAAAGCTAGAATTATTGTGTTTCAGGAGTAGACTCCTTGCCCCTAGGGGCAAAGGCCGATGTGTTATCTTTTCTACCTCTCAAAAGTAGGGGAGCTTCATGGAACTAATGCCTATTTGATGTAGCTACTATGCATTTTTGATGTAATATGAGATGCATTTTTTTTAGAAAGAAATTTCATGGTTGTAACACATTGAGACTTGGTAACATGTGTCCTTATGCAATGACATAGATGATCATCATGATGGCCTTATGTTATGGTGCAATGGTGGATGTTGACTTGCTTTGGTGTGGTGACACACTGTTGTCTTATCTTGTGTGGTGTAATAGCGCAATACTTGTCAAGTACTAATGGAATGCTTATTGGTTGACTATTTGTATTTGCATTTCTTGTTGTGATGATATTTTATGTCGTTAGGGCCCACATTGACAATAGTCAATGATGGGAGTGACTCAATTCTTATGCTCCTACAGAGTTGTAAAGCAGGGGTGAATGGCCCCCGAGCCATTAGGGAGTGTTTGAGGGTGTTAGTGATTTTGTATTGTCTTTGCCACTCACCGTGCCACAAGCTGTGTGTGTATGTGTAGATGTTGGCTACAGATGTTTTCACCATGGACCTTAGAAGTGTTGACCTAGGACACTTGAGTCTTAGAACCTGAATGAGGTGGAGTGAGATTTTTTTTTTCATACTAGCGAATAGGGGTTTTGTATGAAAAAAAAGTCATGGCCGAACAATACAACAAGCAATTACACGTAGAAAAGTAGAGTCACTGTTAGTAGGAATCTGCCTAGCAAAAGGTTGGGGGATTCACCTATTATGAGTTTTCATTTGGCATTAAGCTTTCTTTTGGAGCTTGGCTTACATGATTAAAGACAAAAAATTGAGAACAAAGATGAATATAAAAGCAGTACATGACTAAAAGAGATTTCGATGTCGATTTCGAGATATCCTATGTCACCATTGGTGGTGGCAGGATGCACTGTTTCTTTTTGACTATTTATGCCCACTCCTCTTGATGGGGTAGTGGAATGACGGGTTTTGTTTGTGATTTTTCTTCTTGGGTGAATTCTTTACTTTCTTCCACTAGTGGGGGTGAATGCGGGGGTATGTGATCTCTAGTGTTACTTCTTCCTCTTCAACTTGATTGGCCCAACTCACCTTGGATTGAGGAGTGATTGGAGTGGATTTACTTTCTTTCTCTTCTTTTAGAGCTTGAGCTGGAGGTGTCGGAGAGGGAGGGAAGCTTTTTCTTTTTGCTTGTGCGGAGTTTGTGCATGGAGATGGAGGTATTTCTTCTGTTGGCTAAGGTGGGGCGATTGCAGGAGGGTCTTTGCTTATCAAATGATGGGCCTTTGTAGCTCTGTCCCACCAAGTGGGTTTACTTTGGGCTTTTTTGATCCACCCTACCTTGGTCTTAGGGCAATGTGCTGCTAGATGCATTGTTTCAAAGTAGGTTGACAACAAAATGCAACCTGTCTATAATCCAGTGATTGAACCTAGGTGTAATCCTTGGCTACTAGCTTTATTTTTGTGGGAAAATCTTTGGTGAAGTCTATATCGACACATGCGTACATAAGTAGTGATATGCTCATGTTATGTTTCTTCACCATTGAATTGGAACTTACCCAATGCATCTCCATTGTCCTTAAGTGAATCATAGCCCCATAAATGTAGAGGCAGGTTCGACATGCACATCCATATTGGAGCAGTTGAAAGGGAGTTCGTTACTTGTTCAAAAGTGGGAGTCTAGGGATTCATGTAGAGTTCAAATTTTCCTCAAAACCACGGTATTGAGTTTAGAATTCAATCTTTGTTTTTGGCAAGATCAAACTCTACAATAAAGAAAACATTGGCACAAGGGTAAATGTATGCTTCCTCCTTAAGATCTGATTTCTAGGTGCATGAAATCCATTGTTCAAGATTCACTGGTTTTAGCCAAAGGCCATTTAACTGACATACTAGCATGTTTTCCTTGTAGAAGGAATTGAGCCCGGGGCTTTGGTGTGTTAAAATAATGTAACTGCAAAGTGTATTCTTATTCTTATTTGATATATTATTCATTGAATCAATCCCCATTGCAGATTGATCATGTCGGTTATTATAAAGGACCAAATCCCCTTTTGCGGATTGGTCAAAAGATAATTGTAATAGGCAGAATAAGAAGTCGAGCCCAGAAGATATTAAAGAGGCCTCGAAATATAATAAAGGTGGTTATAACCACCCAGTTGGAGAAGTCGGCCCTGCCAGTGAAGAGACACTTCACACGTGCCAGTTTTGTATAAATAAGGAGGCTAGCGCCTCACTTAGACACACAACTCACTTGCTCATTGAGAGATAAGTTTCGGATCTGCAGTTAGAGAAGAAGGAGAGAGAGTGGCGTATCTTTGGGAGAGGATCTTCTGTATTAGTTTGAGTTATCTCTTGGCATTGTATTGGCTATCTATAATAAGGAAGTTTTGCTGGGTTTTCTTCCCCTAGAGGGTTTCCCAGGATAAATGTTGTGTCTCTTGTGATTGTGTATTT
>ML780636.1:411273-427390 GCA_009831015.1 Picea engelmannii | reverse complement strand
GCTTGTATAAACTAAAGGGTCACTCAGAGGCTGCCATGACCCACACCATTGAAAACTCATGTGAACTTTGGCATAGAAGATTAGCTCACATCAACTACAAGGCGCTACCATACATATGCAAAGCGGTCACAGGTTTACCAGAAATCAAAGGTGACCATGAAGGCGTATGCAATGGATGTGCACAAGGGAAGAACATCAAGAACCCGTTTCCGAAGAGAGACAGCAAAGCAGGAGTCCTAGAGCTCATTCATTTAGATGTATGTGGCCCAATGCCATCGTCCTCCATTAGTGGGTATGTATATTATGTATCATTTATTGATGATTATTCTCGTAAGACCTGGATATACTTTTTGAAATCTAAAGATGAAGTGTTCAGTAAGTTCAAGGAATTCAAAGCCTTGATAGAGAATCTTTCTGAAAGAAAGATTAAGATACTCAGGTCAGATAATGGAGGAGAATATACATCAAAAGAGTTTGTGAACTTCTGCAAAGATGTTGGGATCAAGAGGGAACTCACCACTCCCTATAATCCCCAACAAAACGGTGTAGCTGAACGAAACAACACAACGATAATGGAAGCTGTGAAGACTATGATCCATGATCAAGATCTTCCTATGTGCTTATGGGAAGAAGCAACAATGGCAGTTGTATATGTGCAGAACCAATTATCCCATAGTGCACTTGGGCTCAAGACTCCGGAAGAGATGTTCACCAAAAAGAAGCCTAAGGTAAGCCATCTCAAAATATTTGGCTGCCCAGTATTTATTCATATACCGAAAGAGAAGAGAAACAAGCTGGAACCTTTAGGAAAGAAGGGAATATTTGTGGGATACTGTGAGGTCTCCAAGGCCTTCATAATCTATATACCAGGTCACCGTCACATTGAGATCAGCAGGGACGTGACTTTTTATGAAGATGCAGTGCTTAAGAAATCAAGAAGATGCCAGCTTGAAGAAGTATATGAAGAGGAACCCGTAATCCCCAGGATTGCTGAACCAGTGAGGGAGGTTCCCAGAGCTGCTGAACCAGTGAGGGAAGTCGTAACTTCCCCCGATGAGGAATTACTAGAAGATCATGACATGATAGAAGTTCAAGAACCTCCTCAGATGACGATCCTCCATAAAAGGAAGCTAGCTTGGGCTAGAGAGCTTATTCAAGATGGAGAGAAGTACGGGGTTCCCCAAGGAACCATGAGACAAGTGAAAAGACCAAAGCCATTCTCCAGTTATACGGCTTTGATGTGTGACCTCCTAGAGAAGGAGCCCACTTGCTTTGAAGAAGCCATTCAAATGAAAGAATGGGCAGATGCCATGACAGAGGAATATCGATCCATAATAAAGAACAATGTATGGGAAATAGTTCCCAGACCGAAGAGTAAAGATGTGGTATCCTCTAGATGGCTTTTCAAAATAAAACATGCTGCTGATGGAAGTATTGAGAAGTATAAAGCAAGATTTGTCGCTCGTGGCTTTTCTTAAAAGGAAGGCATTGACTATCAAGAGACATTTGCTCCTGTGGCCAGATACACTTCGATTAGAACCATCATAGCTCTTGCAGCTAAGATGAAGTGGAAGCTGCACTAGATGGACGTGAAGACAACTTTCCTAAACGGTGTAATCGAAGAGGAAGTGTATATAGAGCAACCTCAAGGATTTGAGGTTGAATACAGGAAGTCTCATGTTTGCAAATTGAAGAAAGCCTTATACGGATTGAAGCAAGCTCCTAGAGCTTGGTATGGCTGTATAAACAGTTTCTTGACGAGCTTAGGCTTTACCAAGAGTAAAGCAGACTCTAACCTCTACTTCAAGGTCATGGACGATGAGCCAGTAATATTACTGCTATATGTGGATGACTTATTCTTAACTGGAGAAGAAAAGCTCATCACTGAATGTAAGAAGAGACTTGCCTCAGAATTTGAAATGAAAGACCTTGGCCTAATGCATTATTTCTTAGGTCTTGAGGTATGGCAGAGTCCTGAGAGGATCTTCCTTAACCAAGGGAAGTATACAGTCGAAATCCTGAAGAGATTCGACATGCTGGAGTGCAAGTCCATGAATACACCCATGGAAGCGAAGCTGAAGCTGCTGGTTGACACTTCGTTAGAGTTGATTGATGCCACACTGTACAGATAGATTATTGGATCGCTGATGTACATGACGAACACCAGACCAAACATTTGTTTTGCTGTGAACACCTTGAGTCAGTTTTTGGTAGAACCTAGACATGTTCACCTAGTGGCTGCAAAACATGTGATGAGGTACCTTAAAGGTACAATAGATTGTGGTCTTAGCTATGATGGAGATCATAATTTCACATGGAGTGGATATACTGATGTAGATTGGGCAGGAAGTGTTTCTGACAGGAAAAGCACTTTAGGATGTTGTTTCAGTTTGGGATCAACTATGATCTCGTGGCAGAGTAGGAAGCAATCCAACATTGCTCTCAGCACATCGGAAGCAGAATACATTGCTGCATGTTCTGCCAGCTGTGAAGCTATATGGCTTCGAAAGTTGCTGACCGGTCTATTTGACCTAGAGATGGAAGCAACCACGATCCTATGTGACAACCAGAGCTGCATAAAGATGACAGAGAAACCTATATTCCACGACAGGTCGAAGCACATAGAGATCCGATATCATTACATCCGTGACATGGTGCATAGAGGAGCCTTAAAGGTCCAGTACATTAGCACGGATGAACAGGTTGTTGATGTGTTAACCAAGCCTCTATCTTGTGTAAAGTTTGAGCACTTTCGAGATAATCTTGGTATAGTCCGAAAGGACCTTCCTTGAAAGGGGGAGTAGTTGCTGTGATGAGACATCTCTTGCTTCCGACCGGATGGTTGTGACGTAAAGCAAGATGATGTGATGTGACTAGCACTGAGCTTCCGGTTGGATCGCTGTGACATAAAGCCAGTCTAGTATCCTGCTTCCGACCTGATGGTTGTGACGTAAAGCAGGACGAGTACCTTGCTTCCGACCTGATGGTTGTGACGTAAAGCAGGACGAGTACCTTGCTTTCGACCTGATGGTTGTGACGTAAAGCAAGATGATGAGACGAGACTAGCACTGAGCTTCCGGATGGATAACTGTGACGTAAAGCCAATCTAGTATCCTGCTTCCGACCTGATGGTTGTGACGTAAAGCAGGATGAGTACCTTGCTTTCGACCTGATGGTTGTGACGTAAAGCAAGACGAGTACCTTGCTTTCGACCTGATGGTTGTGACGTAAAGCAGGACGAGTACCTTGCTTTCGACCTGATGGTTGTGACGTAAAGCAAGATGATGAGATGAGACTAGCACTGAGCTTCCGACTGGATAGCTATGATGTAAAGCCAGTCTAGTATCCTGCTTCCGACCTGATGGTTGTGATGTAAAGCAGGACGAGCATCTTGCTTCCAGCTTGACAGCTGTGACGTAAAGCAAGACGATGAGATGAGACTAGAACTGTGCTTCCGGCTAGATAGCTGTGACGTAAAGCCAGTCTAGTATTATTGTGATGAGCCAGCTTTGTGCTGTGATGATGATGATGATGTATCAGTTTTTCACTAATACATATTGATGTAGATGATGATTGCTTTCCTTTGAGAATGACGATGCTGCCGATGAAGAAAACTTCTGATGATTTATAGATACGCCAGTCAGTGTTCCAAGACGATATTGATGATGTTGTCCTCTCACCCACTTGATGCTGTTGATGATAAAGGCCTCTCTCTCTCGCATGATGCTGCTGAAGAATACCCTTCTTGTTAAGGGGGAGTGTTAAAATAATGTATCTGCAAAATGTATTCTTATTATTATTTGATATATTATTCATTGGATCAATCCCCATTGCGGATTGATCATGTTGGTTATTATAAATGACCAAATCCCGTTTTGCGGATTGGTCAAAAGATAATTGTAATAGGCAGAATAAGAAGTCGGCCCCAGAAGATTTTAAAGAGGCCCCGAAATATAATAAAGGTGGTTATAACCACCCAGTTGGAGAAGTCGGCCCTGCTAGTGAAGAGACACTTCACACGTGCTAGTCTTGTATAAATAAGGAGGCTAGCGCCTCACTTAGACACACAACTCACTTGCTCATTGAGAGACAAGTTTCGGATTTGCAGTTAGAGAAGAAGGAGAGAGAGTGGCGCATCTTTGGGAGAGGATCTTCTGTATTAGTTTGAGTTATCTCTTGGCATTGTATTGGCTATCTATAATAAGGAAGTTTCGCTGGGTTTTCTTCCCCTAGAGGGTTTCCCAGGATAAATGTTGTGTCTCTTGTGATTGTGTATTTCTTAGTAATCTTGTATTATGCTATTGTTATCTATTGAAATGCAAAGAACTATAATAATGGCTTAAACATTAACATGGTGACCACTTTGATTTGAGGAAATTGAGTGGGACCGCCATTCCCTTACATCACTATGTCTTTAAAGGAGGTTGCCAAAGACGTTGAGGGAGACATGCCTTGTCTTGAAGATGGCATCATATCTACATTTGACGCCCCTTGCTTACCTAAAGGGGATAGTGGATGGAGAGATTTCCCTTGATTTTGAGGATGGAGCACAATACAGGTTGGGATCACCACGAACACAACAAAAAATTGTTGAGGGAAACATTGTCAAGTCACAAGGGAGGGATTGCACGGAAGAAAACACCAGTGGAAGGGGAGTAGTAGCTTGCCAAATTAGGTGGAGGGAAGGAGAGAAGTAGCTTTGGTCTGAGGTGGCCATTAGCGGTCGCAACCAACTAGGATAAACCCTAGCTAGTGCCCACGAGGATTAGGAATCACAACCATATTTGCTTTTGAAAAAGAAATGATGGATTTGTATCTTAACTATCTATTATGAGGTGGAAGGTGAAACATTGTAAGTGCATGCAAAATTTATTATTCGCAAAATGATAGGAGAGGACATGTGTAAATGGGCGGTTTATTAAATTAAATGGTGGAAATTTCAAGAGACATCCTCTCATGCTTATAAATGCCCATCTAGGCTAGGCTATTAGGCCAATAATTAGGGTTGTAGTTTCAGTAGGCTAAGGATATGCTAGTTAGTAAAGAGTGGACACCTTGATAGTATTGTCATGTTGTCAGTTTTCCATGTTGTTTGTTTGAGCATGGTTGTAGTGAGGGTTGTTATCGCACAAGTTGTAGGTTGGGCAAAGCTTGACCCAACCACCAGATGTTGACAATTTTGAGAACACCTACCCACTATCACCCTAGGAAGGTATTCTCGTCACTTTAGAGATGATAGAATAACCTCAAGGGGGGAATCATGGTGACCCTGGGGGGAATGAGATGGAAAATGATGAGATGAAGGAAGGTCCCCCTATAGGTCAAGATAGAAGATGCATAAAGGCTTGGGAAAGGGTCTAGGTGGTAGCCAATGGTTGCCAAGAGATAAGAACAATTGCAAAGAATGTTGTACCTGCCCGAGACACAAGAACAAGCCGAGCATATATGTATAATGTTAAGTGGACAAGCAAGTTAAGCTTGCTGTCCCTAATTGCAGCAATAAACGACAATGTATATCAGCAAGATAATAAGTATTAAAGCTGCTAAATAATTGCTAAAAGTCCAACAAATGATGCAAGAGATAATCTAGATAAAGCTAGTGATACTCAAGTGAGCAAGCATAAGAATTTAGCAATGAAACAAGGCTGTAATAAAAGGTGTTTGCAGAAATACTTTGCAGCCTTATGGCTGTAGCAAACAAGTTGCTACAGCAGTAAATCCAACCACCAAAACTCACAAAGAATCCACCAAAAGTTGCGCTAGGCTAAGTAGATTAATGTGGCAAACGTTTAACAACTTTTGGTAGTTGAAAAGCAAGTTATGAATGCAAAAGTGTTAGGGTTTCTGCAGCCCTAATGGCTGTAGATGAAGATTTATAACAGCAGCAAGAAGTACTTGGACAAAGATGATGCCTTAGTGGCTCAATCAAGCATATAGAGCAAATAATTGATTCCAACTTAGACAACCTTCAAATCATGAAATTTCACGTTAACCAATGCAATGTTTTATTTATCCAATGCAATTATACTAGTGCCTTTAGCTATTGGGTTATGGAGTCAAGTAAATAAAGAGCTAAACAATGCTATTTCCTTGGGGGTGTAAACCCTGTTACTCCCCAAGGCAAGCAAATGCTAAGCTAGGAGATACTAGGAGGGTGTAAACCCTTTTACTTCTCCTATTTAAACCTTGTGCAACAAATAGCTTCTAGATAAAAATGATAGTTAATGGTGGGGTTGTAAATCCTTATACTCCCCAAGAAATCTAGCAAATCAAACTTGTAACTAAGCAATGAAGCATCAACAAGATAAATCCTTACCTAGTTCAAGAAATGACAAGATAAACCTCCCTTTACCAAAATAAATCCACCAAAAATGCCAAAGAAAAACTTCAAGAAGGGTAGCACACTACTTCTTCCACCAATAGCATAAAGAAACCAAGACAAGAGCACAAGAGAGAAAAGGTTGCCCAAGGAGGGCGCAAATTTCAGACAAATACTTCTCACAATGGGAGAGTTATGTTATGAAATGAGATTCACATGATCTCTATTTATACAAAATGTCTAAAACATAGTTTGTCCACTTAATTGGGGTAAAACATAAGATAAGGGGTCAACAACCCTTATCTTACCCCTTAAACCAAATAATAATATTTAATTTACACTTTTTGCACATTAGAAACCCTAAAATAAGATGACGTCACCCCTTTAGGGAGACGTTTTGACACTTGGAGCAAGTCGTTGGAGTTAGGGATGCATGACTAGGCCTCCAAAGGCCACATGTCATTCGTCCAAGCCTCTTCTTCATGGTTCAAAGCCTCCTTACTTCAAAACGTGCCATGTGTCAATGAGAAACACCTCCATCACCACCAAACCCTAGCCCTAGGTGACGTCAAGCCTCCAAAAGTGATGTTTTGCCTCTCCTAGGCAAGTCGTTTGGGTAATAAGGACTAGGTAAGGTCATCCATGATGTCTTCTAGGTCTCCAAAGGCAAGTCATCGTGATCCGACATGTAGTCCCTTGGCATTCAACCTGTGGGCTTCAAGCCCCATGGAAGCCTAAGCTAGGCTTGTTCCTCCAAAACTGTCCGCCAAACAAGGTCCTGCAAAACAAATAGGCACGCCCTCCAAGGATATCAAGTCAAAATATCATGCCAAGTGAAAACCACATCTAATAAACAAGGCACCTAAACATGTGCATCAAAACTACCTCATCAAATTAAACAAATGCTCCAAGACCCTATACAATTGACCAAGTTTAGGTATGGGAGGGGTGTCATAAAAGTCCTATTGGGTAGACCAAAACCCTCAAGCAGGGTATGCTCCCAAGGATGCCCCTTCAAGGTCATGTAGTGGATGATGAGGTGGATAGGGGGTTAGAATTCATAGACCAATCATTTCATGACATACAAGGGATTGTATTATCTCATTTATGGGTGCCTTTGTAGGGGGTGTGCTGCATCTTCTTCTTCAATGCAACCTTTTTCCAAGCCCATTTATTGCCATTTATTAATTAATTAATGATCCAAACACGTGTGTACTCCCAATAGTGAATCAATGAGCTTGGGGGGCAGTAACAGTGTCACTTGAAAGAAGAGGTCCACAAAGTGCCATAGGGGTAACCATGTAAAGCGTTATAACGCACTTGTGTTAGTCTTATATTCAAGCAGGATATTTATTATGTGTTTGATATTGTGCAGGTCTTCAATTCTTTTAAGAGAAGCAATTCATCTTTCTCAAGACTTGTCTGGGCGAGCATCTAGAAGGTTTATGTCTTAGGCTCTTATCTTTTTCCAGCAACCATCCCCCTGGGCCTTCAACCCCTTCTTCCCATGAAAAGAGGTACATGCCCTTCTTGGGTCACTAAAGTCAAAGGGCCTAGAAAAGGGCAATATGATGGGTATGTTATGAGCGGAAAGTGGTAAGTATGGTTGGGAATGGTACAATAACCCCTCAAGGGATCCTCGATTGCAACCCTTCCCCAAAAGTAGGCCGCTTACTAGGAAATTGATGACACTCACCAAGGTGAAACAGGGTCAAAAACACAATATCCAAGCAGACGTTCTATAATCAAAAGCAACTTAAATACAACCTCCAATATTAGGGTGATTACCTGCCACAATACTTGACTTGTACCGCATGGAGCAAGACCCACGTGCCTTGCAGCTAGCTGGTGTGGTGGATGCGCTGATGATGGATCCAAACTGTGGTGATAGAGTGGGCTTCCATATGTGCAAGTGGACACTGCTAGTCATGTGGTCTCTCGTCACTCCATATTTGCAACCTAAGGGCCTCGAGACATCATCTCCTTAGTTATCCCACAAAATGGGGATAACATTTGGCTCCTACTTGGGGACATGTGCTCGCCGTAGAGTGCATGAGAACCGCAACATCTCCTGCTAGACCTGTGCCTATATTGAAACAAAAAAATGTAAAATCTAGGGTGGTTCTATCACCCTTCGTCCATATACATCAAAACCAAAAATGAAACTAATCTAGAAAATAAAATTTTAGCATTTTTTTCAAAATTTTTTAAACTAAGCATGAAATCAATATGCAAGTAGAGAAAAATGAAATATTAAATGCATCTAAACTAACATGAGCAATCAAGATGCAAATGCAAGGAAAGCAAGATGACCTACCTACTCACCTGGGGCCTGGGCCCTGAAGAAGTCATGTGACTTGAACATAGGGTTGAAGAAGAGAGCCATCCACTGGTAATGACTTCTTTCTCCCATCCAAAGCCGTCAAATAATACTTTTCTTTATCGGACTTCTTCTTGATGATGTAAGGGCCAAGCCATGAGTTATCATCCTTCGGGTCATAGTTGGGCTTGCCCTTCTTTTTGTCCCACATGAGTCCAAGACTTCCCAAACTGTAATTAATGTAAGGTATATTCTCGATGTATGGATAAGAAGGAGGCTCTGTGTTAACTTCCCTTTTGATAGCTTCTTCGTGTTCTTTATCTTCTTTCTTCAATATTTGGATAGACCCTGCCTCTTTCCCTTGGAACTGTTATAGCGCAAGTTGTAGGTTGGGCAAAGCCCGAACCAACCATGGAACAAGTGCTACAACTTGGGAATCTTACACCCAATGTCACCTAGATGTAGGTCCCGGGACCCGCACTTCAAGGTTGACTAGGTCACTCTAGGGAGGTGATCTTGGTGACCCTAGGGGGATTGAGAGGGAGATGGAGGGAAGTGGAAATGAATCCCCTAGAGGTCAAGTTTAAATGGAAAGGAAGGTAGGGAGAGATGCCTTGCAAGTTAAGTAATGGCTGCCCCACAGGTATAGTGCTTCTCCGAATGATTGTACCTGCCCGAGACACAAGAAAAGACACTTTGCAACAATATATGTTAGTTGGATCAGCAAGTTAAGCTTGCTGTCCCTAATTTGCAGCAGTAGGTAACAATATATATCAACAAATAAATGATACTATAAGCTGCTCAATGACTAGCTAAACTCAAGGTGAGAAACCAATACTCTTAGCATAAAATATAAGGCTGTTGTAAACACTTGTCTGCAACAAATTATATCAGTCTTATGGCTGTAACATTCAATGTATTACAGCAAGAAAATCAGCCACCGAAATTCCCTCAAACTTTGCCAAAAAGTGCGCTAGGACAAGGAGAGTAAGTGTGCAGACTTGGAGCAAAAACCAATGGTTGATAAGTGAGTTATTAAAGCAAGTAAGTTAGGGTTTCTGCAGCCCTAATGGCTGAAGATGCGATTTTGTAATAGCAGCAATAAGTAGCCCCTATATGGGGACTCCCTAGTCGCTGTGAGGTGCCCAAGGCACAAGGAAAACAATCCACTTTGCAAGAAGTATAAATGACCGAAAATCACGTTTCCCAATGCAATATTTTATTTCTCCAATGCAACAAATCAATGACTAGTGTCTTTACTATTGGGTTAATGGAGTCACAAGGAGCTTAGAGAAGCTACCTCCTTGGGGGTGTAAGCCCTTTTACTTCCCAAGGCAAGTTTCTCTAAGCTAGGGTTTAAGCTAAGAGGGTGTATGCCTTTATACTTCTCTTAGCAAATCCTTAATCAATGAGACGAAGCAAATAAAATGATGAAGGCTATGGTGGTGGTGTATGCCCTTATACTTCCCACCTAGCTCCTAGCATAGCAATACTTGACTTGAATAAAATGATAGCAAGAGAGTAAAAACCATACCAAGATGAAGAGAAATGGTAAGACAATTCACCACAAGAGCTAGAAAGCACCATCCAAAGCTAGCGCTAGGCCTTCCTCCATCAACCATTCATAACATAGCCATAAAACAAGTGCACAAGAGCTAAAAGAGCCAAGGGGGCCGAAAATTTCAGACCAAGCCTCTCACAAGAGGGCGAGTTATGATTTAAAATGAGATCTTATGATCTCTATTTATACAAAATTTAGCTAACATAGCTTGTCCACAAAATAAGGAGTAAAACACAAGATTAGGGGTCACAACCCTAATCTTGCCCCCTTAACACAATAATATTAAACAATTCACTTAAAATTTCACTTTTTGCACAAATTAAACCCTAATTTAGGAGGACGTCACCCCTTTAGGGGTTCTTTTGCCACTTTGAGGAGGTCGTTGGTGTTGGAGAAGCATGGATGGGCCTCCAAAGGCCATGTGTCAAGCATCTAGGTGATCTCATCATGGTGAAGACCCTCTTCTCCTCAAAACGTCCAAGTCTAAATGAGTGGCACCTCACTACCATGCCCTAACCCCCAAGGTTATGACGTCAAGCTCAAAAGTAGGACGTTTTGCCCCTCTTGGGAAAATCGTTTGGCAAGCAATGGGTGGGCTAGGTCGTCCAAGGCATCATCAAGGCCGTCCAAGTCATCTCTCTCTCATCTAGCATGCGGACCCCTGACATCCAACCTGTGGGCTTGTAGCCCCATGGAAGCCCAAGCTAGGCTTGTTCTTGAAGATTTTTAATGACAAAATCATAAATATCTCATTCACACATTTTGTCAAACACTTGACTAACCTGAGATTTTAGTATTTAATAAATGCTTTTAAAACAGAAAGCAACTGAAAGCTAAAATACTTAAGTCAAGCAAATCACTGATCCATCTCTGATATTGCAACAAGTAGACAAGTGATTTTGGTCCAATGACCAGGGAAAAAACCCCACTGTGGGGAAAACCCTAGAAAGAGATAAATTTATTAATGAGCAATTTTACAGAAATTCTACAACTCATAAAATTTCTTCTGTTCATCAAAACTTCAAAATAGCAATCCAAATTATTAACTTATCTCTGCCTGAGACAAACTTGATCTTACTGTCCACACTGTAACCTGATTTCTGCTCACACGTGCCAACAGAAGACTGGATGAAATCCTTGATTTCTGTGCCAACAGAAACTGTACGGTTTTTCTAGCAGAAAACTTTCCTTCTTTGCCTCGAGATCTAAACCTGCAATATGCCTCGGAATTTACACTCTTTTACTGTTGTTGTACGGATGATTCTTTGTTGGAATTTAATGTTGTACGAACTGCATCATTTCTTGGAACTCGTGCCCTGATTTGACTTGATGAATATGCTCTCTCTGAAATTTGTCTCTCTCTCTTTGTCTTTTCTGTGTGTTTTTCTCCCATTCCCAAGTATGTATATGTACTCTCTCTTTTCCCAAGAAACCCTAACTTACATAACCAACTCAATCTAATGGCTATCATGAATCTAATATGAGGGCTTACATTTAATGCTCTTCATTAATTACAAAGTAAGTAATAAATGCACATTAAATACTTTTGGGTCCCACAACTTAAAATCACTTTAAGTTATAAAGTACATTCACTTTATAAAAGCACTTTATTTAAAAAGTCACTTTACAATTAAAACATGTCTAGGAAACATGACTTTATGCCCCCCCCATGACAAAACACAAAAAATGAATGAGGACATCCCTTGTTAAATTTCAACAGTTCTCCCAAAACTGTCCACCAACTAGGTCCTGCAAAGACAAATGAACGCGCCCTCCAAGGATCTCAAGTCATAACATCATGATAAGTGGATCCAATCAATAAATAAGTCATCTAAGCATGTGCATCAAAGATCAGTATATCAAACAATTAACATCGCAAAGATACTATGCGATTTGTCAAGCTTAAGTATGGGAGGGTTGACGAGCTGTCCTATTGGGTAGATCTTGCCTTAGGTTAATGAGAGCTTCCAAGAGGTCCCTCTCTAAGCAATGCGAAGTGTATGAGGTGGATGGGGTCAAGACTCAATGGGCATAGGGCTCATGACATACTAGGGGTCATAGTGTCTCATTCATGGGTGCCTTTGTAGAGGGTGTGTGGTACCTTCGTTCGCAATGCACTTTTTCTAAGCCTATCATTTGCCTTCTATCTTTCTTTCTTTATATTTTCTTTCATGATAGCATAAGTTGAGATTGAAGGTCACTGCCCTGGCGTGGTGACTAGGTGGTGGCAATGTCACCCACAAATACCTAATGGAAATGAGAAGGCTCGCTCGTGATGAGACCTCCTATCCTTCAACTAACCTTTTAAGCATTTTTATTATATTGTGGGTCTCCTTTCATTTGAAGATAAGCGTTTCATTGCTTTCTTGGGTGATCCTTGGGCGAAGCATCTGGAAGGTTTATATAATTCTTTTATCTTTTACCTAACACCAAGACCTCCGGGCCTTTAGCCCCTTCTTCCCATAGAATGAGGGACAACCCCTTCTTGGGTCTGTTATTGCGCAATCTGTACTTGCCCGAAGCCCAAGGCAAGTAAAGGACATTGGCGTAAAAAATAGGATATCCTATCACTGTCACCTTAATAGGAAATCCCCACTTTTTAGGGATAGGCATGGTCTACCCCAGGGGAGGCGTCCTCAGTAACCTAAAGAGATGGAAAATTAGGGTTATGGTCAAGATATATTCTACCCTCTCACTGGTTACCAAAGTCACTAAGTCCGTGTCTAAAAGATGAGGTTAATGAAGTGCTTGATGTCCCTGTCCGGAACAAGACAATATAGCATGCATATACAATAATTCCAAGTACAAATATGATAATAACACCTCAATAGACAATGGACAATGAAAATAAGTGCTAGTTGATACAAAATTGCAGCAGTTAATAAGTTTACAACAACAATTAATGAATTGTAGCAACTACAATAAAAGCTCTTCAGAATTGCTTGAAAAGACAGTGAAAAGATAACATTTACTAAGCAAAATGATAATCAAATGTCATAAGCAACTTCTGAAGTGTTTAGCTAGCATTCAAAGTCAATTATGCAGAAAGTTTGCTGCAGTGAGATGGCTGTAGCAAACATTTATAACAACAACAAGAAAGTTAGCGATCTAGGCTAAATTAGTGTTAGATTTAATTAGTAATAGCTTAAGAGAATAGTGTTTGAGTATTTGATCAACCTTCCAACAAAAGAGAGACAAGAGACTAGTGCCTTTAGGGTTTATGGAGTCAATTATATCAACACACTAACTTGGAGAGACAACAATGATTTTACTTGTGTAAAAGATAACAAGGTGGAAGCTTGAGAAGTAGTACCTTAAGTTTTCAAGCACCAAGCCTCAAAGAGAAGGTTCAACTAGGGTGTAGGCACTTCTAGGCCCTAGTGATTTCTCCTATCCTTACTCTTGAAAAATATTTAATGCTATAAGAACTAGACAAACCTTCTAAAGTGCTAGCACTTTAGGGCTCTAGAAGTTTATCTAGACAAGATCTTCTTAAGCAAAACTAGCAAAATAAAGAGCAAGAAAGAAGCACCTTATGTTTCTTACTACTAGGGTTTCAAGCAAGCAATTTCATAATCTTACATATGAACAAGTAAACATACCATAGACATTTATCATGAAATGAAAATTGCAGATTTACTTACTTCACCAAGAATAATCAAGCACAAAACCCTAGATTTGCCAAAATTTCACCAAGAAATGATCCAAAATGCATCCAAAATAGCCTCCAAGCAAGTGTGYCTTGGTAATTTCAGCCAATAACCCCTTTAGGGCGAAAATTTCAGTYCTCCCTCTTGTGAGAGGTGAGTTGTGATGTAAAAATGAGAGCACTTTATGTTTATTTATACAACATTTTGACGTTTAATTAATTTTTAGGTCAAAATAAGGCTGACCTGGCCAATTTACAATAAAATTCAATTTTGACATAATAAAAACTAATTAGCATCTAATGACATCTCCAAGGGTGACGTCATTCCCTTCTAGGGTGACGTTGAGGTCCATAGGTGGAACGTTGAACTAGAAATGTAGGGCGCTTGGCCTCCAGAAGCCCCAAATGATGCCCACACGTGCCACCGGGCTCATAAATGCCTCCAAAATGAAAACCCTAGCTCTGGATGATGTCTAGGGTTATGATGGTGACATCCAGGGCCCTCAAGGGCTAACGTCCGTGTGGAAGAGCAAGGTCCCCCTTGGTCTAGGTCTATCAGGATGCCTCCAAAGGCAATGTCCTTCTTTTTCCCGGTGCAAGTCTTCAATTTCTTCTTACCCCTGGTTGGGGTTGCAACATCCATCTGTGGGCTTCAAGCCCCCATGAAGGGCCGAGCTAATCATTCCCTCATGTGTACCTATCCATCGAGCAAGGTCCTGCAACAACAACAAGTACGCCCTCCAGGGGTCCATAAGTCACAAGGATCATAGCATGCAAATCACATCCAACAATTAAATTACCCAAACATGTGCATCAAACGCCCCTTTACCCAGACACATGCTCAAATATGTTATGCAATTTGACAAGTTAGGTTTGGAGAAGGTCTCAGGGTGTCTTATTGGGCTAACCTCTCTTGAGTTTGGGGTGTTTTCCAGGTGGGATATAATCTAAGTCATGTAAGTGTATGGGGTGGCATGGCGTAAGTGTTTGGGCATGGGGTGCATGTAATAATAAGGAAATGTAAAGTCTTACCTACGGGTGCCTTTGTAGAGGGCGAGTTGCACCTTGTCATAAATGCAATTGTTTCCTAGCCCATTCATTGCCTTTTATTCTTAGCTTTATTTCTTTTGATCTTCTGCTCTTGTGCTTCAAGGAAATAGTTGAGGGCCACTGTCCTCGCTTGATGACCAGAGGTGACAGCGTTATCCACAAACATTTCACGGAAATGAGAAGACTGACTCGTGATGAGACCCCCTTTCTTTTGGCTATGCCACCAAGAGCCACTACCTTGGTTTGGTGACTAGATAGGTGGTAGTGTCATACCGCTACATGCCCATGGTCATAATAAGTCGACTCGTAATGATACCTCCTATCCATCAACTAGTACCTTGAGTGTTTATGTATCTTATGGGTCTCCTTTTCTTACTGAGAAGCTTTTCACTGCTTTCTCAGGGATCCCTGGGCGAAGCATCTTGAAGGTTTCAACTTTGGCTTTTAACTCTTGCCAGCTACTTTTACCCTCTGGGCCTTTAGCCCCTTCTTCCCACGAGGTAAGGTACAACCCTTCCTGGTGTAGCCAATCCCAATGCCCAAACAAGGATAGGGGGGATGGAAGGAATAAAGATGGAAAGTGGTAAGTATGGAGGGAACATACGATGACTTTTCACAGACCCACCCAGCAACAATCCATCCTAAAGGGAAACCAACTTACTAGGGCACCGTGTTACCCTTCCAAGTATAAACAAGGCAAAGAGCATAATTTCCAAGCAAACGTCATGAAATGAAGAAGGATTCAATACAACATATTCAAGTACTTCAAAAATCAAAGTGATACATATCATGATAACCAAACTCATTACCTCATGGAGCAAGACCCATCGCTACTTCAGGACCAGGCTGGTGGGATGGATACTGCTACTGGTTATTGTTGCCGCCTAATTTGCACCTCGAGTTAGCGTGGAGAAATCTTAATCCACTGGGTGCAACCTTGGGGGCAAGTTTCAAGTTGAGATACTGTCACCTCTACTCTCAACTTCTCCGTCTAGGCCAACTCCTAGCGAAGCCAAGAGGGGTAGTCCCTAAGAAAATAATCGGCTTTTAATCTAAGAATGATAAATGCAACTTATAGGAGTTAATATGATGAAACAAGATTTATAACAACAACATATGACTCAAATATAATTAAAGGATACACCCTGTCAATACATGCAAAGAGTCATTCACATTTATAACATACTCCAAATATAGATGATTTGAATAGTAAATGCT
>ML780636.1:393466-410550 GCA_009831015.1 Picea engelmannii | reverse complement strand
GCACATTGATCCTTTATGGTTCAGGATCAATGGCTTACAAGTTTTCAACAAATTTTCTCAAGGCAAGAAGGTGCCCAACTGCTTCAAGGGTTTTTGAGTAAGGTTAAATCTTCAAAAATTCGCTAGAATCTCCCCTTGTACCTTTTACTTCTGCGTAAAAACAACAAACAATTAGTTCTACAAGATGCCCAAAAACACTTTCAAAGTGTTTTGGAACACCCCTAACAAATTGAAAAAAATCTAAGTAAAAATTATGGCAAACCAACAGAAAAGGAACTAAGGAGAGGAAGCTAAAAAGCTAACCCCCTTAGGATCTTTCTTTTCTGATATTAAATCAGCAAAGCAATGGCACTTACAACTTGCCAAATATTCAGTTAATGACCCAGTAAAATTGCACAGCTTCTAACCTACTGATTTTACATTGAAATACTAGTTAAAAGCAAGCAAATTTGAAGTAGATCTAGCTAAAAATGAATTCGTTTTATAATAATAATCTAGTTCTAAATCTTACTTATGCATGAAAGCTATTTAGCTTTAGATTTGAATTTGAAATACCAAAATAACTATTACATGCAAGAAAGGTAACCAAGAGAAAGATTTTATAAGAAATTATGAGAAGGAGAGAAGAAGAATGCTTGTTGTCTTGGAATGTCTTGGGCAATGGAGTCTTCGTTAGAGGAAAGCAGATGGAAAGTGATCTTCTCAAAGCTCTTTGAAGATGGGAGGAAGCTCACTCGCTTCAACCTATCCTTCAAATGATGTAAACCTGCAATGCTAAGACAAATCTTGCAACAAAAGAGTTAAAAGCATGGTGTTTCATATATTAGAAAGACATGAAGAGCATGGCATTAAGCTAAATAAACGTGCAACGTGCATCTCACAACTATCTAACATACATAAACTAATAGAAATATTAAGCAAGCTTAGCTTTTCTATTCCTATCCTACAAGGAGATAGCTCCAAACATAGGCCAATAATAACAATTTACAATGCAAAATAAGCTAAATACAGGTATACCTCATACACAATTGATCACCATGAATCCACACATGAGAGCTCTATTGTCGTCCTTATACACACTTGCAAACGTGAGCTAAGTCTGGCTCACTTAGTGTGTCCTTGGAGGCACAATGCCTAGGTTCACAGCCCACACCGTCACTTTGACCGGAACCTCTTCCGTCTAGGCTCACTCCTAGGGAAGCCAAGGGGGGTAGTCCCTAGTTTCTAGATATTATTTAAAGTTGAGTTCTAGGAGTTGATTTTAATTAGTTAAGGTTTGGGGGGATTCTAACCTATGATGCACACGCAACAATCTAAGATGCAAGTTTAGTATGTCAAGCAAGCCTTTTCCCTAAGTCAACTAAGACTAGTGCCTAAGGTTGGGCAAGGGGTCAATTAGATGTTAGGGTGTTTCGTTACAATAGAATTACAAGTTACTTACAAAAGAATAAATATACCAATACTTACAATAAAAAATGCTAGAGATACAAAACAAGCTAACCACGTTATTTCAATGTGCAGGATTTAAAGGAGATCAAGGCATTAGCATCATCTATACATTAAGCCTAAGCATGCCCCAATAGCACTTACTCTATTGGACTGCTTCTCAATGGCAACATCAACATTCACAATTCAAAGGAAACTTAGAAGATTTAAAGATTATACCACAAATATTCCACAATGACTAAGATTATCAACACTCTTAGTTGTTTAACCATAAAGTATTATTAGATGATTAAGCCCAAGGTTTGATCATTAAATGAGTTAAGGGTTTCTTAAGATTACAAAGTTTTAGTTACCCTTCATAGATGTTCACCGAAAACCTCCTCCCCCGGTTGCCAAATGACTGCTGGATGCTCAAGAAGTATGACAACGAGGCCTACCCTAGCTTCGCAGGTCAGCCCGAAAGATTTAGTTCTTACGGAAAGGACGCTCTGCGCCATGAGACCGTCCCCGGCCTAATCACCTTCCGTTGCCCCTCAATCCCCGTTTTAGATGGCGAAGATGGTGGTTTTAAGGTACCCTATTAGTCTATTAAGTTAATATATCAATTAGGTAGACTTTTAGGTGTATTTTAGAGTGTTTTGACAATTTTAAGGTGCCTTAAAAGTGTGATTTATTGACTAGGCCGAAACTCACTTCAGCTTATTATGTGTGTTGTTTAAGCATGAAAATGAAAGGCATTAACACATATAAGCTATGTGAGAGCAATTATTTAGTTCACCCTTAACAATGAGAAAGCTTGTTAAAGAATATTAAATACAAGGGCAAGAACAACTTGCCAAAGAGAAGAAAAGAGAAGAAGTTCAAGCTATTCATCACTTATATTATGTTTGTTTTAAAGCATTAAGATTCAAAGCACCAAGTGTGAAAGAAAGCTTGAGAATTTTAGTTATATGTCTACACTATCGGCTTATCCAACTACCATTAGCTTTAAGTGTGTTGACAAATGGCCTTAAGATATTAGAATATGGAAGACAACCACTTACTTAAGCATTAAAACATGAACCACTTAATGTGTTGGATTAGAGCATGTAAAAGAGATAGATCTTTAAAATAGATATAACATGCAACTAGATCTAAATAAGTTGATTGTGCCTCAAGGGCCTAAATTTAAAGATTAATGTGTGAGAGATCTAAATCTAGATTATTTTAACCATTTAAGCACAAATAGATCAAAAGCACATTAAAACCCTAACCTTACAATTTGGGGTATTCCTCTCCCAAAATGTAGGTAGTTATTAAACTTTAGAAGATAACCTGGAAAGAAAGAGAGAGAAGAAAGAGAGAAGCAAGCAAGAGAAGAAGTAAGCAAGAGAAGAAGCAAGCAAGGCTCACTAACCCCACGTCCTAGCTTAGGAGAGTGACCTTGAGATGAAGAAATGAAAGTAGATCTAAGCCCAAACTCACATGTGGGAGGTAGGCCGTACCAATCCTCCTCCCAAGCTATGAATAAGTAAGAAGTTGCTAGAAAGTGAAGAAAGAATGAGAAATTAGCTAGGAAAAATGAAGAGAGGTTGATAATGTTACCCACTTGAAGAGAAGGGTCTTGGAGTGTTGTGTGGACGTTTTTGGGGTAGCATAACCCTCTCAATCAGATCTGAACCTGCAAAAACCAGCAAGGTATACTTGCTGGAAATGCTACACACAACAAGCAAAGATTCAGAATTTTTTTTATTTTTGGTAGAAATTTTTCACATAGAAAATTTTATAGAAAAAGTAGATTTAGATGACCAATGTATGCTATGTTAAGCTAGCTGAAATATAGATGATAGGAAAGCAAGAAAGAATGAGAAAAGAAGAGAGAGAAAAGAGGATCTTATATGTGTCTCAAGGGAGGACTCTTCTTTAAGGCATTCCCAATGAAACCCTTGAAGCCAAATCTGCAAAAACTTAGCAATATCTATGCATACCAAGATAATATGGATGATTAAGCTAATAAGATGAAATACTTGCATCCTATCTAGCTAATCAACATATATAGATCTACCAGAATACTCTTTGCAAGATCTACTCAAATAACACTTTACTCAAGATCTAGGTTATGCATAAATCAAATCAAACCATACAAGTTTACTTCACATGTATTGCAAGAACCCAAGCACTTGTTGCTCTTCCAATGATCCGCCAAAGTTTCTCCTTTATATTACTCAAGAAAGGGATCTTGGAGAAATACTTGCTCCAAAACCCTAAGAGCCAAAGAATGGAAGAAAGATGGAAGAAGAAGAGTGAAAGAGAGAGATAAATCAAGTAGCATAACATTAGCTCAAGATATGGTAAAGAGGAAGTGAGGAGAGGGATCTATTTATACTTGGAGAGGCAAACTCACCCCTCTTGGATTAATGCCAAGTGTTCACCACCAAGCATAAGAGGAGATCCCAAGGCTAGGGCACACCATCTAGGGTTTGGAGTTTAGATCTAAGGTGTAGAAGAGTGGTAGGGTGTTGGGATCACACAAAAGAGTAGTGGGAGGCTTATGGGATGCGTGCCAAGGGAGAGAAAGGAGCCCAACCATCAAAAAACGAATTTTCCTAGGAGATCCACAAGAGGGGGGGCGTAACTCTCCTTGGAGGGCGCACCATTTGGGGGAGAGGAGAGGAATGGAGAGGAATTAATGAGGGAAGGGGAGTGGAGAGGCATTGGGATGAAACAAAGAGGTAGTGGGAGGCTAGGAAAAGCGTGCCAAGGGATAGCATAAGTCTCCCATTGATTTTTTTTTATCATTTTTTTACTTTTTGGAGACTTTCTAGAAGGAAGGCACACCACTCTAGGGAAAGTGACGTTTTTGCTTTATGGCTAGTTGGGGGGGTGGTGTGAGGGTTGAAAAAGGTTAGGAAAAATCTCTCTCACCTTTATCCATCTTTACATCATCCCTTTAACTCATTTTTAAAAATCACATTTTTGCCATGTTTGGACTTTAGCAATTAAAATTGTTGTTTTTGACTGACTGACACTCCGGGTGGACAAACCCATAGCAGAAGTTGTCCGACTGAGCTGAAACTTGGTGTAGGGGGTGCTATTCCATTTCTTTTGAGCACAAATACCCCTATCAAAAACCCAAAGACCTAGTTTTTACAATTTTTATTCAAAAATAATTAATTAATTAAATAATTAAACCTCCAAACTTAGGGAAATTTAATTAAAAATTAATTAATTAAAAAAAACTACTTAGACTCAATGGAATTCCGCGAGACTCTCTAAGATGTCTTACATGGTCGTTTACAATGATTCCTAACAATAGTTACCAGAAGATAAGCCCACTGTAACGCCTTTCACCACTTTGGAGGAATTATTGCAAGTGTGAGGGAAAAACTCAAGGGAAATCAACAAGGCTGAAAAGCCTAATTGATAACTTGAGGATAAAAAACCCTTGGTGAAAGGAACTCTCCCAGTGAATCGATCCCGAGGTAATTGACCTAGACATGATCCATGCAGACCTATTACATTATTGACCCACGCAGGGGTGCGGAAATTCCAGTTACAAAAATAAGTGCTGGGGCCAAAAATGCCCTGTAGAACCAAAATCTTCAACAAATGAGCATCTGATGATGCATCTCTTCATGGCACATGGAGTTGACCACCGATGTTGGAGAGGCGGTCAACAAGCTCTACACCACAATAGCCTCCAAAGCCTTTTTTATTCCAATAGAAGATAGATAGATTACAATGTATCACAAGCGAACTCTTAGCAAAATTCCAACTCTCTTACAAGAGGTAGGTTGCCTCTATTAAATAGCCATGTGAGTGGTTAAGGTTTCCTTAATGAGAAGGCGAGTCATCCTTCGGTGAATGGCGAGTTGTGAAAGCAAAAAGATGGGAAAGGTTTAGGTGGATGGTGAGTGGTAAAGGCAAAAAGGATGAGTTAAGTGGAGTGGTGAAAGAAAAAAGATGGAAAAGGTTTAGGTGGATGGTGAGTGGTAAAGTCAAAAAGGATGAGTTAAGTCGAGTGGTGAAAGAAAACGGTGGATGTATCTTATTCAAGAAAAGCGTGTGAGTTGGCCCATGCAACTTTCCTGGCAAGTGGGAAAAAAAACGCTTTAGTGGAAATGGAAACAATGACTAGACTCAAGGATAAGTGATTTCTCATTTTAGGAAAGATACAACAACTCTTTTTAAGACTTAAGACAAATGGAACATGTGGGAGACATGTTTCCTTATTTTAAGGAATCCCGATTTTCCTTTTAATTGTCTTTTATTTGGCTAATTTTGAGAGAATTTAATTTTTTAATGATTAATGACATTACTTTTCTCTCGAAAGGTGGTCTATGGGTAAAGTGGGTATTCCGAGACGGAAAATGAATACCCCTAAGGCATATGATGCCTCCTAGTACCACTTTTTTTAATTATTCATCAATTACAATTAAAATATCCTGTTTTGCGGGAAATTTTAGATTATCCGAAAACATTAAAAAAAACTTAAGGGGGACTTAGTGTATTTCCATGTGACTCAAAATTGATGACTAGTATGGTAATATACATTAGACACTAGGCTCAAACATTACTTTAAGGCCCAAACACTAATACAAATACTCCAACTTTGGAGAAATGATTGAAAAAACCCAACAATCATAAGCTGCTGTAAACAACTTATAATTGCTAGATAAAAAAAACACCCTAGAGTAAATGCATTGGAGAGTGGGTCTTAAGTGGCCAAGACCTTTTACAAGTTCATCATACTAGCTCATCTCTTACAATTCCTCGTCGGGTTATGGAAATATGAAAATTTGAAGAATGTACAAGGGACCACGGGGCCTGGCTGGACTTCTGAACTCTGAATTTGAACAATAGCTTGTTCATCTTTGGCGGCTCAACTGCAAGTCCATCCATGTGCAACTTTGGGTGGTAACAGTGATGAATGGACTGCACTGAAGAAAAGAAGGGCCCTCCGGGGCCATGCTCAAGTCGTATGTCTCTCGGTACTCCATGTTTAGAACCTGTGGGCCTCGAGACGTGATCTCCTTAGTTATCCCTAGGCTAGGGGATAACAGGGTCAATACACCCTAAAATACCAAGAGATAAGGAAATGGAGGGGAATAATGATGGAAAATGGTAAGTATGGTCAGGAACGGTACGATGGCTCATTAAGGGATTTCCCAGTAGCAAACCTATTCCCAAAGAAGACCACTTACTAGGGCACAATGTCAACCACCAAGGTGAAGCAGGGCAAAAAGCATAATGTCTGAGAACATATCATGAAATCTAGAGCAATCTAAGATACAACATAATCAAATGTCTTAGATATTGAAATGATGCTCACCATAATACTGACTTGTACCTCATGGAGCAAGGCCCACTACCTTCTGGAAGCCAATTGGTGTGGTGGATGCCATCTGTAAACCTGTGACTGTTTGTGGTGGTGAGTGGGTTTTCCATCTGTGCAAAGGGTATTGCTGGTCATGTAGTCTCTCGACACTCCATGTCTGCAACTTGAGGGCCTTGAGACATCATCTCCTTAGTTATCCACAAAATGGGGATAACAGGAACTTTGCAAGCTTTTCTTTGTATTCATTTGTCCTTGGGAGGAGCATGTCTATGGAGTCCTCCTGCATAAAGGGCAAGTCTTGTGGGTCGTACTCAATGGTGTCTGGGACTTCATCAAACTCATCTTCACTTGTGTATTCAGGACCATTGGGATCAGTCACGTGCTTGTCAGCTCTCTCTCAACTGTATAATACCTCAAAAGTGCCATCTCTCATGGGGATGTGTGCATGGGTAAGGTCCATGCTAGGGAAACCCCCAAGGGAAGCAGACCGACTCCTCGATAAAAGCATCCCCCAAGCATCCGAAACATCGATCACCACTATGTTCACGAGGAGGCTGATATGTGGAAAATCAATCAAAAAGACCTCAACGTCCTCACATAACCCATAAACCACGACCCTTTTTGAATCAATGCCACATACGTTTCCATAGGCTCGGGTTGTCTTCAAAGTTCAAACCAAGTTGTTCCATCACTTTCAATGACATGACATTTGTAAAAGCCCCATAATCAAGCATACAATTGTTTAAGCGGAGGCCATTCATACCTAACGATAGATAGAAGGGGGGACTGTTGTCCTTTTGCCGATTGAGATACATAGTGTTCAAAATGATCAGAGGGTCTTCCTTCTCGGTCGGTACCTGTAATAACTTCAAGATTTCCCTCCTTACAGAAGGAATCTTGCACATCTCTATCACCGTGATCGCCATATTCAGTTTCCAAACATGGCTCCAACATCTATATTCAAGTGAATCTCATCTGTGGGAGTTGTCTTATGAAGCAACTCATGTACTGGAGTTGGAGGTGGTGGGACCACCTTCTCTGCTGATGGAGAAGGAGTGGCAGGCTGTGATGGAGGAGCTGAAGTTTTATTTCTTCTAGTGTAGGTCAAATATGCCCTCTTCCTTAGCTCCTTGTGATCGTCTGTCAACTGATTCAAGGCCCATAGTCTCCCCTCTCTTTCCCCTTGTCTTTTGGCTTCGTTGATCTGTTCATGTGTGACTTATTCCTCTTGGAAACTACAGATCATGTCCATGAAATTCATACTGTCGGAAGAATCCTCATCTCGTCGGGGACACTCATCTTCTCTGTGAGGCTCTTGGCATGGAAGACACCAAGCTGCTTGTTCTGTGTCAACCATCCCAACTGGTTTCAAAGTATCAGGGGCCTTTGCCTCTTGTTGAGGCCTTGGTTTTCAACTCGTGGCATCTCTCTGCTGTCTGGTAAACTGAGGTCTGGAGGCAAATTGATTTCTTTCCACAATAGTCAGACGACCCATGATCTGATTCTGTGCTTGGACAAATTGAGTACTCATCTGATCTATCTTCTGAGTACTTTTTTCCTACATATAATTGTCTCTTGTCTCCGCATCCTTGGTGCATTGTAAGATTGGGCTTGATACACCTTTTGTTCTTTTAATACGCTTGTTAATGCCTATCAGAGGTTGTGGATTGTGTTAAAATACTTTTCATTACTTGTTCTCCTCTAACTGGTGAGTTTGTCAAGATTTGCATAGGAGAGCTGGTGGATTTTTACATTCCTTCTAGAGAAAGCCAAACCAAGAAAGTTGAGATGAAATTGAGTTCTGAGCTGAAATGGTGGTTGTTTATGTTTCTTTTACATTTTCCCTTGAGAAGATGAAAATAAATGAATGATACATCTATCATTCCTTGATCTCTTTATTCAATCTGGTGATTTGCTTCATGCTTCAAATTTTATTGTATTATGCAGAGCTTGCAATTTTTCTGTTTTTCTGATGGTAAACTTTATTCCGTGCTCATCATGCCTCACACTTAGACAGGTATTTGTTAGACAGACCACGCGTCAAACCTGTTGTTCAAGATTCTTCAAATGAAAAGGCTCGCCTTCTAATTTTATCAGAAAGCATCAAAGATCCAGGTAAAATATCATGGATCTGCAATATAGCTTGTGATTTGTATCTTTAGAATATTTGGAAGAGGCACAAATTTGTTAAAGGAATGTTTGGAATATATTTGTTTATGTATCTCATAATTTTAAATTGTGGTTATGATCGTGTATAGTTTTGCATTAATGAAATGAAGGCACTGGGATATTTCTTTATTTTTTTCTATAGGTTTCCACTTGAGAAGAGAATAAATACAAATGGACACTGGTTTATTCATCAAAGGCCTGGGTTTAGTTGGACATTCTCCCCACCCATAAGATTTTAATTCGGTTTATGAAGCCCAATTTCTGGATGAGCTGTCACTATGCATTTGTGTTCAATATGAAAAACCATTTCAACGATCATTGTCACTATTCATCTGAACTTTTGATAAACGCTTTGTGGAGAAAAGGGGATATGGAACACAGAATTAATGATGTAGACTGCCTTAAGAACACCATAAATTGTTAAATCAGCGATAATTGAAGTGGTCAAGCGAATGTTCAGAAGCGGAACCAGAACCGTACCGGTTAGCTCCAAAATCACAAACCAGACTGGAACTGGGAAAAAACTGGTTGACCAAAAAATACATAAAATATTCAAATATTGATTAAAAAATATATATTCATGTACAGCAATGTAAATCTAGGCTATTACACACAAAATATGCAAAGTTTTGTCATGTATATAGCATGCATAGATGAATATAGTAAAATGGCACCCACTGCAATATATAATTGAGGCTCTAAATGGCTTTAAGAGTCCAAAAATAATCACACTAGAGTCTACAATCAAATCAACTACATAATCAACTAAATCTAGATCTTCTACATTCTCTACATGGGCATGGTCAGCATCTTGACTCAATGCCCTCGAAGGTCCAATTCAAACGTCTGTATCCTGTGGCAGTGGAAGAGGCTACAAGTCCATCCAAGATAGTCGGGGTTGGGGGCGGGGGCATCATTAAATAGATGAAAATTAGTTTTTACGGTGGTCATAGGATTTTTTTAGAAATTATCTGGGGGGGTGGGGCTGCACCAGTACATAACTGGGTCAAATTGGCTGGTTTTGACCAGTTTTTGATTGGTTTAGGACAAATTGGTCAAAACTGATTTGAATGAACAGTTCGGAGTGGAAACCCCCAAAATTGCCCGAACTGGTCTGTTTTGGTCAAGCTCAAACAGTTCTGATAACACTGGGTTAGGCACATTAATTGCATAGGTTCTGAAGATATGTTGCTTGTCCGACACATTGGTCCTCTCTACTTAGTCTGTTGGAAAGTTGGTAAAGGAGATCAAGAGTGCATTTATGCCTTGGGAAGTGTCCAACAAGTATTTACAACAGCATATACAAGTTTCCAGATGCAGGATTGTACAAGAAGCCCATAGATTTAAGACGATTAATGAAACATTGGTCAATATTAACCTGAGGAGAAACATGTTCCTATCGTTTAAGAAATTCTGCAATTAGTTAGCTGAAGAGAAGCATGCTGCTTATTTCATCCAAGCAGTGATTGGCAGCTTTTTGGACAATCAGAGTTGATGAACCCCTACAAGGCTCCATCACAGACTATTATTCTTGCTAATTTGTGGGCATTTTTCATGGAAAATTTAGCTCACGATGATGGTTAATTAGAGCCTTTATGATTATAATTTGTATTTGGGGTAAGCTAGCCTACACCATTAGTTACATGGGTTTATATATATAATTGTATAATCTAACCTACAATCTATGTAGGTAAAGATAAGATATTTATTAATGTCCAACAAATGAACAAAAGTAGGTCAACTAGACTGATCAGTACATAAGTGACGATACAGAGCTGGGGTGCAAAGGCCACTCCTATAAAAGGAAAAGGCTAATCTATAAGATCTAAAAGCTCTACTGGCGCAAAGCCAAAGTGAAATCCAATGATCTTGAAAAAGTTAAGTCAACCAGTGGTTAGCATAAATTAGTAAAATTTAAATGAAAGTGCATCAACCAAAAAGATGTAATGAAATTATATGACTCTTGAACATTTTGTAATATTTAACCCTCCCCTTTTATTTTGGAGGGCAGAGAAGGGCAGCCATTGAATATGAGTTTTCGACTTGAAAACCTATGCATGGATGAAGCTGTTTTACTGCTGGAGCATCTAATAACAGATTGTCAATTGGACAGTCCACCACCTCCCTCACATATTCTTGTTTTGGTTTCATTATTTTCACATTTGCCTTTCGTAGATTCAGCAAAGGTTCATTTCAGTTTGAACAGTTTCTTCTTCATAATTTCAGCGAGTCTTTACTTCAGTTTCAACATTTCATTTCATAGGAGAATGTGTGTGAAAGAGTAGAGATTTTACGGTTTTGATAGTTCCGTTAGTTTGCTGATTTTTTGCTGTTAGCAATGACATATTAAATTATGCCAAAAACAGATATACCTTGTCTTCAGAAGGTTGAAGAGTTGAAAGCCACGTTGCAAGTGTACTTTCATGGATTGGCATATTGGAAAAGGTTCCAGGAGGATTCCTAGTGAAGTATTTCAACCCCAGACTTTGCTTGACATTTTTGGCACCGTTGTTGAGGACGTTCACCTCTTAAACTTTTGGAAGACATGAAAGAAATGAATGCTGATATCTGTTAAAGATAACAAGGAGAAACTGCATATGGTGTCACCTTCTCCTTTACTTTTTGCATGGAATGATGGTATCTGTTACAACAAAATCTAGCACCCACAAAGTGTAAAGTCTCAAGCACCAAAGTGCTACCTTTGTGTAACTCAGGAAGGCTGCCCACTGTCACCAAAACAGCTCTTTCCCACACTTTAGGTTGGTTCTACTCCAACATAAGGGGGGCTTTCCTGAAATAGGATTGTTAAGGCTATGGAGTGGAGGCTCAAGGTGAAGTTTGAAGAGCAGGCCTTAACAAAACAAAGGGTTGTAGTATATAGAAGGAAATGGAAATGGGAAAGGGATATGGGAAATAATGGAAAGAAAGAAGAGGGGAACAAGGAAATGGGATGATATGGGAGCAATGCCCATCAACCTATTGGGCTGATGGAGTCCAGAAATATTGCATGAAATTATAGAACTAGTTTGTTACAAATTACAAGCAACTACTTTGGTTATGCCATATGGTAGAAAGGGCTAGTTTACCATATTCAACCATCTAATGGACGAAAGAACTAGTTAAGATATTCATCATTTAGGCGTGTCCTTAAGGTAAAATGAAATAATTTGATGCAATTTATCCTTAAGTGTTTGCTGGAAATGTGGTATATAAACTAATCTAGGAGACAGTTACAGATCCAGTTGATCTCGTAGCTCTAGTTGATGTTCCCAAAGACATTGCAGTAGGCCAGAAAAGGCATGCATGGGCTCGACAGACTCTGCAGGAGGCAGAGGGACATGCAACTCCTCGTGGTACATTTCGAGAGAGTAAGAGACCACACAGATTTTCGAGCTATGTTTCAACTATGAGCCACACCATTGATACTGAGCCTTCTTGGCATGGAGAAGTAGTAGGTCAGCAGGTTTGGCAAGATGCCATGACCGAAGAGTATTAGTCCATCATGAAGAATGATGTGTGGGATATTGTTCCGAGACCGGAAGGGAAGTCTGTAGTGACTTCCAAGTGGATCTATAAGATCAAACATGCAGCTGATGGAAGTGTCGAGAAGTACAAAGCAAAATTTGTGGCTAGAGGATTCTCTCAGGTGGAGGGAATAGATTATGAGGAGACTTTTGCTCCTGTTGCCCGATATACTTCCATCCGTATGATTATTGCCCTTGCAACATCCATGGGTTGGAGACTACATCAGATGGATGTGAAGAAAACCTTTCTTAATGGAGAACTTGAGGAAGAAGTTTACATCGAGCAACGAAATGGATTTGTGATACATGAGAAGGAGTCTCATGTGTGCAGGTTGAAGAAAGCCCTGTATCGACTAAAGCATGCACCTCGAGCATGGTATGGGAAGATTGATGGATACTTGATGAGTTTGGGCTTCGACAAGAGTGTTGCTGATCCAAATCTATACTACAACATTGTTGGCGACGAGTGCTTGATTTTGGTCCTATATGTTGATGACTTATTCCTCACCAGTTCAGAAAGCCTTCGTGTTGAATGCAAGCGTGCATTGGCTTCTGAATTTGAGATGAAGGACCTTGGTATGATGCACTACTTCTTGGGACTAGAAGTGTGGCAGAGGACTGATGAGATTTTCGTGAGTAGAGGAAAATACACAGTGGAGATATTGAAGAAATTTGGGATGACAGACTGTAGATCCATGCCTACACCGATGGTGATGAATTTGAAGAAAATGAACGAGGCTTCTTTTGATTCAGGCGAGATTGATCCATGTCTTTATAGACAACTGATTGGATCATTGATGTATTTGGTTAACACCGGACCTGATATGCTATGTCGTGAGTGTACTTAGTCAGTTTACGAGTCAGCCGAGACAAACACACTGGATAACAGCGAAGCATGTGTTGAGATATTTATGAGGCATAATTGGTTATGGTATGAGATATGCCTCCGGTGTAGAGATGAGATTGTAGGGATATGTCGATGCAGATTGGGAAGGGAGCGTAGTGGATTGGAAGAGCACCTCAGGTTGTTGTTTTACTTTGGGATTTGCCATGGTTTCCTGGTGCAGCAGGAAACAAACTTTTGTGGCTTTGAGTACCACAGAAGCAGAGTACATTGCAATATGTGTGGCAGTCTGCAAAGCAGTGTGGCTTCGCAAGCTCCTTGCAGACTTATTTGGACATGAGATGGATTCCATCGTTATCCATTGTGATAACCAGAGCTGTGTGAAGCTCTTAGAGAATCCCGTGTTTCACGATAAATCGAAACACATTGAGATCAAATACCATTACATCAGAGATATGGTGCAAAGGAAAGCAATACATGTGCAGTACCTTTCTACACATGAGCAAGTTGTAGATATCTTCACCAAACCGCTTGCCAAGACGAAGTTCGAGTACTTCCGTGAGAGACTTGGCCTGGTGGACAGCTGAGAAGGAGTGTTGATGATTGCAGCTTCATGAGACATTCTCCAGGTCGTTCTCCTCTGGACTAAGTTGAGACGATCTATGAGAAAGCCCATGTGATGGGTGTGTCATACTCCTCTGGACTGAGTTGAGATGACATGTGTGGTCTCTTGTCGTGCTCCTCTGGAATGAGTTGAGATGACTTGAGATGGTCCCTTGTTGGACTCCTATGGACTTAGTTGAGTCGACTTGAGATGGCTCTCCAAATGGTACTCCTATGGACTTAGTTGAGTTGATCTGTTGAGAGTGACGTCTGTGTGGCTGAGCACAGGTGGACATGTCCCTAGTGGTTGAGCACTAGAGGATGTGAGAGATCCTTGCTATATTGTCTAAGAGTAAGATTTATTCTGTAGCCCTAATTTTGTATTGTGAAGGGTACAAGTCGTCCCCACCATATAAAGATAATTAATATTGTGTAAAGATTAATTATATTATTGAGTTATAGAAGTCGGCCCTATTGTGCCAATAGACACATCCATTTGATGTGCTAGGTCATGTATAAATAAGAGTTGATCCCCATTGTGGATCACTCACTCTTCATTTTGTCTCATTCTCTCAACACCTACTTGTAGGGCTGAAGTGCGCAATTCTCTTAGGCGCAATCTTTCTTGGTCATAGAGCACCCTCTTGTGTGCACTAAGGTTTGTGGTGAAAGGGTGATCTTCTCTTGACTCTATAGCAAATGATTGCTGGGTTTTTCCCTTGTTTGAGAAGGGTTTTCCCAGGATAACTTCTTGTGTTCTTGTGCATGGTTATTCTTCTTGTGATCTTGGTTACTGCAGCTATTGTATATTGTATTGCTGCATTGTTTATGGTTCAAGTTCATGCTAAATTGAAAAGAAACTACATGTGCTTGAGCTAAGCATTAAAATTCAACAATCTGCAACCCCAAGATATGACATAAATCCTCAATTAATCCCAACAAATAGACACTGGTGGCCAAGAGTTAGTCATACACACCTGTCCTTTCTTGCAAGCTACCCATAGTGGCTTAAAGGCCTTGTATAGCAAACAATGTTTTAAAACTCTGACTCGGCCTTGGAATTGACCTAGGGCCAACTCGGACTCAGCCATGACTTGAATTTAATGACTCGATTTACTAAAAAATTCATAAAATATTTAAATTTTAATGAAAAAAATATATTTTAAAGATTCCAAACCATCAGAGACAAAATATGCAAAGTCTGCTCATGTATATTCCATGTAAAGGTGAATATATCAAAATGGCACCGAGTGCAATACATATAAGAAACAAAATACATAATCATTGAGGCTCTAAATGGCCTCTAAAGTCCAAAAAACATGCTACAAGCTATTGGCCTTCTACAAATCATTTTTCAACATGATCAATCATCAAAATTATCACCATTGCTGGAAATGGGATCCTCAGCATGAGCTAAAAAATCATCCTCTGGCTCAGAGTCGTTAGACTTGTTAGACACTTTAGGGACATCTGCAACTGTAGTAGTAGTACTAGCAGAAGCACAAGCTGCATGGCGAGTGCTTGCATGTGCCATGCCTAGTGCTATGCTTACTCCTACTAGTGGATTTGAATGCAAACCAATTAACCCCAAGTCATCAATATCAAAATCAGGATCAAACACACACCCAAGATAAGAACATGGTCGTTCTCTGCATGTTCTTATCTTGGGTGTGTGTCTTCTATTTTAAGTCCATGAGATGATCCTCTGTGCATATTCCATTTGGTATTTAGAAAGCCTACATCATTTGCTGCTATCTATGATTTTGTACATGCATGTGCATAATTAGATAAGCATGTGTTATTCTCATATATCCTTCTCTATTCTTTTCATGTTGCTTTGAACTGTGCAACTCTAGGAATTATTCTGTCTAGGGAGTTTGCCAAGTTATACTGTGACACAAGTGTTTGGAAGTCTCCCTTAAAGTGTAATGACCTATAAAACAGAGTTCAATGAGCAACTATCTTGGTTGGATGAGGTAACTTTCATTATCAAGTATAGGAGGCATGCAGAATCCATGGAGAATGGTCGTTCTCTGCATGTTTTTATCTTGGGGGTGTGTCTTCTATTTCAAGTCCATGAGATGATCCTCTATGCATGTTTCATTTGGTATCAAGAAAGCATACTTTGCTATCTATGATTTTGTACATGCATGTGCATAATTAGATAGCGTGCGTTATTCTTGTATATCCTTCTCTATTCTTTCCATGTTGCTTCGAACTGTGCAACTCTAGGCATTATTCTTTCCAGGGAGTTTCCCAAATTTTACTCTATGACAAAAGTGTTTGGAAGGCTCCCGTAAAGTTTCATGACCTATAAAACAGAGTTCAAAGAACATATATCTTAGTTGGATGAGGTAAAATGAAGCAAGTAATTAACCCCATGTCAGGAATGGTTTGTCAAGATCTCCATGTCAGGAATGGTTCGTGAATCTTGTTTGTGTTTAAGATTTCCAATCATAAATCCTTAAAGTGTTTGAAAGGAAAATAAGCTGTGTCCACCTCCACTAGTTTACAATGAAGCAGTGACTAATGGGAGATGAGGACAGGAAGAACTAGACAACGAATTTTAAAGACCATGACAATCCTTCAAGAGTTTAGATTAGTTTGACCAACATCGACAATGGCAAAATATCGCCGAGGGTCCGAAAACGAAAATATCGGCAAAATCGGGGAAAATATCGGTAAATATCGGAAAATGTCGTAAGAACGAAAAAAATACAAAAATATTCATTTTTTTTCAATTTTTTAAATATCTAAAGCATCAACAACATCAAATAAATGCATTTCCACATAAATATGAAAAGAGAACTCATATATAAGATGTATAAGATGTCTGGTAAACTCGAATGCATCACAGATCAACATTGAATCATGTCCTAACTCTAAAGCCTCAAAATATCATCAAAAAATACAATAAATGTATCTCATCATCATGAGTTATCTACACAATGAAATCAGATAAATAAACTAGCAATTCCCTCGGCCCCTTTTATGGTCGAAGGTGATGGCTCTAGAAATGGATTTTCCTTTAGAGGAACAAGGTCTTGGGGCTGGCATTGGACTCTAATGTACTGTAGAAGAAGAAAAATCTAGACTCTGGTGTCCTCTACTGGTGCTACTGCCAAGTACAACTCGCTCTGTGGAGTTCGTGAAGATATATTCATGTGCATCCATATGAATC
>ML780636.1:359673-385758 GCA_009831015.1 Picea engelmannii | reverse complement strand
ATGATGGAATATGATCATCAATGCAAGCTGGACCCCACAATGCCTCTCAAATACCCCTGTACTCGCTCTAGCATCCATCTGGCTACTCTGGTCATCATAAATCTCTGCCCTGTGATGATGTCCCAAAGTGGGGACATTACAGTACATATCTTCATGGTACATGATGTTGACACCTAGTTGAAATAGGTGGTCAACATCTGACTCCACATGGGGACGTGTGCTTGATCTTTTGGAAGGACATCATGCGAGAACCTTAGAATCTGCAAAACAACATTCTCACTAATCACCAACATAAGTACAATGTGTGAAAAGAATAAGTAATAATCAAATAAATGAAATGACTATATAATGAATTATATACATAAATGAAATAATGACAAAATTGAAAGAATCAAAAGGAGAAAGGTTAGAGATACGTTATAAAGGGTGCCCCTTTGGATACCAAATAACTGCGTTAAAGATCATTTCAAGGTGGAGCCTTTTCACTGGCATATCTAACTTTATGTTGTCCAATTGGCTGAGATGAGTTGTCAGAAGACTTATACACTTTATCCTGTTTTCTGATGTTCTGATGTGAACCCTTTTTCTTAGTTCTCAACCACTTGATAGAATCTTCCTTGAACCCTTTCTGATGAAGTTGCATTGGTGCCAAGCGAAAAGATTTAAAGTCTGTCGACTTCAACCCTTCATTGAAAAGCTTGGCATAATCTTCCATAGGGATGATATGTTGACTATTATTATCACCAATCACTTCCTTATTATCCCTACAATCCTCTACCATGTTTGTTCCACTTTTTCTTTTTTTCTTTTTATTCTTTTTATGCTTGTCCTGTTTGTTGAAGACACCATCTTTGTCAAAATAAATGTCTCCAATTCCTAAGACATATGGAACAGATGGCCCAAAAATCCTATTCAAGTCTTTCTTGATATCATATCGATTCCTCTGAATGCTGGTGAACTGATGTTGATAATGCAATCCCAAATGAGAAATCCAAATCTGTTCTAGATTTTGAAGGAGTCACATCGATATCCCTTTCACTTGAAGCTTCTTCAAGAAAAAGACCATCAAAAGAATCCATGGCATCCCAAACATTACAAACACTTGGGAGTTCTTCCTTAAGTTCCTCTTTGACAGATGCTAGAAAATTAGATGGTATCTCATAACATCCCATCTCTAGCTCACGATATACAAGCTCATTTATAGGTTTCTTAGGATCTTCAACATGGTATTTTCTTTCCAATTCTCTGTTTAACTAAACATTGCCCCATCTGGAGTCGTAATGGTGGCATAAGTTAAATCCATTTATATACTACCCCCCAAATCTGCAACTGTTTTCCTTGAGAGAAACATACCCCAAGCATCGGGCACATCAATCACTACTATGTCCATTTCTATTTGAATATTAGGGAAGGCAACGAAATGCACTTGTAAGCCCTTTATCAAACCATACACTTCAATTGTTTTACTATCCATAGCACAAATGTTATGATAAGGCCTTGAAATCTTTAAATTTAATTGTTCCATTACTTTCTTAGTCATAACATTTGAACTTGCTCCAGAATCAAGCATGCAATTGTGAAGAAGATAATCATTCATAGTAGAGAAAGAAAAAACGGTTGATTCTTTTCATTTCCCCTATCCCAATTTTGCAAAATCATAGGTGCATCCTAGTAAGCTACAACCTGAGGCTTTTCACCATTACCTTGAGGAGGATGTTCTATAGCTTTGAGCAATTTCGCCTTTTGAGACAGGATCTTCATAATTTCTGCCACAGGAACCAACGTTTTTGCATTATTCAACCACCCTCCTTGGTCAATATTTAATTCTGAATTTGTGGGAACAATTGATTTAGGTGGGAGAGGAGGTGTCTTAGGAATACTTGCTTGTGGCCTATCTTGATTTTTTGTCCCATCTCTTTGATAAGTGAAACCTCTATATCTAGCCATTTTTGATACTTGCTTGGGAGTGGGCTTAGGACCAAAATTTTCTGTTACTTTGTACACAATTTCATTCATGTAATTTGGCTCCCTACTATGCTCCATCAATTCCATCCATTCATTCATGCCAACCTTATATTCATGACCAAACATATTAACTTGCTCATTTTCCGATCTAGAGGGTCCCCCTTCATTACAATTTTGAAGAAAAATTTGGCATGTTGATTCTTCATGAAATTGCCCACAAGGTCTACAATATGGGACAAGTTGGTGATCAACCAAGTTAGTAGAATCAAAAGGATTTGGTGGCCTTTGCTCTTGAGGTGGAGGTCTCTTTGGTCACTTATAATTTGGCTTATGATGAGGTCTACTAGATTGAGCCCTCTCCATGGCTATCGATCTTGCATGACGGTCATCTGATTAGCATGGTTAATCTCTATTTGCTTCATTTGATTAGCCTGATTAACCTCCATTTTCTTAATTAATCGAGCGAGCTCCTTTATGCCATCATTAAAAGACTCTTGATTTTCCACTTTCTTCTTCTTCTTCTCCTCATAGGGTCTGGAAGAAGTTCCCCTTAAGAAACCAGGAATATTTGACTTCCTAGCATCTTGCATATTCTTATCTATCTTGATAGCATACTTTTGTGCATCCCTTAGAGTTGTTGGTTCTTCATCCCTTAACTGATATCTGATTACACCCTCAAAGGCTTCCATATAATGAATTAAAATAGATGCATCAGGAGGCTTAATAGTTTGAGGGAGGTTTTTAACCAAGTCATTAAATCTTTTATTGAATTCTTCCATTGTTTCATTCTCCTTCTTTTGACTAGTGCTAAGGGAAGCCAATAAATGACAATCTTCCTTCTGATCACCCCATCTTTAATTGAAGTCTTTTGAGATTTCTGCTAAAGTGCTGAATTTGTTAGGATCCTATTCTGAGAACCATTCTATTGCATTCCCTTCCAGAGAATACAGAAAAAGAGTCATCTTCACATCTTCATAATTTTGACCATTACACGATTTCAGGATGCACATGTTGAAATTCAGGATGTGAGTCTTGGTACTAACATCATTGTTTCCCTGAAAATCAGACAATTTTTCAATAGCTTTGTCAGGAATAGGATGAGGATAACCTTGAATATTAGTAAAATTACATGGCCTCAATGGGTCACCCATAGTTGTTGTAGGATTAGTTGTCGTAGGATTATTATGTACAAACAAGAGATGTATATCAGAGATTGCTTCTTCTCCAAGACTTTCAAGGAGCCTACAAGGAGCTAGTCTATTTATTCTCCTCCTATACACCCTTTTAGATTCAGGAAGGGAATCAACCAACCCTTGCGGGTTGCTCCTGGTAGGATACCTCAAGGAATGATTAAGTGGAGTCGCCACTTAGGGATTAAGCAATGTCTAATAACAAAACTCAAGTTCAAAATTAAGGGAAAAGTTTATTACTTAGTTTTTTAAAGAATTAATTAAATTTTGTCAATCAACCAAGGATAAGAGACTTATTCTTGACAACGACACCAAATATGTTGCCGTCCTAATACACACCTATAAACGTGGAGAAGTCTCCAACCCACTTGGTGTGTCCTTGGAGGCACAAACCTGAATCCAGACCCACTGTCACCTCAATTTGGATTCCTTCTGTCTAGGCTCACTCCTAGGGAAGCCAAGGGGGGTAGACCCTATTAAACTATGTGAAGGTTTATTAGATTTGTAGGAGTTAATTAAATTGTTGATTAGTGTTACCCAACCCAATGACAATCAATCAATGCAATATGCAATCTTTTAATGACAAACAAACCTTTATTTTACAAACAATTAGACCAGTGCCTAAAGATTATTAAATTCCACTTATTGAACAAATATTCACCAAAAATGTATCTTTACAACTTGAAACAAAAGAAAGTTATCCACACAATGATTCACAAAATAACTTTACATATAAACAATTACTTCCCAAAGAATTAAAGAATGCTTGAAAAATAATGTGAATAACTTGCAGAAAAAAAATAGAATGTAAAATAAATTGCTGAAATAAAATTGCAAGTGTTTAGGTTGCTTTTAGTCAATTTTGAGTTTCTTTTTAACTTAGTGGTTTATATGTGAGGAGTTGCAAGCCTAAGCTATATGACTACCCCAAGTCCTTATTCCTTAGCCAAGAGGAAATGCTGTGTGCTCAATAAGAAGAACAACAAGGTTCTCCCCTAGCTCCACAGGTCAAGTCCAAAGTGCTTGGGCGCTCAACAAGGAGGACACTTAGTGTTGTGAAACCGTCTCCAGTTTCAACCCCTTGTAGTTGTTGATGGTTATAGCTGTGCGAGACATCCTCCAGGACACAGACTGAGTGAGTCGGTCTGTGAGTGAGCCCATGATTTGGGTGTGCCCATGAGATGGGTGTGATGTTCCTCTCTGAGACGGAGATGAAATGATGTGTATGCCCCTATGTGGGGTGAGGATGCCCATGAGATGGGTGTGTCGTTCCTCTCTGAAACAAAGATGAAACGATGTGTATGCCCCTGTGTGGAGAGGATGCCCATGAGATGGGTGTGTCAGTTGAGATGAAACGATGTGTACCCCTGTGAGGGGTGAAGGTGCCCATGTGATGGGTGTATTGTTCTCCTTTGTGTAGAGAGTTGAGACGATGTGGTACTCCAGATGATTCTCCTGCGAGACTCAGTGAGATAGAGATCTGTTGAGTAGGACGTCCCTGTGGCTGAGCACAGGTGGATGTGATCCTAGTGGCTGAGCACTAGTGAGTGTGTGTCTAGATGATTCTACTGTGAGACTCAGTGAGATAGAGATCTGTTGAGTAGGACGTCCCTGTGGCTGAGCATAGGTGGACGAGATCCTAGTGGCTGAGCACTAGTGAGTATGTGTTCAGATGATTCTCCTGTGAGACTCAGTGAGATAGAGATCTATTGAGTTGGACGTCCATGTGGCTGCGCACTGGTGGATGTGCCCCTAGTGGCTGAGCACTAGTGGGTGTGTGAGATCCCTTGCTATATTGTCTAAGAGTTAGATTTATCTATAACCCTAATTGTGATGTAAAGGGTACAAGTCGGCCCCACCATAAAGTGAAAGATAATTAATGTAAAAGATAATTAATATGGTAATTATTAATTATATTCTGAGTTATTGAGGTCATCCCTGTTGTGCCAATAGACACCACTTTTGATGTGTCCAGTCTAGTATAAATAAAGGTGATTTCCCCATTGAGGAAACACAACACACATGTGATTTTGGAAATTTCAGCAAGTACATCTTCTAGGGCTGAAGTGCGCACCTCTCTTTGGCGCTAGCCTACTTGGTTCTGGAGAGCACCCTTTTCTGTGCTAAGTCTATGGTGTGGGAGGTCTTTCTCTTGAGAATATAGCAAAGGATTGCTGGGTTTTCTTCCCTTGTTGAGAAGGGTTTCCTAGGATATTTCTTGTGTTGTTGTGCATGGTATTTCTTCTTGTGATCTTGTTTATTGCAACAATTGTTAATGGTGTAGCTGCATTTGTCTATGGTTCAAGTAAATGCTAAAATTGAAATAAACTTCATGCTTGAGCCTAGCCTAGTGAAAATTCAACATTGTATCAGAGCATAGGTCTTGAAGAACCCATTGCACAAGCATCTACCAGTCATCCTCTCATTTCTGCAGAACCGTACGACCCTCCTAGTGTTTCCAGAAAATCCGTACAACCCTCTCCTTTTGGGTGTTTCGGCACTTAATACTTGGATGCTGGGGCTAAAAATTGCATAGGAGTGTACGACCTCCTTCAACGCACCTCCAACAACCTTCAGATTGCATTTTCGAGCATTTTGGATTTTTGGCCCTAGGGTTTCTAGGGTTTCGCAATTTTTCTGGAGAAATTTTAGAATTAGGGTTTTTGCAGCTCATTGAAGGAGCTTTTCAGCTCACCGGTGTTCTTTTGACATTCAAGGCTTATTGTTGGCAGTCATAAGCCCAACAAAACCTAAGGTTGCTAGCCTAGCCTAGCCATTAGGTTTTCTAGCCCAGTTGGCAAGGGTTTGTGAAGAATCTAAAAATATGATGAACAAAACCTTGTGGAAGATAAGCTTGATGGATCAAGCAACTTCAGTTCCTGGAAGTCAAGACTTCAAGTCACCTTTGAAGAGGAAAACTTATTGTGGGTGATACAAAAAAAAAGGTTTACCAGAGACAACTACCGATGAAGAGAAGGAAGAAAGGAAGGAAGATGATGTCAAGGCAAGGAAGATAATCTTCTACTCAAGCTCTTACATTGAAGGGCCAGCTTCAAAATATCAAGATGACAAAAGGTGACACCGTTGCTATCTTCTTCATAAAATGTCAGAGATCAGAGATCAGCTAGGTGCCATTGGAGAATTCATATCAACACTCTCAGGTATGCACTTGTATATATTATTTGTATCATTGTCATGAGGGTACTTGCAGGAGGAAGGAACCTTTTGCTGCGATCATGGATCCAGAGGGATCTCAGTGCATTTAGAGGAACAACACCCTGGAAGTGAAGACTCCAGGTTTGATTGTTTTAATTATCATGCCTCTAACCTACATTTCTAAGTTTGCTACATTACAAGTAGGCGTTGTAGCTGTGACAACAATCCTTAAATTGTTCTGATTCTAAAGATGTACTCATTATTCTCCTCTAGGAGATATTCTTGTTTTGTTTCCTTTCGTTTGTTTTCTTGTTCCAGGCAAGTTAACAAAAAAGGAAGATGTTTATCCTTTAGACTTCAGAGGGAGTCACTTGACTCAAAGGGAGTCAAAACTATTTGAGAAGGAGGAAGAACAGAACCATCATTGAGGCAACCAAAGCGATGATACATGATCAGAGTCTACCTATGACTCCATGGGAAGAAGCATGCATGACAACAATATATGTTCAGAACAGGAGTCCTCACCAGATTTTGAACAACATAACTCTCGAAGAAGCCTTCACTGGAGTGAAGCCTGAGATTGGACACTTCAGGATATTTGGGTGCCCAGTATATTTTCATGTACCCAAAGAGAAGAGATACAAGCTAGACCCTTCAGGGAGAAAGGGTACATTTGTGGGATACAGTGAATCTTCGAAGGCATATCGGATCTACATCCCTGGTCAGAGACAGATTGAGGTTAACAAAGATGTTATCTTTGAAGAAGCGATAGCCTGTCAAAATTCTAGAGAATCTCAGATGGAGATTGATAGTGAGACAATACCTTCTCCCACTTCAGCAATTCAAAGGGAGACATCCATTATTCCAATTGATCCAATTGTTCGAGCTGATCCAGTTGCTCCAGTTGATATCCCAAGAGATATTGTAGTAGGGCATAAAAGGCCTGCTCAGGCTCAACAAACTCTGCAAGAGGCAGAGAGACATGCAACTCCTCAAGGCACATTCCGAGAGAGCAAGAACCAAAGAGTTTTTGAGCTATTTTTCAGCCATGAGCCACATCATTGATAGAGAGCCTTCTTGTCATGGAGAAACAACAGGTCAGTAGGTATGGCAAGATACCATGACAGAAGAGTATCAGTCCATCTTGAAGAATGATGTATGGGATATTGTTCCGAAACCAGAAGGGAAGTCTGTAGTGACTTCCAAGTGGATCTATAAGATCAAGCATGCAACTGATGGAAGTGTCGAGAAATACAAAGCGAGATTTGTAGCCAGAGGATTCTCACAAGCAGAGGGAGTTGACTATGATGAGACATTTGCTCCAGTAGCCTGATACACTTCCATCCGTACTATCATCCATGAGTTGGAAACTACATCAGATGGATGCAAAGACAACCTTTCTCAATGGTGAGATTGAGGAAGAAGTTTATATCAAGCAACCAGAGGGATTCCTGATACATGACGAGAAATCTCATGTGTGTAGGTTGAAGTAAGCCCTGTATGGACTAAAATAGGCACCTCGTGTTTGGCACAAGAAGATGGACTCTTGATGAGTTTGGGCTTCAGCAAGAGTGTTGATGTTCCAAACCTATATTATCATATTGTTGGTGACGAGTGCCTGATCTTGGTCCTATATGTGGATGACTTATTCCTTACTGGTTCAGAAAGACTTATTGCTGAATGCAAGCGAGCATTGACTTCTGATTTCAAGATGAAGGATCTCGGTATGATGCACTACTTTTGGGGACTAGAAGTATGGCAGAGAACTCATGAGATTTTCCCGAGTCAAGGAAAATATACAGTGGAGATATTGAAGAAGTTCTGTATGACAGAGTGCAAATCCATGCCTACATCGATGGTGATGTATTTGAAGAAAATGAATGATGCTCCTACTGATTCAAGCGAGATTGATCCACAACTGATTGGATCACTGATGTATCTGGTTAACACCAGACCTGATATACTATGCAGTGAATGTACTTAGTCAATTCATGAGTTAGCCGAGACAGACTCACTGCATAGCAGCGAAGCATGTATTGGGATATCTACGAGGCATAGTTAGATATGGCTTGAGATATGCCTCCAATGTATATTTGAGTTTGTAGGGATATGCTGATGCAGATTGGGCAGGGAGCGCAATAGACCGAAAGAGCACATCGGTTGTTGTTTTACCTTGGAGTCTACCATTGTTTCCTAGTGCAGCAGGAAATAGAGCTTTGTGGCCTTAAGTACCGCAGAAGCAAAGTATATAGCATTGAGTGTGGCAGTCCGCGAAGCAGTGTGGCTTCGCAAGCTCCTGACAGATTTATTTGATCATGAGATGGATCCTACCATTATTCATTGTGATAACCAGAGCTATGTGAAGCTCTCTGAGAACCCTGTGTTTCACGATAGATCGAAACACATTGAGATAAAATATCATTATATCAGAGACATGGTGCAGAGGAAAGCAATACACGTGCAGTACCTTCGTACACATGAGCAAATTGCAGATATCTTCACCAAACCGCTTGCCAAGACGAAGTTTGAGTACTTTCGTGAGAGACTTGGCTTGGTGGAGAATGCCTCCCTAGCTGAGAGGGAGTGTTGATGATTACAGCTGCGTGAGACATCCTCCAGGACAGAAACTGAGTGAGTCGGCCTTTGAGTGAGCCCATGATTTGGGTGTGCCCATGAGATGGGTGTGACGTTCCTCTTTGAGACGGAGATGAAACGATGTGTATGCCCTTGTGTGGGGTGAGGATGCCCATGAGATGGGTGTGTAGTTCCTCTCTGAGACAGAGATGAAACGATGTGTATGCCCCTGTGTGGAGAGGATGCCCATGAGATGGGTGTGTCGGTTGAGATGAAACGATGTGTATACCTGTGAGGGGTGAAGGTGCCCATGTGATGGGTGTATTGTTCTCCTCTGTGTAGAGAGTTGAGACGATCTGGTACTCCAGATGATTCTCCTGTGAGACTCAATGAGATAGAGATATGTTGAGTAGGACGTCCCTGTGGCTGAGCATAGGTGGATGTGATCCTAGTGGCTGAGCACTAGTGAGTGTGTGTCTAGATGTTTCTCTTGTGAGACTCAGTGAGATAGAGATTTGTTGAGTAGAACGTCCCTGTGGCTGAGCACAGGTGGACGTGATCCTAGTGGCTGAGCACTAGTGAGTATGTGTTCAGATGATTCTTCTGTGAGACTCAGTGAGATAGAGATCTATTGAGTTGGACGTCCCTGTGGATGAGCACAAGTGGATGTGCCCCTAGTGGCTGAGCACTAGTGGGTGTGTGAGATCCCTTGCTATATTGTCTAAGAGTTAGATTTACCTGTAACCCTAATTGTGATGTAAAGGGTACAAGCCGGCCCCACCATAAAGTGAAAGATAATTAATGTAAAAGATAATTAATATGGTAATTATTAATTATATTCTGAGTTATTGAGGTCGGCCCTGTTGTGCCTGTTATCCCCACTTTTAGGGATAACTAGGAGATTATGTCTCGAGGCCCACAGGTCCTAGACATGGAGTACCGAGAGCCAGATCGACTTAGGCATGGCCTTGGAGGGCCCATCTTTTCTCCCTTTCAGCGCCTCTACTTTGCCAGCAGCAACAACATCCATCACCATCGGCTTGGTCTTGTGTGAGAGATGGTTCTTGCTCATGAGGTAATGAGTCCGGGTATCATGGTATGTGTCACTCTGATCCTCAAAACCTTTGAATATGTGCATTTAATTCCTTTTATTTCTAATGAATGCTTGGATATTATACTTGTCCACTTGACCATGTCTGGGGGAATGACAGGATGCCATAGCAAGCCTGTGCTCGTAGGTTTTGGTTTGCCACTGGGGGGATTTCTGAAAAGTCATCGTCCACTCCCTTCATATTACCACCTTTTCATCTTGCTTCCCGCTCATCTATACTATACACTTGTCTGGGCACTGGGTTGACATATCATTTGAGGATTGCACCTTACCTCATGGGAAGAAGGGGCTAAAGGCCCAGAAGGTAAAAGCAAGCCGACAAAAGATAAAAGCCTAAAAAATAAAACCTCAAGATGCTTCGTCCAGGGATCCCCGAGAAAACAGTAAAAGGCTTCTCAACAAGAAACAAGAGGGACCCATAAAAATAATAAAAAACAAGACCTGGTCAAAGGATAGGGGGTCTCATCACAAGCCAACCTATTAGGTCCATGGGTACCTAGCAGTATGACACTACTAACATCTGGTTACCATGCCAGGGTAGTGACTCTTGGTTGCATGGCCAAGAGAAAGGGGGGTCTCATCATGAGCCAACCTTCTCATTTATGTGAAAGTACTTGTGGGTAACGCTGCCACCACTGGTCACCACGCCAGGGCAGTGCTCCCTGATTAGCTTCTTGAATAAAAAACAATAAGAATAAAGAATAAAAGGCATGAATTGGGCTTGGAAAAAATTGCATCTAGGACAGGTGCAACTTGCCTTCTACAAAGGCACCCACAAGTAAAACTTTGCATTCCTCTGCTTCCACTGCACCCATTGTCAGGACATACCTTATCCACAACACCCACTTACATGGCTTAGATGAAGTCTTTTTCGTGAACTCTCCTTTTCGAGTGGACACTAGCCTAATAGGACGTCCTGTCACTTTCCTCAAACTTGTATTGCAGGCTTGTATAATGTCTTTGAGATTTTAACTGGATAATAGGGGTTTTATGCACATGTTTAATAATATTGATGGTGAGATGTGATTGACATTGGTATGATCCCTGTGACTTATGAGCCCATGGAGGGCGTAACTATTGATGTGTAGGAACATGCCTGACGGACAAGTACCATGTTGGACAGGTACACATGGGGAGATGATCAGTTCGGATCTCCATGGCGCTGAAGAGCCCACCCGATGGATGCTGAGACCCCAGCAGGGGGCAGAGATAGGACAGAGGGGTTTGCACAGGAGAGAAGGAGGACGTCTTGCAGAGGCATCTCGACAGAGCTTGACCTAGGGGGGTTGTGCTCTTTTCAGTGGAACGTTGGCCTTGGAAGGCCTAGGACGTCACCCATGAGATCCATGACGTCATCCTTGCTTCATGGATGATTTGGCAGATGGACAGGGCAGTTTGGCATGTGTGGCATCTTGGAGAAGCCCAAGGAGGGCTAATGTCTTGCTCTTGGAGGCTGCATTTTCCCTAGAAGGGCTAACGTCACCCTAGAGAGGGGATGACATCTCTCTTTTGCTTGATTAGGGTTTTATTTTAAGCATTTGATGTAAAACAATATGATTATAGTATTTTGGCCTTGTCGGCCTTTTTCATGACCTAAAAAGTAAAATTAGGTCATGGTACTGTATAAATTGAGGGTTTTTACCTTCATTTTTTCATCATCTCTCACTCACTCATTAGTGAGGTTTGAAATTTGCGCTACACTTGGAGTTCTTGGCTGAAATAGTGAGGTGCACTTGTTGAAGGAAGTCTTTTATTGGCATTTTTGGCATTTGTCTTGGTGGAAGGTGTTACAACTAGGGTTTTCTACTTGATTTCTTGGTTGAATGTAAGTAAATTTCTGCAAAACTTCTTAATTGAATGGTTGTAGTATTGTTCTCTTGCATTTCTTGTTATAAATTTGCTTATTAAACCCTAGGTGACAAGCACACATTGTAGGTCCTTGTCTCATGTCCCCGTCAAGATTTTAAGCCATTTTTGAAGTGAGATAGAGCCTAGCCTTAGCTACACTCTATTCTTCCTCTTCCATGCTAGCTGTTTTACATTTTTAAAGCTAAGAAGGAGAAAACGCATCAAGGCCTAATTCCCCTACACCTTGATGAGTCGATTTTTCCCTAGGGTTTGCTGGTAAAGCCTTGCCATAGCAACATGTTGCCTGCAAAACCTCTTGTCTTTGTTTTATGCAACCTTTTGAGCTAGCCGTTTTTGCCATTGAGCTAAGGAAGGAGGAGAGAGTACCGAGGCCTAGTTCCCCTATACCAAAGTGAGCCTCTCTACCCTAGGGTTTTTTCCTTGAGGCCTTGCCATAGCAACACTTCAAGGCCTAACCCTCCCGTCCTTAGTCTTATTATTATCTTTGATCCTTCAGCTTCTGCGTCCTCCTTTTGACTCCATTTACCCTAGGAACTCACTGATCTAAGGCCTAGCATGTGAGTACTGTGATCAAAACAACTTTTAATACTTTGAACAAAACCTTAACTATTCTAACCCTAGCCTAAGACTAACCCTACTAACTAATTGCTGCCGTCATCCTTTTGCTATTAACATCATTGTGCAACTATCGTTTTACTTGTGAGCAATTGAATGGTTGTTTAAGGCATTATTTAAATGAAGTGTTGATTGTTACATTGAATGCCACGTTCCTTTAGCATTTATTGAAGAAGTAATATTGTGCATTGTTGCTATTTTATAAACATTGACTTCGTCAATATTCATTGTTCAATTGCTTATATATTAGATAATCATTGATTATATGAAGTACTAACCAAGCGAGTAAGCTTGCATATATCTATTTCTTGTTGCTTTGTTTCGGGCAGGTGCATCTCTATTTTCTTGGTTGTACTTCTCTTTATTGGCTGTTAGCCGGATTATCTGCTCAGTGGTGACTTGTGAGGGGGGAATTTTCCTTCTATCTTACAATCCTTTGCCTTCTCAAAACCCCAGGTCACCAGGGACGTCTCCCCTGGGCCTTACCTCCCTAAACAGAAAGAACCTTCCTATCGAGGTGACATTGGGTGGGATTGGTTCAGTTACGCCAATTTGCCTCTTTACATCTATCTTTTATCCTAACTACAAATTGTGCGATAACAGTGCCAATAGACACCACTTTTGATGTGTCCAGTCTAGTATAAATAAAGGTGATTTCCCCATTGAGGAAACACAACACACATGTGATTTTGGAAATTTCAGCAAGTACATCTTCTAGGGCTGAAGTGTGCCCCTGTCTTGGGCGCTAGCCTACTTGGTTTTGGAGAGCACCCTTTTGTGTGCTAGGTCCATGGTGTGGGAGGTCTTTCTCTTGAGAATATAGCAAAGGATTGTTGGGTTTTCTTCCCTTGTTGAGAAGGGATTTCCAGGATATTTCTTGTGTACTTGTGCATAGTATTTCTTCTTGTGGTCCTGTTTATTGCAGCAATTGTTAATGGTGTAGCTGCATTTGTCGATGGTTCAAGTAAATGCTAAAATTGAAATAAACTTCATGCTTGAGCCTAGCCTAGTGAAAATTCAACACTAGCCTGGCAAGTCACCTTATTTTAGTGGCCAAACAATAACAAAAATGGGTGCCTAATTAAACTATCCACTCGATCCTTTGCTCTTTCTTATTACCCAAGATCCACAAAGTGGCAAGGGGAGGGAATACGGGGCAAATTTTATTTACCTTGCCAAAATAAAATTTTAAGCACTAGCCAACACGATTTTGCAGGATGGCATAACTACTCACATGCAAGGTGTGGGCAATCAAAGATTAATTAAAACAAATAACTTCAACACATTAACCACACTACTTTGACACAAGGTGGAGGACAAAGCCTTCCGATTTTGTGGCAAAGGCAAACAAAATTAATTAAAGCAAAAAATCAGAGCCAAGCACAATGCAAGGTGGGGCAAACAATGAAAATAAATTTACAGATCTTAAACTTGGAAAGGAAAAGAAAGTGCAAGTCCAAGAGACTCTCTTGGGTTGCTTACAATAGTTTTAGAAAGTGAGAGAGAGAGAGAGGGGCTTTGCACCAAAGTTTGTAGATGTTGTCTTGAGCTTTTAGTAGCCTATTTTGGGTGGCACCTCCTCTTTTTATGATGAAAATCTGCATAAAACAACAAAGAAAGCTTGCTGGAAAATGCTAAAAATCACCACAAAATTTTAGTTTTGAGTTAGCATATGTACAAAAATATTTACAAAAACAATCCAAACTTAAAGATTGAAATTTTTAGCAAGATTTGAATGATAATATAAGCATAAAATAAGTAAATAGAAGGCTGAAATTAAAACAGAAAAATATGGAATTGAATGAAGGTTTTGGAGTTCCTTCTCCAAGCTTTGGCAACCTGGAAATCTGTAAACCCTTGCTACACAATGAGGTAGGAAGGTGAGATATTTTAAAAGGCCTACAAAATACTTTGCAAACACAAATAAAAACAAATCACATAAACCTATAGCAATGCTACTATAGATTTATCCCTAGCAAAATATTTTGCTTAGGGTTCTTCAAGTAAAACAATGTGAAAACAAGAATAAACAAAATTTACAATGTTACCTTACTAAGAGAAAATACCATACAAGAGAACCAAGAAATACACTAAGAGAACAACATAGAACACCAAGAGATCCTCCAAAGCTTCACTTTATTACTCCAAGAAAAGTTACCAAAAATCACAAGAGAAAATGGGAGAGAAAGAGAGAGTGTGGGGAGAGATTTTGGCATAATAGAATTGCTGTGAAAAACTCATGTCAAAATGAGGAGAGAGGGCTTCCTTTTATATGAGGGAGAGATGAGAGACCCCTCTTGGATGAGTTACAAGTGTCACCCATCCAAGAAAGAGAGAACAATTCAAGGAAGAGGCACTTTTAGGGTTTTGGTAATGAGTTAGGGTTTGAGGGGTGAGATGTGAAGGGGGAAAACCCCTTTACACTTGTTCAAACATGAAGTTATGCTATAGGAATGACAGACTTAGGGTTTTGGCACCTTTTTCACTTTAATTTTTACTTTCCCCTAAGTTAATGAGGAAGGGGGACACACTTTTCACTAGGGAGATTCACTTTTGGTTGTTGGCTTGGCATGGGGGGGTCTTCTAAGTGGATTTTCACTTTTCCAACTTAGGAAATACATTAGAAATCATTTCCCCACTCTCTTTAATGACTTTAGACATTTTTACAATTTTTGGCTTTTTTACTTTAGCCAATTATTTGTTGACTTTTGACTGACTTGGACTCTTCATGGACAATGACCTAGCAAAACTTATCCAATTGAGATGAAACTTGGTCCAAGGGTGTAGGGGGTCATAAGGCATTTGATTTGAGTGCTCACACACATATACAAAATCCACAAGGACCAATCGTTTACATTTTTCATAAAAAATAATTAAAATTTTCAATTTACGGAAAATTTAAATTAATTAAAAATCCTATCAAAACCTAACAGAATTCCACAAGACTCTAGGAGATGTTTAGCATGGTCATTTACAACACTTCTAAACCTTAGTTACCCAATGGGCTAGATCATTAGAACGTCTTTCACCACTTTGGAGGATTATTGAGTGAAAAACTCAAGGGTATTAAAATCGTCGAAAAGGAAGATTAATTACCTGAGGAAAAAAAACACTTGATGAAAGGACTTCCCTATGATAAATCCCCAGGAAACTAAATAAAAATTGACCTATGTTAACATACTACAAAATTATCCCACGCAGGGGAGCGAACATTCCGTGTATATAGAAAGAAGTGTTGGGGACAAAATTGCCCTGCGGAGTCATAAGTCTTCAAACTTGTTGTACCACAGGGTACATATCTTCATGGTACATGACGTTGACACCTAGTTAAAATAGGTGGTCAATATCTGACTCCACATGGGGATGTGTGCTTGATCTTTTGGAAGGAGAGCATGCGAGAACCTCAAAACCCGCAAAACATAATTCTCACTAATAACCAACATAAGTACAACGTGTGAAAAGAATGAATAATAATAATCAAATAACTGAAATGATTATATAATGAATTATATACATAAATGAAATAATGACAAAATTGAAAGAATCAAGAGGAGAAAGGTTAGAGATACGTTACAAAGGGTGCCCCTTTGGACACCAAATGACTGCGTTGAAGATCATTTCAAGGTGGATCCTTTTCACTGGCATATCTAACTTTATGTCGTCCAACTGGCTGAGATTTGTTGTCAGAAGACTTATACACTTTACCTTGTTTTATGACGTTCTGATGTGAACCCTTTTTCTTAGTTCTCAACCACTTAGTAGAATCTTCCTTTAACCCTTTCTGATGAAGTTGCATTGGTACCAAGCGAAAAGATTTAAAGTCTATTGACTTCAACCCTTCATTGAAAAGCTTGGCATAATATTTCATAGGGATGATATATTGACTATTATTATCACCAATCACTTCCTTATTATCCCTATAATCCTCTACCAGGTTTGTGCCACTTTTTCTTTTTTTCCTTTTATTCTTTTTATGCTCGTCCTGTTTGTTGAAGACATCATCTTCGTCAAAATAAATGTCTCGAATTCCTAAGACATATGGAACAGATGGCCCAAAAATCCTATCCAGTTCTTCCTGATATCTGACCAATTCGTTTGAATGCTGACGAACTGATGTTGATGATGCAGTACCAAATGAAAAATCTAAATTTGTTCCAGATTTTGAAGGAGTCACATTAATATCCCTTTCACTTGAAGCTTCTTCAAGAAAAAGACTATCAAAAGAATCCATGGCATCCCAAACATTACAAACACTTGGGAGTTCATCCTTAAGTTCCTCTTTGACAGATGCTAGAAAATTAGATGGTATCTCATAACATCCCATCTCTAGCTCACGATATACAAACTCATTTATGGGTTTCTTAAGATCATCAACATGGTATTTTATTTCCAATTCTCTGTTTAATCTAAACATGGCCCCATTTGGAGTGGGAATGGTGGCATAAGTTAAATCCATTTGTATACTACCCCCCCAAATCTGCAGTTGTTTTCCTTGAGAGCAACATACCCTAGGCATCGGGCACATCAATCACTACTATGTCCATTTCGATTTGAATATCATGGAAGGCAACCAAATGCATTTTTAAGCCCTTTATCAAACCATGCACTTCAATTGTTTTACTATCCATAGCACAAATGTTATGATAAGGCCTTGAAATCCTTAAATTTAACTGTTCCATTACTTTCTTAGTCATAACATTTGAACTTGCTCCAGAATCAAGCATGCAATTGTGAAGAAGATAATCATTCATAAGTAGAGAAAGAAAAAACAGTTTATTCTTTTCATTTCCCCTATCCCAATTTTGCAAAATCACAGGTGCATCCTGGTAAGATACAACCTGTGGCTTTTCACCATTACCTTGAGGAGGATGTTCTATAGCTTTGAGCAATTTCCCCTTTTGAGATGGGATCTTCATAATTTCTGCCACATGGACCAACCTTTTTGCATTATTCAACCACCCTCCTAAGTCAATATTTAATTCTGAATTTGTAGGAACAATTGATTTAGGTGTGAGAGGAGGTGTCTTAGGATTACTTGCTTGTGGCCTATCTTGATTTTTGGTCCTATCTCTTTGATAAGTGAAACCTCTATATCTAGCCATTTCTGATACTTGCTTGGGAGTGGGCTTAGGACCAAAAAGTTCTGTTACTTTGTCCACAACTTCATTCATGCAATTTAGCTCCCTACTATGCTCCATCAGTTCCATCCATTCATTCATGCCAACATTATATTCATGACCAAACATATTAACTTGCTCATTTTCTAATCTAGAGGGTCTCCCTTCATTACAAATTTGAAGAAAAATTTGGCAAGTTTATTCTTCATGAAATGGCCCACAAGGTCTACAATATGGGACAACTTGGTGATCAACCAAGTTAGTAGACTCAAAAGGATTTGGTGGCCTTTGCTCTTGAGGTGGAGGTCTCTTTGGCCACTTATCATTTGGCTTATGATGAGGTCTACTAGATTGAGCCCTTTCCATGGCTATCAATCTATTTTCTGTTGAAATATTGTAACTGCAAAGAATATTCCACTTATTATTGAGCTATTATCTTATAGATCAATCCCCTTTTGTGGATTGATCATGTCGGGCTTTGTATAAGACCAAATCCTCTTTTGTGGATTGGTCAAACCCTAATTAAATGATGTTAATTAAGAAGTAGGCCCCCATGCCTTATTAAAGTGGTTTTAACCACTAAGTGAAGAAGTCAGCCCTGCTTGATGAGGAGACACCACCCTAGTGCTTGCCAGCTAGTATAAATAAGAGTGGAAGACGCCTCATTTGCTCACTCACTCAAGTCACTCATCTAGTGCGCAAGTTTGAAGGAAGCTGCAGTTGCAAGTTGCCAGAAGAAGGAAGAGAGAGGAGCATTGCTCAGTATTGGATATTCTCTAGTGTTTGGTTTATTTTCTTGGCATTGTATTGACAATCTATATTCAGGAAGTTTTTGCTGGGTTTTCTCCCCCGTGAGGGTTTCCCAGGATAAATGCTGTGTACCTTGTGATTGTGTATCTTGATCCTACTTATGCTATTATTGTCAAGGAAATTGCAAAGAACTTAATAGCTGCTCTAAACTTAACATTTTGCATGGCTGTCATATGATTAGCATGGTTAATCTCTATTTTCTTCATTTGATTAGCTTGATTAACCTCCATTTGCTTAATTAATTGAGCGAGCTCCTTTATGCCATCATTAGAAGACTCTTGATTTTCCACTTTCTTCTTCTTCTCCTCATAAGGTCTGGAATGATTAAGTGGAGTGGCCACTTGGGGATTAAGCAATGTCTAATAACAAAACTCAAGTTCAAAATTAAGGGAAAAATTTATTACTTAGTTTTTTAAAGAATTAATTAAATTTTGTCAATCAACCAAGGATAAGAGACTTATCCTCGGCAACGACACCAAAGATGTTGCCATCGTAATATACACCTACAAACGTGGAGAAGTCTCCAACCCACTTGATGTGTCCTTGGAGGCACAAACCTGAATCTAGACCCACTGTCACCTCAATCTGGATTCCTTTCGTCTAGGCTCACTCCTAGGGAAGCCAAGGGAGGTAGACCCTATTAAACTATGTGAAGGTTTATTAGATTTCTAGGAGTTTATTAAATTTTTGATTAGTGTTACCCAACCCAATGACAATCGATTAATGCAATATGCAATCTCTTAATGACAAACAAACCTTTATTTTACAAACAATTAGACCAGTGCCTAAAGATTATTAAATTCCACTTATTGAACAAATATTCACAAAAAAAGTATCTTTACAACTTGAAATAAAAGAATTTTATCCACACAATGATTCATAAAATAACTTTACATATAAACAATTATTTCCCAAAGAATTAAAGAATGCTTGAAAAATAACGTGAATAACTTGCAGAAAATAAATAGAATGTAAAATAAATTGCTGAAATAAAATTGCAAGTGTTTAGGTTGCTTTTTGTCAATTTTGAGTTTCTTTTAACTTAGTGGTTTATAATAATAATAATAATAATCTATTTTTAAGGTCATGGCCAAGCCAACACATCAAATTGGTGTATGAGACCCCCTTGTTTGTGGGACAAGGGACCCCCCTCCGCCCAACGATTTGACTGGTAAAGTCTACGAAGGTATACATACCCTACCCCCCTCTGGATTTGAACTTGTGACCTCTTAAGAGGAAACACATGTTCTTAACCATTAGGCCCACTCAGGCTGTATCTATGTGACTACCCCAAGTCCTTATTCCTTAACCAAGAGGAAATGTTGGGTGCTCAATTAGAAGAACAACAAGGTTCTCCCCTAGCTCCAGAGGTCAAGTCCAAAGTGCTTGGGCATTCAACAAGAAGGACACTTAGTGCCGTGAAATCGTCCCTGGTTTCAACCCCTTCTAGCCTTCGCAAGTCACCTTATTTTAGTGCCCAAACAATAACATAAATGGGTGCCTAATTAAACTATCCACTCAATCTTTTGATCTTTCTTATTACCCAAGATCCACAAAGTGGCAAGGGGAGGGAATATGGGGCAAAGGCGGGGTAAATTTTATTCGCTTTGATAAAATAAAATTTTAAGCATTAGCCAACACGATTTTGCAGGATGACATAGCCACTCATATGCAAGGTGTGGGCAATCAAAGATTAATTAAAACAAATAACTTAAACACATTAACCACACTACTTTGATACAAGGTGGAGGACAAAGCCTTCCGATTTTGTGGCAAAGGTGGACAAAATTAATTAAAACAAAAAATAAAAAAAAATTATAATTCTAGCCAACATGATTTTGCAAGGATGGCAGAGCCAAACACAATGCAAGGTGTGGGCAAACAATTAAAATTAATTTACAGATCTTAAACTTGGAAAGGAAAAGAAAGTGAAAGCTTAAGAGACTCTCTTGGGCTGCTTACAATAGTTTTAGAGAGAGAGAGAGAGAGAGAGAGAGAGAGAGGGGCTTTGCACCAAAGCTTGTAGATGTTGTCTTGAGCTTTTAGTAACCTATTTTGGGCAGCACCTCGTCTTTTTATGATGAAAACCTGCATTAAACAACAAAAAAAACTTGCTGGAAAATGCTAAAAATCACCACAAAATGTTAGTTTTGAGTTAGCATATGTACATAAATATTTACAAATAAAATCTGAACTTAAAGATTGAAATTTTAACAAGATTTGAATGATAATATGAGCAGAAAATAAGTAAATAGAAGGCTGAAATTAAAACATAAAATTATATGGAATAGAATGAAGCCTTTGGAGTTCCTCCTCCAAGCTTTGGAAACCTACAAATCTGTACACCCTTGCTACACAATGAGGCAAGAAGGTGAGATCTTTTAAAAGGCCTACAAAATACTTTGCAAACAATAATAAAAATAAATCACATAAACCTATAGCAATACTATTACAGATTTATCCCTAGCAAAATACTTTGCTTAGGGTTCTTCAAGTAAAACAATGTGAAAACAAGAATAAACAAAATCTACAATGTTACCTTACTAAGAGAAAATACCATACAAGAGAACCAAGAATATACCAAGAGAACACCATAGAACACCAAGAGATCCTCCAAAGCTTCACTTTATTACTTCAAGAAAGGTTACCAAAAATCACAAGAGAAAATTGGAGAGAAAGAGAGAGTGTGGGGAGAGATTTTGGCATAAGAGTTGCTGTGAAAAAATCATGTCAAAATGACGAGGGGAGGCTTCCTTTTATATGAGGGAGAGAGGAAAGACCTCTCTTGGATGAGTTACAAGTGTCATCCATCCAAGAAAGAGAGAAAAAGTCAAAGAAGAGGCACTTTTAGGGTTTTGGTAGTGAGTTAGGGTTTGAGGGGTGAGATGTGAAGGGGGAAAACCCCTTTACACTTGTTCAAACATGAAGTTAGGCTATAAGAAGGGTGCACTTAGGGTTTTGGCACCTTTTTCACTTTAATTTTTACTTTCCCCTAAGTTCATGAGGAAGGGAGTCACACTTTTCACTATGGAGACCCACTTTTGGTTGTTGGCTTGGCATGGGGGGGTCTTCTAAGTGGATTTTCACTTTTCCAACTTAGGAAATATATTATAAATCATTTCCCCACTCTCTCTCATGACTTTAGACATTTTTACAATTTTGGCTTTTTTACCTTAGCCAATTATTTGCCGACTTTTGACTGACTTGGACTTTTCATGGACAATGACCTAGCAAAACTTGTCCAATTGAAATGAAACTTGGTTCAAGGGTGTAGGGGGTCATAAGCCATTTGATTTGAGTACTCACACTCCTATACAAAATCCACAAGGACCAAATTTTTTCATTTTTCATCAAAAACAATTAAAATTTCCAATTTACGGAAAATTTTAATTATTAAAAAATCCTATTAAAACCTAATGGAATTCCGCAAGACTCTAGAAGATGTCTAGCATGGTCATTTATAACACTTCTAAACCTTAGTCATCCAATGGGATCGATAATTAGAACGCCTTTCACCACTTTGGAGGATTATTGAGTGAAAAACTCAAGGTAATTAAAATCGCCGAAAAACAAGATTAATTACCTGAGGAAAAAAAAACACTCGATGAAAGGACTTCCCTAATGATAAATCCCTAGGCAACTAAATGAAAATTGACCCATGCTAACATATTACAAAATTATCCTACACAGGGGAGCAAACATTCAGTGTACATAGAAAGAAGTGTTGGAGACAAAATTGCCCTGCTGAGCCATAAGTCTTCAAACTTGTTATACCACAAGGTACATATATTCATGGTGTTGAATTTTCATGCTTAGCTCAAGCCCATGTAGTTTCTTTTCAATTTAGCATGAGCTTGAACCATAAGCAATGTTGCTACACTAGTTGCAGTAACCAAGATCACAAGAAGAATAACCATGCACAAGAACACAAGAAGTTATCTTGAGAAAACCCTCCTCAACCAAGGGAAAAACCCAACTATCCTTTGCTATAGAGTCAAGAGAAGATCCCCCACACCATAAACCCTACAACACATAAGAGGGTGCTTCTATGACCTAGAAAACTTGCGCATAAGAGGAGTGCACACTTCAGCTGTACAAGTAGCTTGAGAGAATGTTACAATGAAGTGTGAGTGAGTTATCCACAATGGGGATCTACTCTCTTATATATACAAGACCTAGCACAACAATAGGTGTGTCTATTGGCACAATAGGGCCGACCTGTACCACTGAATAATATAATTAATATTTACACAATATTAATTATCTTTACATGGTGGGGCTGATTTGTACCCTTTACACAATTAGGGTTACACAATAAATCTTACTCTTAGACAATATAGCAAGAGATCCACACATCCTCTAGTGCTCAACCACTAGGGACACGTCCACATGTGCTCAGCGACAGGGACGTCACTCAAGAAATCAACTCAACTAAGTCCATAGGAGTACCATCTAGAGAGCCATCTCAAGTCGACTCAACTAAGTCCATAGTCGTCTGACATTAGACCATCTCAAGTCGTCTCAACTTAGTCCAGAGGAGTACGACAAGAGACCACACATGTCATCTCAACTTAGTCCAGAGGAGTATGACACACCCATCACATGGGCTTTCTCACAGATCGTCTCAACCCAGTCCAGAGGAGAATGACCTGGAGAATGTCTCATGAAACTGCAATCATCAACACATGGTACATGACGTTGACACCTAGTTGAAATAGGTGGTCAACATGATCCTTAAAAACACTACGATTATCTTTAGTATTTGGAATAACCATGATAAAGACCTTGTTCTTATCTTTCTTGTTAACTATAAAGATGCTTCCTAGACTCTTTAAACATTTTGGTGATATATAAGATGAATCATGAAATTCACCTTATAGGAATACCAAGAACAACCATCTTCTTCCAATCTTCATTAGAATGAGTGGATGTCCAAGCAGAAGAGGTCAATGTTCTTGAATCTTCTTCTTCCAATCTTCATTAGAATGAGTGAATGTCCAAGAAGAAGAGGCCAATGTTCTTGAATCTTATCACAAGGATAAAACATAGAAGAGGGCTGCAACAAAATGAAGTAGGGGAACAAAACCATGGCAACCAAAGAAGGAAAAAGTGGTGATTGCGCTAGACTTCTTGAGCAATAATAGAAGCATGTTACTTTGCCCCTCAGAAGTCAGATTTCTACAAGAGATATGGACTAAATAACAAGTAACCATACTACTACTTGCTAAATGACATCGCCAAACTCAAAGAGAAGGGAGATATAACGTTGGTTGGGGACTTTAATAGGAGAACAAGGAACTTCCAACTACCAAACATCATAGAAAGTACACACACACCTCCCCTTTGACTGGCCAAAGATGAGGGAATATGGAACAAACATTCAACAGATGCCAACAAGGAGATCACCCACTTTGGTGAAGAAAGTTTACGCATGTGCAATGTGCATAATATCATTATCTGCAATGCACTAACTTGCTAGAAAAGCTCGGGAGAAGCCATGTTTTACACTCATAATGGTCAAAGTGTGGTGGATTACATCATGAGAACAACTAGTGGGATAAAAGAATTCACCAACTTCATGATCTGCAAATGCCATGATTATATGATTCCCATGATTAAATGATTTAGGTGATGAACAATTAATAGTGATGAAGAGGCTATAGAGATCTCACAAAAATGAAGTGGATGTATTGAATCAAGTGATTCATAATTCTGGAAGGATGGATCCTTAAAAACACTATGATTATCTTTAGCATTTGGAACAACCATGATAAAGAAATGTTCTTATCTTGCCTGTTAACGATAAAGATGCTTCCTAGACTCTTTAAACATTTTGGTGATGTATAAGATGAATCATGAAATTCACCTCATAGGAATACCAAGAACAACCATCTTCTTCTTCCAATCTTCATTAGAATGAGTGAATGTCCAAGAAGAAGAGGTCAATGTTCTTGAATCTTAGCACAAGGATAAAACATAGAAGAAGGCTGCACCAAGATGATGTAGGGGAACAAAACCATGGCAACCAAAGAAGGAAAAACTGGTGATTGCGCTAGACTTCTTGAGCAATCATGGAAGCATGTTACTTTGCCCCTCAGAAGTCAGATTTCTACAAGAGATATGGATTAAACAAGTAACCATACTACTACCCAAGGTTACCAGAACCAGACCGGTCATTGAACTGGTCGACCCAAAAAACCAGAACCAAACCGAAACCGGAAAAAAACCGGATCAAAAAACCGATCACTAAAAATACATAAAATATTCAAATTTTGAAAAAAAAATACATATTCATGTGCATCCATGTAAATCCAAACCAGTATACAAAAAATTGCAAAGTTTCTCATAAATATATAACAAGTAACATTGTATAAAACCAAAATAGCACTAACAGTAAGTGGCAAGTGCACTCCATAGTCATATAAATATTTGGATTCTGAATCAAAATACATCATCAAAAAGGCTCTAAATGGCCTATAAAGTCCAAAAATAACTCTAGAGTCTAGGCTAGAGGCTAGAGGCTAGAGAGTAGAGACTACACAATCTAATAGTCTAAATCTGCATATTGAAACTCAGACTCGGACTAAGACTCAGACTCAGAGTCATCATCTACATCCTCAACATGAGTAGACTCAACAGGGGAATTCCGAGCCTGCGTTGATTCCCCTGGTCCAGAAGGCAAAGATACAGTGGCAACATCAGTGCACACATTCTCTTGATGTGTCTGGGGATCCAAATCCATCTAGGAAAGGTCTTCATTGTCAAAAGTTGTTGGTTGAGTCTCTTTTTTTTTACTTTTTAAAAAATATTTGCAAATCTCCTCACTTTTCCAGTCGTACGAAAAAAAAAAATTCGGAAAAAAAACGGGAAAAACTGGTTTTGTACAGAACTGGCCGGTTCCGTACAAAACTGGTCAAAAGCGGTTTGAATGTCTGGTTTGAACCAGCAACCCCTGTGAACCGGTCGAACCGACCGGTTTTACTGGTTCCAGTCCGGTTCTGGTAACACTGCTACTACCTGCTAAATGACATAGCCGAACTCAAAGAGAAGGGAGATATAACATTGGTTGGGGACTTTAATAGGAGAACTAGGAACCTCCAACTACCAAGCTTCATAGAAAGTACACACACGCCTCCCCTTTGGAAGGTCAAAGATGAGGGAATATGGAAGAGAGATTAAACAAATGCCAACAAGGAGATCACCCACTTTGGTGAAGAATGTTTACGCATGTGCAATGTGCATAATATCATTATCTGCAATGGACTAACTTGCTAGAAAAGCTCGGGAGAAGCCATGTTTTACACTCATAATGGTCAAAGTGTGGTGGATTACATAATGATTTCAACTAGTGGGATAAAAGAAATCACCAACTTCATGATCTGCAAACATAGTTACCAGAACCGAACCGGAACCGGTAAAACCGACCGATCTGACCGGTTCCGAGCCCAGACCGGTTCAAACCGGTCCCTTAAACCGCTTCAGACCGGTTCCGTACGAAACCGGTTTTTTTGCCTAAACCGGCCGGTTCCGTACAAGCTGGATCAGGAATCTCTTGCCATAGATCAGGAGAAGGGATCTCTTCTCATGCAAGTTGCAGCTGTGAGGTGTTTCAGTGTGCAACTAAGGGTTATTTTGCCTTACTAATTCTATTTAAAGAGGTCCCCACCCCCTCCATTTT
>ML780636.1:343809-359479 GCA_009831015.1 Picea engelmannii | reverse complement strand
ATTTATGTTAGTAACTAAGTTAGTACTAGTTGTATGATTGAATTTGTATCATCATCATGTAACTGTTTACAGTTTAATTATTTCAGATTATTAGATTGTGTAGTCTCTGACTCTCTAGTATCTACTCTCTAGACTCTAGAGTTCTTTTTGGCCATTTAGAGCCTTTTTGATGATGTATTATGATTCGGCTATTCATATGGACTCATGGAGTGCACTTACTCTTAGTGCTATTTTGGTTTTATACACTATTACTTGTTATATATATATGAGAAACTTTGTAAATTTGTGTATAATGGTTTGGAATCTGGATTCACATGGATGCACATGAATATATATGAGAAACTTTGCAAATTTGTGTATAATGGTTTGGATTCTGGAATCTGGATTCTGGAATTGGATTCACATGGATGCACATGAATATATATGAGAAACTTTGCAAATTTGTGTATAATGGTTTGGATTCACACGGATGCACATGAATATGTATTTGTTTTTCAAAAATTTGAATATTTTATGTATTTTTAGTGACCAGTTTTTTGATCCAATTTTTTTCCGGTTCCGGTTCGGTTCCGGTTTTTGGGGTCGACCGGTTCGGTTCTAGTAACATTGTCTGCAAATGCCATGAAGAGATAACATCAGACCATGACCCACTATTTATAGAAGTTAAATGGCTGAAGGAGATGTCAGAAAACCAACAAGAAGTCAAGGAACCAACAACTCAAAAAATAATAGCCATCAACAAGGAAAATGCAGAAAAATTAAGGGCTTGTTAGCACAAATTTTTACCCTCCAATCTGAGCTGATATATGTGTTAATACAATGGTAAAAACTAGGCTAATTAAAGGAGTAAGGCCCCAAATTGTCACTGAACAAACCCCTCTCCGTTTGGGCTAGTGCTTTCTAGCCTTTGAGGGGAGTCCCTAGGCACACTGAAGCGCCTTGCTGCTGATCTAAATTTTGATTTCTGCGTAAAAAACCAAAAATCAGCAAGCTGTTCGTCTTGGACTGCGTGTAAAAAAATCCTAAAACGATGAGGAAAGTGATTATTTTCTCTTGGAAGGAACCTGCATGATTAGCACAATGATAATAGACTGGAAAAGAGGCAGAAAACTATTCAAAAGATTAAAAATAACCACAATGAACAGTGCAGAAAATGACAAATCAGATCACAAATTTACTAGAGTACCACCAAGAAAAGAGGTTTGAAGACAAACACACACTTCTTTATTGATCAAGCTTACAAGAGAGTTGATTGCGCCACGCTTGGCAAACCTACAATCGGTACAATGACTACTTTGCTCAAAGAAGAGCCACTACACTAGAGAAGAAGAGAGGAGAATGAAAAAACACTATGCTGCTACTGCAATGAACCAACCTATAACCAATGAAAACCATCCAATATATAGGAGATGAGTGTGAATAAAATAAGAGTTAATGCGCATGAGGGAATAAGTGTGAGTGAGAAATTTAGGAATTAATGTGCATGAGGGAATGGAAAGAGAGTTAACTCATGTGAAGAATAGGAGAGTTAATGCATGGGGGAATAAATTAGGGATTAAACACATGTTTAAATGCTAAATTTGGCCAAGTAATGAGTGAGTTTTAGCCAAGGCGAAATTTGTCCTATATTTTAGGGATTTTCCTAAATTTTAAGAAATTTGCGTTCAAAAGCAAATTAAGAGGAATTTGAGGAAATTAATGCATGGAAAGTGAAGATATGCCAAGTGAGGAAAAGTTAGTGAGAAAATTAAGCTTTGATTGGGGAATTTCGTCCTATTTGTTAGGGGTTCCCTATTTTTTAGGAAATTGCGGTTTAAACTCAACTAAAGGCAAATTTTATGGAGTTGATGCATGGGAAGTGGAGAGGTGAATATACGGAGGAATATACGGCTAAATTGAGGCCCAATTATGTGACTTCCTTATCTTAATTAATTAATTTATTATATGCTTAAGTCTTGGGAAAATGTGCCCTATGCTAGGTGGATGCCACATCACTTTGTAGATCTGCCACATGTCGACCTGTGAGGGTGCCACTTGGCACTGCATGGATGATGATCGTACATGTTGAATATAGAGCTTTCTAAAAATAGAATCCAACTCCTAAATTTTAGGAAACCGTCCACATCATTCAAGAAGACTAAGAGAACACCGCCACATGTCACTGTCTAAAAATAGACACTGCTAAAAACAAAAAGTTGTCCGAATGCCTTTAACTTTATACTCATTGAACTCGTTTTTTTGTAAGGGATCCAAATCTGCAATCAGAATTGACATGCGAGCCCTGGTGCTCAACCTGCTAAAAATAGTAAACTGTGCCAAATCATTCCAAAAACGATCCAAAAGAGTCAGAATGTTGCAAGGATCCACAATATGTGCTCGAAATCCAAATCTAGGGCTTGGAGCCGAAACTGCTAAAAATAAAAATTCCTGCATGTCGCTCGGAAAAGTGCTATCAAGCCTAGAATCATGCAAGGACTCTCCCTGTATGCTCATAACTGCTTCAAACTGTCAAAAGACCCACTCAAACTGTGTCTCCTAAAAAGTAGCAACGCCCTCTGTATGTAGACATCTCTCTCAAAATGCACGGGAAACCAACCCAACTCTAACTCTGAACGAAACGACCATGTACCGATCATATACCTGCCTCTGATGGGAACCAACGTTTGCTAACCACAAGTGCTAAACTCAGGGAGAATCTCAGAATGCCAGTGAAAATAGTGCATGTTGGCTCTCAACCCTCAAGATTTTCAAGGGTGAAAATCTAGGGGTTAACAATGGTGACTCAAGGGGACGGGATCCCCCTGTTGGATGTCGAGAACCATAAGAATCTCTGTGTGCATAAAACTAAAGTGATGCTCTGTGATAACTCTGTAAGATGTACTGATGATGCTCTGTGAAAATTGAAGAAATATGTACCAAGAATACCCCTGTAACTGTGTGGAAGGAGAAGAGACCCTGTAAGCTGATCAAGAATATCTTGTTAGCTGACTTGTAATACCAAAGTCAATCCATTGGGCCATTGAGTCAAATCAATATAAACCTCCCACTGAAACACTAAAACACAAGGGGTCTCATCGAAATCCGCTACCTGCTACCACCCATTGTACACTCCTCCTTGTGGTAAATGTGTTGATTTTGACACAAGGGAGAGAGTCACTTAATCAGATGTCAATAACGTAAACACCTATCAAGTGCGAAGGAACACCACCAATAATGACAACAAGTCCTAAGGTATGAGGACAACCTGTCACTGTGAAAGATGTTCTGAAGTCGAACAATGACAAGGATCATCTAATCAAGGCCCAATGATACTCAGCCTTGTCATATAAGAGATAACTGCCAATAAGGCTAACGACTACCAAGGCACTCTACTTCTGGGTCATCTGTAGATAATGTGTCGAAGTCGATACAAGATGACTTGCTGATAAGAAGAGCAATGATGTCTCTCTTCCCTCAGCGCGAAGTGATAACTCAAGAAGATCAAGATGAAAGAACCAAGTACCATATCCCTATGCTAGATGGGAGGGGTGACTGACTCAAAACAAAAGGCTCAATGATAAGAGATGAGGAGACAAAATATAAGATGATTCAAGACTCTCCTATGTCTCCTCAAACTACCCATCCTAAAGGTCCAATGCTTTAGGAATGATGACAAATGGAACCCCCATCCAGGCTCACTCTAATGATAGACACAAAGGTTCGACATGCGTAAGATATTCAAATTTTGACCCAGGAAAAACACTAGTGGACAACCATTTATTCATGAAAGGAAAAACACACAGGACACAACCACATGCTGATATAAGTAGGAAAAAAATCAGCGACACTTATGCAAAGACTGAAGTAGATAACCGAAGGGAAAAGACACTGCAAGGAAAATGTAGATTGCTGTCCTAAAACTGTAAAAAATCAGCAAGAAGGAAATATTGAAATGACAATGCGGAATGGAAAGACAACTACCCTAGACCCAAATTTTTTACCTCAAAGCTGCCATGATTAAATCATCATACTCAAAGGATCAATGTAGTCATGCAGCGAAATGATCAGTCCGATGAGAGAGGTGAACAAAGTCAACCTTCCAGGGGGACCAACCATGAAATCTCATATAACCCAAAGTTACTTTGATGTATTTGCTAGTGAAGGCATAGTTGAAGGCTGCTAGTTGATTGGAGGCTGTTGGTTGGGATTTAGAACATGGTATTTCTACAGTAAGAAGCGTAATGTATGAGAGCCAAAACTCTTAGAATCTATCTGCTGAAATACCTCCATCATCCTTAGCTCGATTGGGTCACGATGAACTCTGATATCCAAGCTCTGATGAATCTCAGGACCCTGAAAAACAAGATCTGGTTGCTGGACTGTAGGTAGAGTGTAAATGACATCATCCTCTGGTTGAACCAAAAGTGGCTCCTCCTGCTGTAATCGTATCTAATCAAGTGGTTCCTGAACCATTGCTGTGATAGGCAAGGATGAAGCCTCTACTAGGATGGGCACGGATGAAATCCTTTGTTCTAGAATAACTAACATTCCTTGCAACTCTTGGGAAGTCATAAAGATTTCCTGCTCGACCACTGATAGAATATGGATCGAGGAAAACTGATAGGCTGCAATATTATCTTGTTCATTTGACCATCTCTCAATGAACTTCCCTTGGAACGAATCCCATCCATCAATTGAGGCATCTAGAAGAGATTTGTACCATGCCTGTGCCCCCTTCCTCGAGGGTCGACACAAGCATTCTCATAACTACATCCTCATGTTCCACCTCAAAATCACTCACCACTTATAAAAATTTATCCAAGTGCTCCTCAACTGATTCTCCTGACCGCCTTGCAAACAAAGGTATGCATTTAAGCGACTTATGTGCAGGTAAGTCACGAGGATAATCTGGGAATGCAACAAAACTTAGTGGGTCAAAGGAGGAAAATCTCCACCTCACTAGTGGCCTCACAACTGCGTCCATATTGTTAATCTCAGATAGAATAAAGCACAACTGCTACCCAACTACTAGCTCGAGATGGAAATAAAAGGAAAGATAAAAAGGTCGAAGATACACTGACCATAGTGCTTGTTGAAAAAGAACTTAACTAAGAACTCATACGCTTACCAACTTTGAGACGACTTCTTGGTGAAGGAATAGTCTTGTTCCGATAAAAGGTGTTAGGGTTTTTTCAAGCTCAGAATTAGACTTTTTGAGGGAATCGAAACCGAAAGATCTTCTTGTGTAAGTCCCCTGTGGAGTCGCCCCTATATCCTGGCGATTGTCATTTACCAAGGCTGGCGTTCCACGACAAGAGAGCCAATTTGTTAGCACAAATTTTAACCCTCCAATCTGAGCTGATATATGTGTTAAGACAATGGTAAAAACTAGGCTAATTAAAGGAGTAAGGCCCCAAATTGTCATTGACCAAGCCCCTCTTCATTTGGACTAGTGCTTGCTGGCCTTTGGGGGGGAGTCCCTAGGCACAATGAAGCGCCTTGCTGCTGATCTAAATTCTAATTTCTGCGTTAAAAACGAAAAATCAGCAAGCTGTTCATCTTGGACAAAGTGTAAAAGCGGCCCAAAACGATGAGGAAAAATGATTATTTTCGCTTGGAGAGAACCTGCAGGGTTAGCACAATGATAATAGACTGGAAAAGAGACATAAAACTATTCAAAAGATCAGAAATAACCACAATGAACATTTCAGAAAATGACAAATCAGATCACAAATTTACCATAGTACCGCCAAGAAAAGAGGTTTGAAGACAAACACACACTTCTTTATTGATCAAGCTTACAAGAGAGTGGATTGCGCCACACTTGGCAAGCCTACAACCAGTACAATGACTACTTTGCTCATAGAAGAGCCACTAGACTAGAGAAGAAGAGAGAGGAGAATGAGAAAGACACTATGCTGTTGTTGCAATGAACTCACCGATACCCAATAAAAACCATCCAATATATAGGAGAGGAGTGTGAGTAAAATAGGAGTTAATGCGCACGAGGGAATAAGTGTGAGTGAGAAATTTAAGAATTAATGCGCATGAGGGAATGGAAAGAGAGTTAACTCATGTGAAGAATAGGAGAGTCAACGCATGGGGGAATAGATTCAGAATTAAGTGCATGTTTAAATGCTAAATTTGGCCAAGTAATGAGTGAGTTTTAGCCAAGGGGAAATTCGTCCTATTTTTTACGGATTTTCCTAAATTTTAGGAAATTTGTGTTTAAAAGCAAATTAAGAGGAATTTGAGGAAATTAATGCATGGAAAGTGAAGATATGTCAAGTGAGGAAAAATTAGTGAGAAAATTAAGCCTTGATTAGGGAATTTCATCCTATTTCTTAGGGATTCCCTATTTTTTAGGAAATTGCGGTTTAAACTGAACTAGAGGTGAATTTTATGGAGTTGATGCATGGCAAGTGGAGAGGTGATTATACAGAGGAATAGACGGCTAAATTTAGGCCCAATTATGCGACCTCCTTATTTGAATTAATTAATTTATTATATGCTCAAGTCTTGGGAAAATGTGCCCTATGCTAGGTGGATGCCACATCACTTTGTAGATCTGCCACATGTTGACCTGTGAGGGTGCCACTTGGCATTGCATGGATGATGACTGTACCTGCTAAATATAGAACTTTCTAAAAATAGAATCCAACTCCTAAATTTTAGGAAACTGTCCACATCATCTAGGAAGACTAGGAGAACACTACCACATGTCATTGTTTAAAAATAGGCACTGCTAAAAATAGAAAGTTCTTCGAATGCCTTTAACTTTGTACTCATTGAACTCGTTTTTCTGTAAGGGATCTGTTGTCACTCAGAACTGAAATGGGCTGCAGCAAATCAATCCCGAGGCAACCTCGAACCACTTTGGATTGGAAGGCTGCCCTCCCCCAACCCGAGAGGGATCTCTCGAAAAATGTCACAATAGGAATTTAAGTAGCGTGAAAATGGTGGACAGATTTATGGGTAAATGATGGTCTTGGATTTTTGGAGTTTGGGTGTTAAACCAGGGAAATAGTCCATTGGGCATGGAGTCAAATGAAAACCGAAGAAAAGAGACAATAGCAGAGATCAAATACTTGCTGAAAGCGAGGCAAAGTAAGTCTATCTTTCAGCGCTTTGAAAAATCATGATGCGGCAGTGGAAAGAAAAAGGAAAGGCCGACGTAGCAAAGGATACATGCAGAAATCTGAAAATGCAGATTGGTCTTACACAGCTAATAGCTGGGGCAGAGGAAAGGCAATAAACAATTGCAGAAAACCCAAATCCTTTCGTTACAGTAGTGGTCGTACTAAAGTGTAACGAAGCCCATCAGTTAGAGGAAAACAAAATGTAATACAGTCGTAATGGATTAAGGAAGACATAAGGCTATGGTAACAACGATATCAACTGCGAGTAAGGAACACATAAATGCAATCCAAACATATTTTAACACAGCAGAAAAGAAGAAGAACATGTTGAAAGAAATTGACCGTGATGAATCTCACAGTCGCAAGCAAACATCTTTTTTATTACTCCAATAATGGCTTACACAATAACTCAGCAATTACAATGAATCTCTCTTGACAGAGATTTTTCTCCCAGTCCTGCGCTCATGTGCCCCCCCTTCAATGTTACATACATCAGTCTTTTTTAAACAGAAAAATAAAACTCTTTGTCTTCCAGGAATCTGAAGCGGTTTGTCTTCCTGGCACTCTGCGACTGACAGAAGCATTGCTGGCTCGTTAGACCGTTGCTAAACATTTTGACCCCTCGTCATCTCTTCCTTGGCGTTTGAAAGCTGCTTGCCCATTCACTACCTAACAGCCATAATATAAAAAACAAAATCCTACTGCAGCTTTCTGGATACTGCTGCTCAACAACTTTCGGTCGGAAGAGACCTTGCTGTACAGATCTTGCTTCAAACCTGTGCCAGAAAGTTGAAACAACACCCGAGCACAAGGCCAATCCTAGCTTCCCGTGGGAGTTGATATTGCAGTGCGGGCATTTAAAAATGAGAAAACTCATTGATATTCCTTTGAACATATATCGACTCAGTGATAGCCAAGGATTCTGGAACCATAATCATTATCTCATGTCTGGTGTTCCACTCCTCAAAATACGAAGAGCTATTTGAAACTGGAGAATTTACTATAGTTGCCAGAAACAACACCAACTCCTACCACCAAAAACTTGAAACAAACATTTTCTAAGAATGAAACTTGTTCCATCCAACACTCTTGGATAGCCAAATATATCAGAGCACCCTCTGGCTTCTCTATCATGCCCCCGATTGTTATAATTGCGCGTTGAATTTTCATAAGGCTGATTATCGACCATCTGCTGAGGTGAAGGAATCTGCAAACCCAGAAAGTCTTGTAGGGATACTGGACTGTGTATAGTCCATGCTTCTTATAGATTCATCTAGAGTCCTCAAAGGCTTGCCATTTTTTCAACGCCTGAGGCAGAGTCATGTCCAGATCTATCCCATAGCAATCTTCATCATCTGGATCACTGGGTTTCCATTGCTCAACCAAAGGAGATAGCACATTTACAGCATGACCTATATCCGGTCGCTGGTATGGCTCCCGTGCAGTGCAGTGACCTGCTAGTTCTGCAACAGTGCAAATGCTCTTAAATGTCTCATCTGTGACTTCCAGAGCCTTGTCAATTGCATTCCTAAAGGTTTCTTTACTGATATGCATCCGTCTAAACCATGTTACCAGATGAACACTCTCCTCGGGCTGTGTTTCATCCAAAGCTCTTCTGCCTGTTATGAGTCCCATAAGTATCACTCCATAAATGAAAACATCAGCCTTCGTTGTCACACGACCAGCGACTGCATATTCAGGTGCAAGGTAGCCAAAAGTGCCTGCCAATCGGGTTTCAATGGAGCATTTCCCTTCAGGCGCAAGCCTAACAAGCCCAAAGTCTAAGACTTTTGCTCGCATATCATCCCCAAGAAGTATATTTGAAGGCTTAAGATCTCTATGAATAAAACTCTGGTGAGCCAAACTGTGAAGATACTCAATGCCTCTAGCAACATCCAATGCAATAGTGAGTCTCTTTGTCCAATCCAACGGTTTCAGATTGTGGTTTTCCCAGTCATTTCTTCAATTGCTAGCCGACACATACAAACAGTAAGTATATCATGCACCTGGTAAACCTAATCACGTAGAAGTTCAGTCACCGAGACCTCTTTCTTGCCACGGGTTATCTCTGCTTTCTTGGAATTAATGAAATCACTTAATTCTTGAGCGCGTAATATACAAAGAAACATGGGCACGTGATTGGATTTAGCATTTACATTATGGGCATGCACCTCTAATTACGTAAAAAAGAAAGAAATTTTATCCACGGCAGCGCCCAAGCGACCGAATCTCCTTATTGGTGTTTTCCATAAATCAGAGTCGGGAATGCATATGATGGTTTTCCTGCAAGGACCAACATTTCGGAGAGGGTCACTAAACACCTGTGCATGTTGTGGTTATCGGTTTATGAATTTGACAGTCCGACTGGCAAAACTAATTTTGGAAATGATGCCCGTTATACTGAGCACTGTCTATGTTTAGACGGATGGTGCGTTTCTAAGTCTTCACGGATTCTGTCTGCCAGGTGTTCTGACACCTGGGGAGACCTGGAGGAGGCGGCTCCAATGCTTTCACATAACCGCGACCGTTTTTAATTAGAACGCCACAATGCAATTAGGCCATAACGGTTCACGTCTCGAAATCATTATCGTTGCTCAATGCTTCAATTCTCTCCGCCATCCCTACTGGTGCATCTAGGCCATCCGCCTTTCCTCTTACAATGTCTCCAAGTTGACACTTGTTCAGAACTTATCTGAGTGCTCAGATAATGGATCTTGGTCGAAGCGAACAGTTCCCCGAAAAAGAGTTGGCTCCTGAGGAATAATCTCTAGGCGTGAAATCAAATGCTCTGGGACCATCAGTCGTCCCAGCAGTAAACGAAAGCACTCTGCGCACAGGGCTGATTGAAAGAGGATCTCAATATTTTGAATGCAATCGGCTACCCAATTGACTTCTCTACCTATGCCAATTAAGAAGAAATCTATATCACGAGGGAAATTAATCCATGCCCACCTCAATGAAACGGGATGCCTTCTCGACAGATTCTTGTTCACAATGTTCGTCAACATGTACGCCTGGCGGACGCTCTCAGAGTTTTCAATCAAATATGAGTTTGCATGGACCGCCATGATTGGGTTTGTTGAGGAGGCCTTTGCTTTGTTTCGCCGAATGCAGGGACATGAATTTAACTCAATTAGTTCACCTTTGCCAGCATTCTTCAGTTTCCTTTGTCTCGACCTTTTCAGCTCTTTCAAGTATCTCATCAATATCCATGTTCCCAAGTTTCTTCTTCGCTTCCTGGTGCATTAAAATGCTCCATTGCCCGATGACGCAAGTCTGCTCTTGTACTACCATCCAGCCTCTGAAACTGGAAACCCCTCAAGGACAAGTAATCTGCTAGTATATCCAACCTCTTGACCATCTGTGAGAATATCAAGACACGATGTTTTGTCTCTCGCAGCCTATTAAGCAATTTGTCCAGAATAACTAGCTTGCCACTGCTTAAAATGATACGTTGAACTTTGCTACTATCATTCATGTTGGCATCTCCACCATAACCATAATCCGTACTCTCGAATAGAAATGGATGGTTACAACATTTCTTCAATTCAACAACAACATTTAATAGTGACACCTGGTTTCCACGCACTCCCTTATTCAAATCATGAAAGTTCCGCTCCAAAATCCATTTGTAGTACTGTTTCTGAAGAGGAGACATCTCAACTCTTAAAATGCGTTCTATCTTTGGCGGCGAAGATTTCTCGACATCTTTGATGACTCTTCAGAGCAGATGAGGCCTAAGTTCTTTATGTAGATTAGCAAGCTCATTCTCATTGATTGAGCTCAAATTCTTGTATTTCTCAACAAAATCATCCTTATTCTTGAACTTGTCCTGATCAAGGAAATGCAGTAGAGCCCACAACTCTTCAACACTATTCTGCAAAGGTGTCCCAGTAATCAACAACTTATTTTTGGTACAAAGAGAGGTGCAGAGTGAGGCTTCGCTATTCTTCAATCGGTGTGCTTCATCAACCATGAGATAATTCCACTTGATTTTTGAGAGAATAGACCTGTCTTTCAACACAACTTCATATGTGGTCAATAATGTGTTGAATTTAATAATTCGACCAGTCTTCTTGTTGGAATAGAATTCATACTCCTGGCAAACCTCTCTACTTGCACGATTACCAACATAAACAACAACATTCATGTCAGGCAGCCATTTGCGGAATTCCTATATTCATAAATAACATCTTGAGCAAAAGCAATGTCGATGTCCTTCTCCCAGGTTGCTTCAACAAATGACAGCCCCTTCCACTTAACTAGATATTCCTGGACCTTATTGTCGGAATCAATCTTAGTTGTCCTGTCTGCAAAGACCCTCTCAACCTGTCTATATTGAGTGAGAAGCTCTAGCTCCATTTCACTCCAATCTAACTCCCCATCTGATGGCGTATTCAAAACAACCAGCTCAGGAAGTCTATTTTCTGCCGATCCTCTTTGGACCATACCTCTGTGTTGATGCCACAATACTCTCTCAATTGCATCGGCATCATCTTCCTCGGGCTCGTCTATTGAAACCTTGGGCAACACAGTCAATTTTGATATCTGTTACAACAGGATCCAAATCCGCAATCAAAATTGACATGCGAGCCTTGGTGCTCAACTTGCAAAAAATAATAAACTGTGCCAAATCATCCTGGAAAAGATCCAAAAGACTCAGAATGTCGCAAGGATCCACAATATGTGCTCGGAATTTGAATCTGGGGCTTGGAGCCCAAACTGCTAAATATAGAAAGTTCCTGCATGTCGCTCGGAAAAGTGCTATCGGGCCTAGAATCATGTCAAGAGACACTCAAACTGTGTCTCCTAAAATGTAGTAACGCCTGCTGTATGTAGACATCTCTCTCAAAATGCATGGGAAACCAAGCCAACTCTAACTTTGAACCAAAAGACCATGTATTGATCATATACCTGCCTTTGATGGTAACCAACCTCTGCTAACCACAAATGCTAAACTCTGGGAGAATCTCAGAATGCTAGCCAAAATAGTGGATGCCGAGTCTTAACCCTCAAGTTTTTCAAGGGTGAAAATCTAGGGGTTAAAATGGCTGAAATCAAGAAAATCACCACCAAACCAGGATTAATGAGTGTAGCAAATTTGGTAGATGACAAATGCAGAGAGCTTATGGGGGCTATCTAGATTCTACACAACACTTGAGAGTTTCAAATCCAAGAGGAAGAGGAAGGAAAGCTTCTAACACCTTCCTGAAAAACCCTTGGTCCAGTGAATAATGTAAGGGAGCAAGAGAAAAACACAAGAATAACCGAACCAACACAAGTCTCTCTTCCTACAAAGTAGAGAGTAAAGCATAAGAAGAATGAATTTTTAAAAATCAGACAAGAGAAATTCTTGAAGATGGTAAAGAAGAATCCAAGAGATTTTTGGAAAGAGTTACAGGTACAAAAGTGTTGTTGTATTTAGCATCAAAAATGTACTTCCACATAGGCTTGGTGTCTAGCATGTGGAATTCGTTCGTAATGCCTCTCAGAACCTTAGAAGTTTTGCTTTATGTGTTAATTATTAAAGTGACTGTATCTTTTAATTAATGTGAGATTAATTAAGTTAAATGCCTAAGTTTGTTGGCATTAGTAACTTAAATGAGTTGATTAAATCCTAGCCGTTAGATCTAAAGTGAGGGTGAGATCTAATCTTAGCCCTTGATCACTTTAGGAGATCTAGGGTTAACTCAACATAATAAAAGTCAACCTAGGTGAGAGGATGAGACACACAGAATGAGAGGAGATCTCATTGTTTGGGTGAAGAGCATTTCATCCAAGTGTGAGTGGAAAGTGTTGAGGAAAGGAGCAAAGGGGCAACAAGGGAGATAGTAGCCAGGTAGGCTAGGCTATTTGCTGCATCATATTACTCTGATGGGCCATTATCCCAAGCCGGGAGCCCAGGATTTTATTTAATAAAATCAAATTCAGATCTAGTTTTCCCTTCGGGGTTTTTCCAGGGGTGTTTACCTAGATATCTTGTGCAATGTGTATGGTTTCGTATTTAATGCTTCCACTGTAATTTCGTGAAGTAACCTAGCTGTGCATTTAGTTAATGACGTGATTTTATTGGAACTAAGTGTCATTTGCTAGGTTCAGATCATTAACATGGTATCAGAGCTTCTGTTTTGAAGGAAGCCAGATTTGCTAAGATCGGTTTGTTGCTGCGATAAATTTCTTTTACAGGTTTGCGGGAATTTTTACAGGCTTATGTTGCGGGGTAAAAGGAAATAAAATAAAAAAGAGTGAAGGTACGACAGTTGTACAGTGTATGGATTGATCGCACGGGCTGCAACAAAAATCCACTAGTGTTGTGTCGATCGGGCTTGGGCTCGTTTGCTGACAGTCTGCGTGGAGCGGCTGCTACAATAATCTGCGGGTTGAGGAGTGACTCGGGCCTGCAGATGGTGTGGGCACTAGGAGTTGTCAGAGCTGAGTGACGATTATAGGAAGAGCCGACACAACAAAGAAGTGAGGTTCGACTTGAGCAGGGAGTTGTAGCCGTGTGGGGGAGTTGTCATCCGTGCGGGAGAAAGACCGTGGAGAAGACGACGTGCAAGGGAGCGACTGCTGTTGAGGAGAGCCGCCAAGGTAGTGGTTCGGGCGAAGTGCAACCACTAGGAGAGTCCGCGTGAGGTGGCAAAGAAGCTGTTGAGCAGAAGTAAGGACGCGCAGGGGTCGTGAAGTGAACTCTGTGATGAGTAGAATATCTGCGCAGAGATTGGGCAATGTGAGTAGCAAGGAGTCGATGCCAAGAAAATCTGCCGGTGCTGAGGTAGAAGGGCCACGGATTGTGGAGGCAGGCAAATGGAGCGACAGATTTGTAGAGATCAGCGTCGACAGAAAGGTGGATCGGGTGGCTGAAGAGAATAGCTACCAGCCAGAGTGGGGGAGGCCATGAGCCAACCGTCGGTCGACAACCAAGTACCAACCCACAACAAAATCGCGCGGGGCCGCAAAGCCGCCCAATAGGGGCTAAAGGGCCAGAGTAGCGATTTCAGGTAGCCGTGGGCAGTGGGTAGAGGTCCAAGAAGCCCATAGGAAACGGGTAGGCACATCTGGAAGTGGGCAGAGATAGCCGAGCAGTGCCCAGAAAGGACTCGGGCAACCTAGAAAAATATCCGGGTAGCAACAGAAGGCTGCGGCCAGGGGTCCGGGAAACTAGAAAAATATTTGAGTTTGTAGTAGATTTGAGTTTTTTAGCAAGTTACAGAGATGGCTACATTTGGTTTGCGGTTTGAGGATAGGTTGGACGGGGTGTCCAACTACAATGCTTGGAAGGAGAGGATTATGCTGGTGTTGATGGAAAACGACATTGGAGAGTTTGCAAACTCCATTATGGTCCCACCAATGGATCCAAAATCTCTCGCTGTCCATAAGCTAAAGGACATGAAAGCCAATAGAATTAGTCTAGACGAAGTGAAGGATCACTTGATTCCTCATTTATCTGGAAAGACAACTGCCAGGGACATGTGGGAGGCTTTGAAGGGTTTATTTAAGATAAAAAACGAGAATTGCAAAATGGTGCTGAGAGAGAAGCTCAGGAACACAAAGATGACAGGATCAGACACGGTGATAACTTATCTCACCTAGATCCAACAGGTTCGAGATGAACTGGCTGCAATAGGGGAGACAATGGATGATTCAGAGTTGGTGAGGACGACACTCAAAGGTTTCACGAAGGAGTGGACACCATTCATCAAAGGGATCGTGGCACAAGAGAAGCTCCATGATTGGTTAAGGTTGTGGGATGACTTCGTTCAGGAGGAACTTCAAAATGAAGATTTGAATGGAGGTCGGTACAAGAATGATGATGAGAACTTTTCTCTTGCCAACCAGGAAAAGAAGAGCAAGTTCAACAAGTTTTCCAGTGGAGAGTCTACCTCTCAAGACGGGAAGAAGGACATAAGCAAAGTCAAGTGCTATGCATGTCGCAAGTTTGGGCACTATGCAGGTCAATGTCCAAACAAGAAGAAGGGTGGAAATGAGACATAACTATAGGTAGCTACTTCGGTAAAAGGTTCAAGCGGACAAGTTTGCCAAGAAGTTTCAATAAACAAAGTTCTTATTTGTTTTCCAGACTTCTTTGGGCACCATATCAACTGCTACATGGCTAATAGATAGTGGAGCCTGTTATCCCCGCTATTTAGGGATAACTAGGAGATCATGTCTCGAGGCCCACATGATCCCAAACATGGAGTACGAGAGCAGATTGACTTGAGCATGGCCCTTGAGGGCCCATCTTTTCTTCTTCTCAGCCAGACTTGTCTTGTCAGCAGTACCAACCTCCATCACTACCGGCCTGGGCTCGCATCAGAAAAGGCTCTTGCTCCATGAGGTAATTGGTCCGAGGTATCATGGTATGTGTCATATTTGATCATTATAACCTTCTTATGTATGCATTAGATCTCTTTCATTTCAGATAACTGCTTGGATCTTACACTAATCCACTTGACCACTGTTGGGGTAATTGATGGGGTGGCTTAGCAAGTTGGTATTCATGAGTTTTGGTTAGCCACCAAGGGGGGTTTGCAGAACCATCGTCCGCTCCC
>ML780636.1:280492-315951 GCA_009831015.1 Picea engelmannii | reverse complement strand
ATGGGGTTATAACTATTTTGGACATAACTATTTGAGGGATTATAACTATTTTGGACATTATGGACTTGCTTTTAAATTTTGAAATATAAAGAATATGTTCTACTTCGTTTTGTAATTTGTAGACTTGTAATCGTAACTTGTACCTGTACTGTATGTTCAAATTTTTATCATGTTTTAGAATTTGTGAATTTGTTTTAATTTTTATCATGTTTTAGAATTTGTGAATTTGTTTTAGAGATTATAATTTATAACTTATAACTTATAAGTATTTGACAATGGACATTATGGATATCTAGATCCTTTTAAATTTTGAAGTTGAATAYGTTCTAGTATCTACARTCTACTTCTTTTTCCAATTTGTTGATGTAGACTATAGTTTAATTATCAATCACATGTGTATTGATGTTAATTTCTTATATATATATATATATATATATATATTCGAACCTAAAGCCGAACCTCATTCGAACCTCGTTGGAAAATTCGAACCCGAATCGAACCTAATCGTTGTCGAACCCGAACCCGAACCCGAACCATGTGACATAGCTCAAGATGACTAGTGCGTTCTTCAACTTGTCTTCTGTACTAAGACAATATGCTATCTTGACAGAAGGTTGGGTTAGAGAATAAACTCTATGATCTCTACTTTAATCCCTCTAATACTTTGACTTAGATTTTTGATCAAAGGTTAGTATGATGGTCATAGCTACAACATGCAACACTGATCAAAATAATGTCATAACAAATAGATGCATATCCGAATAATCACACCTCGGTTGCATAATTCCTCTGAATGTGTTGGATCTTGAGATTCTTCTGGATCTATGGCAAGAGATCCCTTCTCCTGCAAATACCCTTTAAAGCTTAACAATTTAAACATATTTGAGTACATACCTCAGATAACATTTGCAGGTAGTGGCACCATCTGGTAGCAGCGACAATGATCACCAACTCTTAAAAACTTCAAGGGTGACTGCAACTGGTACTACGACTGATACTTCAACTAGTACTGCAACTACAATTGATACTGCAACTGGTTCTGTGACTGCAACTGCAATTGCAACTTAGGGTTTTATGAGGAAACCCTAATTTTTCAAACTTCAAATTTTGAAATTTTGATCCAGGGGATAGATGCGCTAAGCTTAGGCGAGTAAGCTGGTGCAGTTAGATTTTTGAAAATTCAAATTTTACCCCCTCAAACTTGACCAACGGAGTTCTGGACTGGTTTTCTGGTACTTCTGGTTTTCTGGTACTTCTGGTACTCTGGTACTTCTGATACTCTGGTACTTCTGATACTCTGGTACTTCTAGTACTTTGTGAAAACTAGGGTTTCACTTTCCGGGAGATCTACCCACTGAAAAGGTGCGCTGAAGGTGCCAAAGAATTCCTTGGGTTAGGGCACACTTTTCTAGATGGTTTTGAGGTTGAAAATCTTCTTCAATAAAAAAGCCCTAATTTTCATGTACGACAACAATGCCGTTTTTCTTCTTCTTGTGAAAGATGCTCTCTTCAGCTTAGCTCTGATACCATGTTAAGGTTTAAGCTATTATTAGGTTTCTTTTCAATTCACTAGATAACCATAGCATATATAGGATCACTGAGAAATACACAATCACAAGAGACACTTCATTTGTCCTGGGAAACCCTCATGGGGGAGAAAACCGAGCAAAAACTTCCTTAATGTAGATAGCCAATACAATGCCAAGAGATAACTCAAACAATATAGAAAGTCCTCTCCCAAGAATGTGCCTCTCTCTCTCTTCCTTCTTCTCCAACTGCAGCTCCAAACTTGCGCTCTGATGAACATGTGAGTGTGTGAACAAATGAGGTGCTGGCCTCTCTTATTTATACAATCTAGCAGGTGTGAATTGAGGTGTCTTTTCACTGGCAGGGCCGACTTCTCATTCTGGGTGGTTATAACCACTTTAATATATTTTGGGGGCCGACTTCTCATTCTGCCTATTACAATTAGGGTTTGACCAATCCACAAAAGGGGATTTGGTCATTTACAGTACTCGACATGATCAATCCAAAAAAGGGGATTGATCTAATGAATAATACATCAATAATAATAAATAGAATACTCTTTGCAGTTACACTATTTCAACACCATGTGTGGTAGAATGGGGAAAATTATAATTGAGCTATAGAATGGACAAACTGGAAGCAATATTTTGTTTTTTCTCTAAGGTATTCTGAAATTATTTTTCCTTTTTTGGTACTTTGTATTTATTTCTATCTAAGCCAAGATTAAATCCCATGGACCCACCCACCTTTGCAAATAGCCATGAAATGAATTTCTGGTGTGTAATCCTACTGCAGCTGGGAATGGTTGTTTACCTTTTCCCTAGAGGTTATGGTCTTGTTTACATGCTTCATGAATCACATATCGAGCAGGACAGGGGTCCACAGTGGGTAAATCCAACTTTGTTTCCAGGTGTTTATCTTTTTCTCTTATGTGTTTATGATTGACTGCCAAAAGGCTTGGTTGCTACAATTTATGTTAGGATTTTATGTATCACTACAAAATAAGTCTTCAGAACTACATAAACACACTTGATGGCTGTTGTTACAGCCAGGGGTTATTCATTTCCATGATTTGTTTCTTATAACATAGATTAGACTATTTGCTATACACTCTTGATTGTTTATATTATACTCATGATCAACATGAATCTCTGTGTCTGTAGAAAAACCAGCCAAAGATCAAAACTGTAGTTAACAAGGTTGGCACCATTAGTAATGAGTTTAGAGTGCCATCCTTTGAAATTTTGGAGGGAGAAGAAAATTTGGTGACAGAGGTCAAGCAATATGGAGCCACATTCCGGCTGGACTATGGCCTGGTCTACTGGAATTCTAGATTGGAGCATGAGCACAAGCGGCTGGTATCTCAGTTCCAACCTGGACAAATTATCTGTGACATGTTTTCTGGTGTGGGACCTTTTGCTATCCCGGCAGCTCAAAGAGGTTGTCACGTGTTTGCAAATGATTTGAATCCAGCTAGTGTGAATTACTTGCGTACTAATGCAGAACTCAACAAGGTGAAGGGAAAAATATTTGTATATAATATGGATGCCCGAGATTTTATGCACCATTTGATGGTAATGAGACTCAACGAGCCTGATTTAGGAGGTCATTTTGAAGAATGCCGGACTTCAAACCTAGAGCTTTTGAAAAGCACTGGTATATTAGAAGTACATGAAAATATGAGTTATAGCCATGAAAGTTCAGCAGGTAATGTTTTACTATTTTCCCAGAATATTTTGTGTTTTGTTTGGAACTTGGTAACAATTAGGATTTTTGGAGACCAGATTCTTCTCCTTAGTTTTTAGTGGGATGCTTCTAATGTGTCTTATTGTACTGTATTTGTATTTTTTTCAGACGTGGTTCTGTTATGTGCAGATGTAATTTGTTCTCTAATTGTTCTGTACTAAAATATTTCTGCAAATGCTTGAGTTAATACAGACATCACCAAAATTGAGTCTGCAAGAAAGAGCAAAAGAAAGGAGAAGGAAGGGACAGGAACCACTTGCATTGATATCTCAAAATCAAAGACATGGGAACATTTTGATCATGTCGTCATGAACTTACCTGCTTCTGCATTGGAATTCCTTGGTAGTAATCTTTTACCTTGTCTAAACCCTTGATGTAAGCAGAATTACTAATGAAGATAAAGGCTACTGTTCACTCATATTTTGATGACCGTTTGCTGCTCTTTTTATTTTGATGGTTATATCATATGCTTGTTGATTTTGAGTTGGAGATGAAATGGCATTGTTAGAAGCTTTTCACTAGTTCTATGCATCAATGTGGTTGATTGGAATGGTAATGTTTATAACTTGCATATTTTTTCCTTGCATTCTGAGCTTCTTCATCAAGTCAGGTTTTGACTACATTTGCCCAAAGGACAAGGCACTTGGTCTTGCTTGTCTTCTCATTCTTTTATTCTAAAGAAGATCATAAAACACACAAATCACTCATCTGATTTTCAGATCTGTGCTAATAGATAGATTAGTGATTTGATCTAGGGAAACATCCATTGTGCTAGAGGAGAGCTGGTCTAAAGTGAGGAAAGTGGCCATTGAGGTCATAGTGGCTGTCACTTCTAAATTTCTCTAGGGTTTGTACTTGGACTGTTTGGACTTATCTTTTGTCCAGATCTAGGAGGCAACACAAGCAATTTTTGTTGTTCCCTTTTGCACATGTTTGTGTATGAAGTTGCTTTTATGATGGATAGCCAATCTTGTTGCATGTGGTGTTTGCAATAATTGAGCCTTTTTGACCCTCTTACTCAAAACATTTGTGGTCAGGTTTCTTGGTGTTGCCGTCTTTATACACACTTGCAAACGTGAGGTAAGTCCTGCTCACTTTGTGTGTCCTTGGAGGCACAATGCCTAAGTTCAAAGCCCACGCTGTCACTTTGACTTGAACCTCTTCTGTCTAGGCTTACTCCTAGGGAAGCCAAGGGGGGTAGACCCTAGTTTCTAGATGAGATTAATGTTAAGTTCTAGGAGTTAGTTTTAATTAGTTTAAAGGTTGGGGGAAAATCTAGCCTATGATACAAAGGCAGCAATGCAACATGCAACAATTATAAATGACAATCAAGCCTTTTCCTAGGACAACTAAGACTAGTGCCTAAGATTGGGCAAGGGGTCAACTATGGTTTGAGGGAGATTGATTACACAAGATTTACAAAGATTACAATGATTACAAATACTTCACAACAATATTAGATACAAATCTACAACTAAAAACAAGAAGAGTAGATGATACAATTATGAACAAGATGAGATATATTCTAAAACTATCACAAGATTATACCCAACAATAGATACAAATAATACAAAGAGATTCACTAACCATATGCTTGCATGTGCAGGAAATAAAGAGATTCAAAACAAGATGACCATCAACACATCAAGCCAAGCATGCTCACATTAGCACTTACTCTATTGGACTGCTTATCAATGACATAAGAGACACAATTCACTCAAGACCCAGTCAAGAGAGTGTCTCCAAGTGGATGCGCAACTTCTTGAGGGATCACACCAAAGATAACTTATTGAAAAAGAAAAGTTTTAAAGGGAAAATGTCCACAAGCACAAATTATGACAACTTAGTGTTTAATCCACAACCTTAAGACAAGCTTGCATGAAATGTAAATGTGAAATGAAGTGCTTGCAAGTGTAAGTGTAGACCACAAAAGATATATTAAGTTGATGCCCAAAATTGAAGTGGATTAAGAGATTGATTAAGTTTTTTAATTAAGGGTGTCTTCTAACTAAGTGTCAACCCAATACTCCCCCCGCTTGTACCAAGTAACTGCTGGGTGCTCAAGAAGTATGGCAACAAGGCCTACCCTAGCTCCACAGGTCAGCCCAAGGGAAAATAGTACTCTCGGAAAGGACGCCGCGTGCCGTGAGACCGTCCCCGGCCTAGCACCTTTCGTTGCTTCCTCTAGTTCTCGTTTAAATGGTAGAAGTTGGGTCAGTAGAGGTGTCCTATTAAGTCTAGTTGATTATTATGCTTATGGACTAAGTGTTTTTAGGTGATTAGGTGTGTTTAGGTGAGTTTTACTTGCCCAAAAAGTGCCAAAAATGGACAAAACCGAAACTTAAAAGCAACAAGAAATGAAGTGTTTACACCATGAGATATTACCTGAAACACATGTAAAGGAGAAACCACAATAGCTTGCAATGAAAGAGATTCAGTTGCCTTAAACCATCACCATTTGCTTGGAAAGTAAAACTTGCAAATAAAAGAGACTTTAAAGCATGAGATCTAAATCTATGCCTCCATGGGCTTAAGCTAGTGTTTAGTTGTGTGAGATCTACTTCTAGATGATTTTAACCATGAGCATAAGCATATCAAAAATACATAACTAAACTAGCCATACTATATTGGGGGTTGGCTTTGCCAACTTCTCATCCAAGGTGTAGGCAACAAGGCATGCAAAACTTGAAGTGAAAACAAAAATACAAACCACTCACAATGGCACAAGGTGGAGGCAAGACTTCCTATTTTGTGCCAAAGGGGGTTGGAAATGAAATAGGCTAAACTAGAACTAAAGCAATCCTAGCCACACAACGTTGCCCTAATGATAAGTGGGGCAAAAGAATGAAAAAAATGCAGAAAATTAAATATACAACCTAGCCTTACGATTTTGGGGGGTGGCTTTGCCAAACTCTCATCCAAGATGTAGGCACTAACAAGCTTTACAAGAACAGAAAATTAAGTACAAGAATGCAAGCCTCAAGGGACTCCCGAGGGCTTGCTATAATGCTAGAATGATAAGAGAAATGGTTGGGTGTTGTTACCCAATCAAAAGAGAGGTCCTTGGTGTGTTTTGTGATTGAAAATGGGCAGCATAACCCCTTGACCTGGTAAGAACCTGCAAAAACCAACAAGCTATTGCTTGCTGGAAATGCTGCAAAACACAGAGAAAAGTTAAGAAAATTCTTGCTTTTCTACAAAAATTTCCTACATATAAATTTCAGAAAATAGTATTGATTCTTTGACCTATCTAAAAGTGTTAGCAAACCAAATCTGATATGAAATGAACAGAAAATGAGAAGGGTAAAAGCTATGAAGTTTAAATGAGCTATGAGGGTAGATTCTTGCTCGAAGCTATCCCAACAAAACCCTTGAAGCAAACCTGCAACTTTGAAACAAAGTGTGAGATATGGAAAGACAATGGGATGGATAGATAAACAACATAAACAAAATTTATATCATTAACTATTCAACACATTTAGGCCAGCAACTACACTATTGCCTAACCTATCCTAACAAACAAAGTTTACCCACAAGATCTACTCAAAATCCCACAAAATGCACAAAGGAATACAATCACCTCATATGTATTGAAGCACCAAGACACAATCTTGTACTCCAAGATCCTCCAAAGCCTTTCTAGTAATCAAAGGGAGAGTTTGCAACAACTAATTGCTCCAAACCTCTCAAGCGCAAAATGGAATGAGAGCAAGATGGACAACGATAGAGAGAGATGGGCAGAAAATGGGTAGCATAACAATAGCTCAAGAGAAGGTGAGGAAAAGAGTGAGGGAGGGGTTCTATTTATATTTGGGAAGACAAAGCTACCCCTCTTGGATGAGTTACAAGTGTCACACATTAAGGAAAAGTCACTTTTAGGGTTTTGGTAAGTTAGGGTTTTGGCATGGATGGATGAAGTGGCAATGAGTTGGAGTGAGTTGACAAGGCTTTGACAAGTCAAATGATGAGTTGTAGGGTCTAGGGAGGCACACCAAGGGATAGAATAAGTCTCCCATTAATTAATTAATTTATTTTTTACTTTTTGGAGACTTTCTAGAAGGGGGGCACCCCTCTCTAGGGAAAGTGACGTTTTTTTTTAATGGCTAGGTGAGGGGGTGATGTGAGGGTTGGAAAAGGTTAGGAATAGTCTTTCTCATCATTTTCCATCTTTACTTTACTCCATTTGCTAAAAAATTACAAAAATGACATTTTTCATTTGTCATGACTAGCAATTAAAATTGCTATTTTGACTAACTAGACTCTCTATGGACAAACACTTAGCAAAAGTTGTCCGACTGAGCTGAAACTTGGTCCAAGGGTGTAGGGGGTCTCATTCCATTTCTTTTGAGCACAAATACCCCCAACAAAAGCCCAAGGACCTAGTTTTTACAATATTTATAAAAAATTAATTAAAAATTAATTAATTAAATTACCCAACCTTAGACAATTTTAATTAATTAAAAAAAACCTATCTAGGCTCGATGGAATTCCGCAAAACTTTTTGAGATGTCTTACATGGTCATTTACATCATTCCTAAACACAAGATACTAGAGGATTAATTCATTAGAATGCCTTTCACCACTTTGGAGGAATTATTAATGGTGGGAGTGAAAAACTCAAGGGAAATTAATAAGGCTGGTTAAGCCAAATTAATAACCTGAGGATAAAAAACACTCAGTGAAATGAACTCTCCTAATGAAGAAATCCTAAGGTAGCTGACCTAACTTATGATCCATGCAGACCTATTACATTATTATCCCACGCAGGGGAGTGGAAATTCCAATTACAAAAATATGTGCTGGAGGCAAAATTTGCCATGTAGAACCAAATAGTCTCGGACTTGGTAGCATCTGATAATGCATATCTTCACGGTACATGGAGTTGACCCCCTAGATGAATAGGCGGTCACCACTTGGTTTGTGTGATTGAGCCATTCTTATTGATCTTTGATATTTTCTTGCAACTTCCTAGTATCACTTTTAGCTTCAACATGCTCTTACCAATCTTCTATGTCTTTTTTTGAGACTTTTCTTTGACATTGTTGGGTTTGAGTTCCTCGCTTTGATGGTTTGTGCATTTGCTTGTTTAAATTTTTGTTTGCTTCACAAATTCTGAGTTTGTGTGAAGGTGTTTTGGAGGCTATAGTTTTGATACAAGATTCTCTGTTTCCACAGAGGTTTGTGTGAAGGTGTTTTCAAGGCTATAGTTCTCTTGACAGACTTTCCATTGAGAGCTTATTTGAACCTTGTCATGTTTAGGATGTCTTTGGAGTGTATGTGATCAGATTGAGTGGGTTGCATTCTTTCTTCTTTGACCAGATCTGGTTGTTTTGCTCCACCTCCTCTATCTCGTTTTTGGTCATCATTGTATTCTCTACCCAATTAAACATTAAGGAGGGATTATTGTAATATTTCTTTGGCCATTTTTTAACCACATCTTTCCCAAGTGTATATTATATTAAGGACGGATGTTGGGATGTTATATCTACTTTGTCAAATGCCCTTTATGCCTACTTTTCTTATTTGTATCCCCAAGTCAACTTTAAGGGGGGATATTACAGATATGATAGCTAACCTTGACATGTGGCTTTAATGGCCTTAAAAACCAGTTATTATACACCCTTAGTGGTTGGCTATGGATCACACTGGTGTTAGTGGGTGTCCCCTTGAGGTAGCACAACTCAGATTAGGGTCTACGTAATAAGTGACCTTGACACCTATTTATAAAAAGACCTAAGCCTCATTTGTGCTCATCTCACTGGAGGAAATATATCTCATGTATTGATATTATCTTGAGAGGTACTTATTGTAGCCAGACAATTCTTGTGTTATGAGTTATATTTTGTTATGATATATGATAATTGATCATTAGTAAATTAGGTTTAGCATGTTTTTCACATATAATTAATGATGCAATACCATTCCTAACAAATTATATGGAGATGTGGATTAGAGGCTTTTATTAATTGGAGTCATTGATACATTGAGGTTGATACATCTTTATTCATATGTTTTGTAGTTGGTTTACCAAATTTTTTTAACTACTTACACTTTATCAACACTTCAATTCTAATGATAGTTATTTAACACTAGTAGTGACTTTTGTTACATTTATTGAATACTAACATTGATTCTCAATATTATTCAATTGTTACTAATCCAACAAGGAGGAGAGTTAGAAGGTAGCGGAAAAAGGGTCTTCCAGTAGTAGAAACATATCAGAAGTTGTAATCACCAATTGTATTTCATATGTATTGATAGTTTGATATCGTTGCCTTCAATTGTTAAGTTCTCTGCCTTTGTTTTACTGCTGTATTTTTCTTTTCTTGGAATAGTAGCTGTTAGTAGGATGCATAATGAAGGAATTTGCTATGTCTACTTTGAAAATGTAGTATTGAGCAATGAACCCCCACATGTATGTAGGGTCTTTATCTGCATATATATAATTAATTGGTTTTGGTAAATGTTTTTGATTTAAACCATATTCTTCTCACCATTGTATTGTGGAATTATTGTTAAGACGTTTTTCAGGGGCTTTTTTCAAGGAGCTATTGGAAAGGCCCAATGCCCTGGATTCATTGTTATTGTTTCATGCGGTCAAATGAAACAGAAGAAATGATTATTGAGGTCTCTCTAGCTCTCTCTCTCTCTCTCTCACACACACATACACACAGATGCACGAAACTGAGAAATTAGTGTTTGTTTTGAATCTTTCTTCTCCTTTATATTATTAGTTGTGTAGAAACTCTATTTAATGCATGTTCCCCCATTGTAATCATTTGTTATAGTTTCATAGGTTCCTTCAGCAGCTTGGATATTAATCAATTTCGAGTTCTGTGAGTGTGCATTTTCTGTCTGTATACAAGGACTTTTGTACTTTGTATGCATGTTTGAAGATTGTTTTTATTAACATGTTGATTCTATTGTTTAGTTTTCTGTTTACATGTGAAGACCTATGCACTTGTTTGTATTATTACTAACTCTTTGCCTTGGATTTGAAGTCATTACTCACGGTTGCAAGAGTTTTATAGAACGTTATAACATCAAATTCATAAAAAACAAGAAGATTCTTGAATAGTTATAATAAACTGAGTTTGATTTTTACAAGAAATTCTTAGTATCCATCTAAAGATTTGAGATGAGATGTTGTTGCTCACTTGTGGAATTCATTTGTAGGAGATTAATTCAACTTGATTAACTAGCTTGCTTGTGGAGTAAGTTATGTGCCTCTTTACTTGATGGATGGGAATTTATTTTTTCAAATTTAGAATCATTGGGTTCACATTGACAGTAAGAAATTTGGATCTATCGGCACTTGCTGTATGTTATGTCACTGTGCTTGTTATTGTCATAAGCTGTGGTTGCTCAAATCACCACTTAAGAAGTTCTTGCTCGGCTGTCAGAATAATTTTACTAGGGCTTAGGGATATGTCAAGGTTGTCATTAGTTGATAGCAACTAGATGTACATTATATGCCTACAGGAACCACCAACTAGCTCATCTATGTGATTGCAAAATGAAAGTCATTGTCATGGTCCACTGGTCAAGTAATTATTGAGTGCTACCCCCAATGAATATAGGAACGCAAGGACAACTAAGCTTACACTCCATTAGCAGAAAGAGCACCTCAATATGGGGTTTGCCAAACTTTCCATTTCTAGCCATTAGAATGGTGTTGTCATTGTGAACCTTGACTATGCCAATCGTTGCTACTATTGTCCAAACATTGTACATCATTTTATCCATATGTTAGTACTTTACCTGGCCATGAAACTCCTATAGTGTGTGAAAATGTTGTCAATAAAATATCGGAAAGCACCTTTGAAAAATATTCCCATGGCTTTACTAAGTAGGGTTGACTTCAATAAGGAAGGCTAATCAAATTCATCATGAAACAAAATATATACCAGGCTAGTTGAATAATTGTAAATTTGTAAGTCCATGCAGAAATAGTTTAGGGTTGTGTAATAGTACACACCATAATGACACACTAATCGTACACTATAGTCAATACTTGGGATTTCTAGGCATGGATTGCAAGTTGGGGCTTTCATTTCCAACTTGTCTCAGCTTTGAAAAATCATCTACTCGGGCATTGTCAAGTTAATCTATTATACTTCAACCATATAAGCCACTTTTGTTCCTGGGATACCCTAAAGCATTAGAGTTCAAAGAATGGTAAAGGAGCAAAGATGTTTTGAAAGCATACTAGCAAATGTAGAATATAGCTTCTCTAATGGATTATTTGCAAAGGTAGGTAATGTTGTGTCGATGCATATTGGGCTTTGAAACTTGTCAAGAAAATGAAATGATATTTGGATCTGCTCAAATCATCATGAATCCAAATATATAACAGGTCGACTGAATAATTGTAATTTCATGCAAAAATAGTGTAGGGTTTCTAGTACTACTGAACATAACCACACACTAATTGCACACTACAGTCAACGCTTGGGTTTCTAGGAGTGGATTTCAAGTTTAAGGCTTTTATTTCCAACTAGGCTCAGCTATGAAAAATAATCAATTCATGCATAGTCTAGTTAATTCTGTCATACTTTAACCATATAAGCTGCTTTGATTCCTGGGATATCCTAAAACTAGTAAGAGTCCACATTAGAGTTGTATCAAAACTGATAAAAGAGAAAATAAGTTTTGAAAGCAGACTGGCAAATGTAGAATGCAACCTCCCTAATGTCTTATTTACAAACATTTTGTTATGGTAGTGTTTTGTTGATCCATTTTGGGCTTTGAAACTTGTTAGTGTTAACTTTTTAGCTTGGGAGGTACTCCGCATGTTTTGTCTTGTATGCGGATGTTACCTTAACATTTACACTACCAGGCAATTAACTTTGTAATAGTTTTTATAAAGTTGTTTAAGTGGTTCTTTTATTAAAGTGACTTTTTAATAAAGTGTACCTTCTATTTTTAAAGTGACTTTATTTTCTTAAAGCACTTATGTAATAAAGTGAAATTCACTTTAATTTTAAATGAGACATTTTGGAGGGAATGAATCATGACCTTTGATCTTGGAAAAGGCAAAATCTAATCTTGGCCTTTGGATCTAGGGTTGGGGAAGGTGAAAAGACACTTTGGGGGGAAAATGTCATTTTCAGATTATAAAAGAATGCATTGGGTAGTGTGCAAAACATGTCGAATGTTTGAGAAGACATCGGGAGGAGAGTTAGAGAGATTTTCTGAGTATGCTTGAGAGAGGAAAGTGAACAACAAAGAGGGCACGATTCCCGAGAAAAAATTTCTATGAATTTTTGGCCGAAATATTTTTTCTGCTGTGGGAGGCCATTCAGAACGGATCCATACACTCCGTATGATTCCGTATAGTCCGTATGGATTTGGCACGAAAATCGATGCGATTTTTGGCATGGTTTTCGAGGCGGTTTTCAGATTTTTGGTGGCTGTTTTTGGGCCATACGGAACAGTCCATACAGGTGACTGTGGGCACGAAAAACGAGGTACGGAAGAGGTCAGACAACGGTACGGATTTGGCATGGAAAACGAGGCAAATTTCTGTGGGACAGATTTGGTGCTGTGAGGTATTTTTCTTGGTTGGAAATGTTGTTTTGCTGCTGATATGTACTTTCCTGAAGCATAATAATAAGATCTCTCTCTCCCTCGTTGGGTTTCCCCACATTGGGGTTTTCCCTAGCATTTGCCTAAATTTCTGTGAGTTATGGGTTGCTGTCCACTGTGTATTTCCGCTGCATATTTTGCTTAGCAATGTGTATTTCTGCTTATGGAAATTTCTGAATGTGGGTTTTATGCATTTCTGAAATTTATGAAGACAATTATCTCTAGGTTGCTAAGTGTTTGACAAAATATTAGCTTGCTGATTTTTGTCATTAAAAATCTATATGGTATCGGAGCTTGGGCTCTGAGTGACAGTGGACAGTGTGATTTTTGGGCAAAAATGGTGTGATTGTTTTCCTTGAGTTGTGACAGGGAATATGGTTGCAAGCATTAGATATGATGATCGGTTGGATGGCATTTCCAACTACTTGCAGTGGAAGGTTCGTTTGTCAGCCGTTCTCAAGGAGAACAAGATCTATAACTATGTCAACTCTGTTGTAGCAGCTCTCGTAGCAGATCCTATTGCTTTGGACTTGTATGAGACCAAGAAAGCCAAAGCTCAGAGGGTTATTTTGGATGGGGTGAAGGATCACCTTATCCCACACTTGGCTGAACAAAAAAGACTGCCAAGGAGATGTGAGATGCACTTAAGAACTTGTTCGAGGCGAAGAATGAGAACCGGAAGATGGCCTTGAAGGCTAAGTTGCATGATACCATGATGGGTAAGGAGGAGAGTGTCTCTTCTTATCTTACCCGGGTGGCTCAAGTTAAAGATGAGTTGACAGCTGTTGGAGAGGTCATTTCGGATTCCAAGTTGGTGAGGATAGCCTTAAATCGCTTCACCAAAGATTGGGAAGTCTTCGTGAAGTGCGTAGTGGGTCGTGAGCATCTACCAGATTGGAGCAGACTGTGGGATGATTTCACTCAGGAGGAGATCCGAGAAAGATCTCAGAGCAGTGATCAGAAGATAGACAAAGCTGATGAGAATGTTGCTCTTGTGGCAAAGAGCAAGAAGAAAGGAAGTTCCGGAAGGGACTTGAGTAAAGTCAGATGCTATTGTTGTAACCAGTTGGGGCACCTTGCCTCTCATTGTCCTGAGAGGAAGAAGAAGGAGTTAGAGGGGCCTGAGACAACTGCTACAACAACCATAGAGGACTTTGCTTCAAAGTTCGATAGGGAATTTTCTTTGGTTACCCTAGTTTCCAGTGTCGACAGCGGAGGATTAAGAGGTGATGTCAGATGGATTGTGGATAACGGAGCCTCTAACCACATGACGGGAATCTGGCGAGTATTCCTAGATTTCACAGAGATTGGTCTTGACCGACAAGTGGTAAATGAAGGTGGTATGGCGAGTGCTGTACGTGGAGTTGGGAATGTCAGATTCCAACTCGAGTTTGGGGAACTCTTGGAGCTTGATAGAGTTCTCTTTGTTCCAGGGTTGAGTGTTAACTTGCTCTCAGTCTCAGCCTTGGAGGATGTAGGATATTGCGTATTGGTCAAGAGGCAACATGTCTTTATCTACAGAGAGGGAGTGGACTCGGTAGAGATGCAACTGATCGGTAACCGGGTGAACAGGTTGTATATATTGAGAGGACAACCTTTGATGTATGATTCAGCGTCGGATGAGGAGCGTGAGGAGGCTTCTGAGACTGCGGTGGCGCCAAGGTATCAGTCTTGCATTTCGAGAGAAGAGAGTGAGTCTCTTCTGAGCACTGGCAGAAGGCTCAACCAGGTTGATAGAACCGATGCTCAAGATGAAGTGAGCTCAGGGTTCCGGGAGGTTGCTAGGAGAAGATCTTATAGTTCGAGTTCTGTGCAGGTGTTGCGGGGGGCTCCAGGTTTAGAGGGAGCTCCTACAGAGCATAGTGTGAAGGGACCAGATGATGGAGATGGCAGCGAGGACATCCCTCGCTAAGAGGGAGTGTTAGCTTTTTAGCTCGGGAGGTACTCCGCATGTTTTGTCTTGTATGCGGATGTTACCTTAACATTTACACTACCAGGCACTTAACTTTGTAATAGTTTTTATAAAGTTGTTTAAGTTGTTCTTTTATTAAAGTGTACCTTCTATTTTTAAAGTGACTTTATTTTCATAAAGCACTTATGTAATAAAGTGAAATTCACTTTAATTTTAAATGAGACATTTTGGAGGGAAGGAATCATGACCCTTGATCTTGGAAAAGGCAAGATCTAATCTTGGCCTTTGGATCTAGGGTTGGGGAAGGTGAAAAGACACTTTGGGGGGAAAATGTCATTTTCAGATTATAAAAGAATGCATTGGGTAGTGTGAAAGACATGTTGAATGTTTGAGAAGACATCGGGAGGAGAGTTAGAGAGATTTTCTGAGTATGCTTAAGAGAGGAAAGTGAGCAACAAAGAGGGCATGTTTTCCAAGGAAAGAAGGCACGATTCCCGATAATTTTTTTTTGTGAATTTTTGGCCGAAATATTTTTCTGCTGTGGGAGGCCGTACTGTACGGATTTGTACAGTGCATGTGATTTTGTACAATTGTACGGATTTGGCATGGAAATCGAGGCAGTTTTCAGATTTTTGGTGGCTGTTTTTGGGCCGTACGGAACAGTCCGTACAGGTGATTGTGGGCACAAAAAACAAGGTATGGAAAAGGTCGGACAACGGTATGGTTTTGGCACAGAAAATGAGGCAGATTTCTGTGGGACAGATTTGGCGCTGTGAGGTATTTTCCTTGGCTGGAAATGTTGTTTTGCTGCTGATATGTACTTTCCTGAAGCATAATAATAATATCTCTTTCTCTTTCGTTGGGTTTCCCCACATTGGAGTTTTCCTTGGCATTTGCCTAAATTTCTATGAGTTATGGGTTGCTGTCCACTGTGTATTTCCGCTGCATATTTTGCTTAGCAATGTGTATTTCTGCTTATGGAAATTTCTGAAAGTGGGTTTTATGCATTTCTGAAATTTATGAAGACAGTTATCTCTAGTTTGCTAAGTGTTTGACAGAATATTAGCTTGCTGATTTTTGTCATTAAAAATCTACAATTAGGAACGTGAAATCATATTTGAATTTGGTTGAATGTTGAATTCGTAGTTTGGGAGTAGAAAACTGACAACTTTAGTTATTTTGTACTTGTTGTTCATAGCTGAGAAGGTACCTAGGAGATTATCTATGCCCAAATATGTCTAGAAGGTGCATAGATTCATTTTTGAGCTTCCAATAGTTGAAGTCACCCTTATTTTTCTTTTTCCCAAACCTAAAACATTTTAGCAGATCCTACGTCTGCATTCTTGTGTAGCCATGTTGTTTTAGAGGGGGTTATTCTGCTTTGAGACAAACTTTGCCAATAATGAAGACAAACCAGTCATAAACAAAAGAACATACAAATTGTGTATTTCAAATAATAAAGGAGAACTTAAATCTTTTGAAAGGAACATTGACATATGAAACTTGTATTTTTTATGAAGTAAACCATCTTCATGATGGAATAATTATTGCAACCAATGATAGAAAAAGGGCTGATTGAAATATAGAAGAACAATGTTAAATTTTGAAGTGACAACTTGACACACCAATTTTATAGTAACATTAGTGTGTTGAGATTCAAGAGTGAAAGCAAGAGAATCAAATGGGAACCAAAGTCAAACCCAAATTCTGAAATAACCCAATCACAAGTGCACTAGAGAGGGAAAAATCCCCAAACACAAGTGTGCTACACAAGACATGCACAAGTGCACGTGAAAGAAACAAATGCCAATCACAAAAGAACACCAAAGGTATGGGTGCCCTTAGGCATGAAATGCTTTATAAGAGAGATAAAAAAGATCACATGATGATGTTATACACATAAGGGTTGCGGTGTATTTATACACAACTCAAGTAGGGTGCTACCACCAAGAGGGGTTAATGAGCTTATGTGTACAAGTTTGACTAGGTCGACCTCAACCACTCCCTAGTATGATATCTAAGGATGGCTTTAGCCATGATTACAAATACATTAATGATACATATGATTGTGTCGTGGCCACATGTGAATATTACACCCATAATTCTAACACTCCCTTAAGCTAAACAAGGGGCATGGAAAGAAAACATCTTATCACAAGATTACCCCCCTGCCCCTTAACTATGAATGAGGAGATAAAACCCCATGAATTCCATAGTGCTCCCTCAAGAATCCATTGGGATTCGCAACAATAGAAATCAAGCTTCAGGGTGATTTGTGAGGAAGATCTTGGATTTTTGTAGGAATATAAAAATCCTAAGTAACGAGGACTCGAGGTGGAGGTGGAAAAGGTTCTTGATAATGCTTAGAAGGATAAAAAAGAAACTTAGTTGCATTAACAATAGTGGAGATAGTCCACCTAGGAAAAGGTTTGAATCGAGCTGGAGGGAGACTAGCAGATGTAGATGGGCCTTCCAAGGAGTTATCATCGTCATCATTACCATCATCACCGCCATCTTCGTTGATTTTCTCATTTGGAGAAAGTGTTCGATTATTGTCTAGTACATCAATAAGAGGAGTGTGATCATTGAATTGCTCATCTAATGAAGAAAGATTGGAAGGAACACCTTGAGAAGGAAAAATATCTGGTATGAGGCCAACTGAATGATCAATATCATTAGCCCCAGTTATTGTTGTAGTTACTATAGAAGGAGTGCTCAAAGAAATGTGCAAAGAAGTAGAAAGAGGACCAATACCACGTCGTGAAGGTAAGAGATCCATTGATACATGGCATAAATCATCCAAAAGAGGACCAACATCATAATGTGAGGAAGCACGATACATAAAAGCATGTTGAGAATTATCTAAAGAGCCAACTAAAAGGAGTAATGAGAGAGATCTTGATGGACCATGAGTAGGAACTTCATCAAAGGTAGCCTTTCTATATTCAACCAACCCTGTGAGCGGTGGGATCATAAAGGTTGTAACCCTAAAAAATGTCACTGTAGCCAACTATAGTGTAGCAAGAGTTTGAAGATGTTGATGTGTTTTTCCTTTCATTAAGAACATCGACCTATGCACTAGATCCAATTTTTTTGAAGTGTGAAATAAGATTAGACAAGATAAGATAATTTTATTAATGTTCGGCAAATGACCACAAAAGGTTTGTTGCCATAGCATTTCTCATAAGGAATCATACTTGAGACAACACAAGGAGGTGTTCCATTGATGATATGGGATGCACAAACAATCACTTCTCCCCTTAATGAAAGATGCATTTTCTTGGAGTTAAGCATGCAGTGAGTCATCTCCATGATAGCCTTATTTTTCCATTCTGCTACTCCATTTTGATGTGAAGTGGAAGGAACTATTCTTTGTTAAGAGATGCCATGAGATATGAGAAATGAATGGAAAGCATTGCTAATATATTCTTCTTCACCATTAATGTTGAGACACTTGATCTTCTTGTTGCTTTGATTTTTCACAAGATATTCGAATTCCTTGAAATTTCCAAACATCTCGTATTTAGATTTAATGGTGTATTCCCAAATAAAGTGGGAAAAATCATCAATGAAGTGGAGAAAGTACTTAACTCTCCCAGTATAATGTGTAGCCATAGGCCCATAGATATCATTATCAATCAATGTAAGAGAATGAGAAATTCGCTTTGTCTTTAGGAAAGGACTCTTGATGCTATTTCCCCATTACACACCCCTCATAGACACCATTGGACCATTTGATTTGTGGAAGGTCTTTAGCCATATGTAGGTGATTCATATGTCACAAAGATCTAAAGTTGGAAGGATTGAGATGTTGATACCATATCATGATGGTGTCATTGAAATTGGCTACCATAGAAACAAACCCCTTTCTGTCCTAAGAAGGAAGGAGTCTTCCCTAGCTTGTACATATGATTGGATTCATCACAATATTTGGAGACAACCACTTGGAGACCATCATTCGTATCCTTTACAACCCATCGATCTGGCCATAATTTCATCTATTAATTGGTGTGTGTAATGCAATAAATAAAAAGAAGGTTTGGTCCACCCCCTGGAACATGAAGAACATCTCCAATCTTAGTTGTATCAATAGTGATATCACCACAACTTGTAACCTATAAGGTTGAATTGTCATCAATAACCACTTTTTCTCCATTGTGTTGTTGTTGATAATCACAAAGAAGGTGGTCATGTTTGGTCATATGTTGTTTATCTCTAGGATCAACAATCCACTCTTGCTGGGAAGAAGAGGACCAATATGTGAAATCAATTGGCAAGTGTGCATAGTTAGAAGATCCAACATTATCCTTGAAAAGATCCTTAGCGCCTACTATAGGTCTTGCAAGCTCTTGTATTTTTTGAAGATGAACAAGATAAGACTTGAAGGGATGTCCCTCATCATGACTGTAGTTGCATATGGGCCTTTTCTTTTTGGAGGATTTTGAGTGTTCCCCTTTTTCCTTCTCGGACTTAAATTTAGAAGGGCTTGAGATAGCCTTTGGATAGGCTTGATCTCGAGGGGGTAGTTCACCCATATTCTTCAAAGGAACTTGATGTTGAAATAGATTAGAGAAAACCTCCTCAAAGGAAGGAGTGGTAACACCCTTGAGAAATAAAGGGATACTATAGAATATCATAGCAAAATACTTGAATGTAAGGGATAAATGACTCAGAACATTATTTACATATTCTGAATCTGATTTTTCCTTTCCTCTTGATGTTATGATGTTAGCCTTCAGGGTATTGAACCTTGCAATGTGCTCAATAGTGTCGAAGTCACCCATCTTGAGACCTTGTTACAACTTGAACTAGCACCTTTGTGAGAAATCCCAACACAGGTGCTAACTAGGGCAACAAAATGGGAAGTGCATCACTGTCACCTTAGTACACTTTACCTTGCACTTTAGGCCAACTCCTAGAAGCCAAGGGGGGTATCCTGATCAATGAAAGTAAACCTCTTCAAGTGAATTAAAACCATGCAAGCATATGATTTACTTTAATGAATCAACAACAAGTGTAACAATACCATACACAAGGATTCCAATAAGTGATTACAATGCTTTAAAGATATACAATTAGAAACAAAAGTATGAACCATAATTATATCCACTTGAAAGAAAAGGTTAGGAGCTAGTGGATGTGTGTGCCAAATCTGATGAATGAGATAAACAATATAGCAATTTCAGATTTGCATTTAAGTCTKTCACTCTACAAATAAAACTTCCAAGAGGTTGGAACCACTTCAAGCTACTTTAGGGCACAAAGAGTGAAGAAATTTAGCATAAATCAAAGGTGCAATATGTTCTTGTGTTTACCACTTGATTATATGCTAAAAGAGGACAAGCTTAGGGCTGTCTTTCCATTTCTAAATCTGTTTTGTAAATAGAAACACAGAAATTTCAGATTTAGATCATGAAAACACCATCCAAGAGAGAGATTAAGCACAAGAGAGCAAGATGTCTTGGATGTTTCCACTTGGGCAAGAGATATTCTATACAACAACAGCCAAACAAGTGAGTATAAGCATTAACTAATCAAGAACTTGTAAAATGGATGGTGAAACCCTAGCCCCTAGGGTTTCACAAGTTAGCACTTGGAATTCACCAAATAAATCTATATGTAAATGATAAACAATTATTAGCACATTCGAGATCAAATTCACCTTTAGATATGTAAGATAAACATGTGTAAACAATCTAGAAATGAAGTAGAGGCTAGGTATGAGTAGAAGACACCTTGAAGCACCAGACCCTAGCCTTAGGGTTTCACCAAATCTGATTTGTATTGCTGCAATTTAATTTCCAGATTTGAGAAATACCTTAAATCAGCCCACAAGATGTTAGATATGGCCTTGAAGCTTCCTTATATAGGGCCATTTTGCCTCTTTACAGTAAGAGATCAACAACTAAGCATAAACCCTAGGATAAACTTGTCTAGGAAATAAAATAAATTGTTAGACAATGAAGGAAATCTAAATACATATTTTTCTTTGATTTTTCACCGTTAGATTTCTTTTTGAACAACAAAAAACAAAAGATTTTGATTTTTAGGGTCTTTTGGTTGGTTGTTGGATATAGGACAAGTACTTTTTTAATCCAATTAGGGCTTATGGGGTCAAGAAGTATGCCCCTCTAATAATTGGTCATCCCTATCTTAAATATTAGGGTAATAGATTGGAACTCTAGGGTAAAACAATCCCTTATCTAATAAGGACAAGGTATGGATACCAAAGTCCCTACGAGAAGGGATTCCTCAAAGGAAAAAACCTTCACCAACAAGATCAATTGTGGCTTGAATAAAATACCTAAAACTCTTGCCAACGAACCAAAGGGAAAACAAGACCAGAGATTGAGCTCTTACCAAACCAAGCAAAGGAAAATGGAAGAGAAAATACCCTAGACGTCCTCTTTCCAAGTAGTTAATTAACTTCTCTAATGGATCGATCTTGCTAGCTAGTAGAGGCCTTGAAACATTCACTTATCTTTGATGCACCAAGAAAATAACCAAGAAAGAGAGAGCTTCAAGAGCTGACACCAAAACCTCAAAAGGTAGATCTTCTATTAATTGTATTCAAATTGATATCCAACAATTCTCAACAATTTGGAATGAGAGGAGAGCTTCTATCTATAGAGGAGGCTTGTACATCCTTCTCATTCTTTATTAATTCTTTCTCCCTAAAATTAGTGTAGGAGACTAACAAAGAAGACTTGTCATCCACACAAAGAAGGAGACTAAGTCAAAACTTAATCAAATGCTGCCACATGTACATAAAACCCTCATGAGAGGGGGATGTCCCACAAAGGAGGGTGAATTTCTTCTTTAGCTCAATGTTCCCTTGAAAATGTAATGTTAAGGCCTCAAAACGTGGTGTAGTAGCCTCTCATGCAATCAAAGGTCCAAAGTCTAGCTTGTTCAAGTGGAACGACCTCATGAAATGGTGGAGAGGGGCCTCAGAGATGGATGGTTCCCTTAATCAAGCTCATAAGACCTTAAAATATTCTTTCCAAGGTATGACGAAACCCTCATCTCAAGCAAAGATCCTCCATAAGGAAAGGAAAATGCCCCTCTAAGTCAAATCAACACTAAAAGCACCCCCACGATTCTCATAAAGCTAACACGTGTGGGTCAACCCTCAAGTCATGCAAGAAATAGCTCCAAAAGTGATGAAAAAGGAGGGCGCTCTAGAATCTTCAACTTGGCATGTGTAGAGGATGTCAATGCATACATAAATAGTCCAAATGTGCCTTGTGTTAGATTTTCATTAGTTTTGTTAACATTAGATTTACCATAGCATTTTTATCTTCTTTTAACATTCAATAATCATATACTGAAATATATAAGAAGCAGATAAACAAGCACAAGAGGACACAAAGATTTATCCTAGGAAAACCCCAAATTCGGGAAAAAAACCCAGCCAACTTTTCTTAGAGAGAATATTCCAATACAACCATGAACAGGCTCTAGTCACAAGAGCAAACCAACAATGAAGAACCAAATAGTTTTCTGTTCTTCTTGTCAAACCCTAGCGAGGGTAGACAACTGAGTCACCACAGAACTGGCGCAACTAGTAATTGCAACTGCTATTGTAACTGGCACGAAGCAACTGGGCAACACCACACAACCTTAGTGCAACTCTTGCAGAGGTAGCGCACAAGAGAGATCACCTAAGAACCACCGAGAATATCCTTCCCCAAGTGGGGTGAACTCTCCAAGAGAACCAGGAACCATAAATAGCGAAACTGCAGCTGCAACTGCCTAGTGCACAATGCAGAAGGAGAACTGTGTCGCTGTACAAATGAACTGACCCAGATTTGTATTTATACTAATCTGGGTGTCTGTCTGGGGCCAACTTCTTATTCTGGGTCTTTATTATTTCTGTGGGTCGACTTCTCTTCCTGGAAATTATATTTCCACTTTATTATTATTTCCTGTGGGCCTGTGGTCTTCTATTTCACTTTATTCTTTTTCGAGGTGTTCTTCAATTGTTCAATGGTCTTCCTTTGACTTCTTGGAATCTTCTTCTTCTCTAAGAAAAGTTGTCCAGGAGGAAATACCTCCCGCAGCTACCAAAACATCTACACTCCCTCTTAGCTAGGGAGGAAAGGACTCTTGATGCTATTTCCCCATTACACACCCCTCATAGACACCATTGGACCATTTGATTTGTGGAAGGTCTTTARCCATATGTAGGTGATTCATATGTCACRAAGATCTAAAGTTGGAAGGATTGAGATGTTGATACCATATCATGATGGTGTCATTGAAATTGGCTACCATAGAAACAAACCCCTTTCTGTCCTAAGAAGGAAGGAGTCTTCCCTAGCTTGTACATATGATTGGATTCATCACAATATTTGGAGACAACCACTTGGAGACCATCATTCGTATCCTTTACAACCCATCGATCTGGCCATAATTTCATCTATTAATTGGTGTGTGTAATGCAATAAATAAAAAGAAGGTTTGGTCCACCCCCTGGAACATGAAGAACATCTCCAATCTTAGTTGTATCAATAGTGATATCACCACAACTTGTAACCTATAAGGTTGAATTGTCATCAATAACCACTTTTTCTCCATTGTGTTGTTGTTGATAATCACAAAGAAGGTGGTCATGTTTGGTCATATGTTGTTTATCTCTAGGATCAACAATCCACTCTTGCTGGGAAGAAGAGGACCAATATGTGAAATCAATTGGCAAGTGTGCATAGTTAGAAGATCCAACATTATCCTTGAAAAGATCCTTAGCGCCTACTATAGGTCTTGCAAGCTCTTGTATTTTTTGAAGATGAACAAGATAAGACTTGAAGGGATGTCCCTCATCATGACTGTAGTTGCATATGGGCCTTTTCTTTTTGGAGGATTTTGAGTGTTCCCCTTTTTCCTTCTCGGACTTAAATTTAGAAGGGCTTGAGATAGCCTTTGGATAGGCTTGATCTCGAGGGGGTAGTTCACCCATATTCTTCAAAGGAACTTGATGTTGAAATAGATTAGAGAAAACCTCCTCAAAGGAAGGAGTGGTAACACCCTTGAGAAATAAAGGGATACTATAGAATATCATAGCAAAATACTTGAATGTAAGGGATAAATGACTCAGAACATTATTTACATATTCTGAATCTGATTTTTCCTTTCCTCTTGATGTTATGATGTTAGCCTTCAGGGTATTGAACCTTGCAATGTGCTCAATAGTGTCGAAGTCACCCATCTTGAGACCTTGTTACAACTTGAACTAGCACCTTTGTGAGAAATCCCAACACAGGTGCTAACTAGGGCAACAAAATGGGAAGTGCATCACTGTCACCTTAGTACACTTTACCTTGCACTTTAGGCCAACTCCTAGAAGCCAAGGGGGGTATCCTGATCAATGAAAGTAAACCTCTTCAAGTGAATTAAAACCATGCAAGCATATGATTTACTTTAATGAATCAACAACAAGTGTAACAATACCATACACAAGGATTCCAATAAGTGATTACAATGCTTTAAAGATATACAATTAGAAACAAAAGTATGAACCAATACCTTGTAGGTACCTCAACACACGTTTTGCAGCTATCCAATGTACATGTCTAGGCTCAACCATGTATTGACTCAAAGTGTTCACAGCAAAACATATGTCCGTCTTGGTGTTAACCAGGTATATCAAGGATCCGATCAACTTTCTGTACAGCATAGGATCCACCAAATCTCAAGATGAATCACTCAAGAGCTTCAGGTTTGTCATCATAGGTGTAGCCATGGACTTGCAGTCCATCATCCCGAATCTCTTCAAGATCTCAACAGTATATTTTCCTTGGCTAAGGAAAATCTCATTTGGTCTTTGCCACACCTCCAATCCCAAGAAATAATGCATCAGACCTAGATCCTTCATCTCGAACTCTGAAGTGAGTTCCCTCTTCCACCCATATGTGAGCTTCTCATCCCCTGTAAGAAACAAGTCATCCAATATCAATGGGCAACCATCCCCAAGCTCATCAAAACAACTGTCTAGCATATCCTGCTCTGGGTGCCTGCTTAAGCCCGTACAAAGCCTTCTTCAATCTGCAGACACGAGACTCCTTCTCATGTATCTTGTGGCTTCTCTATGTACACTTCTTCTGGCTACTAGAGCAAGTGTCTCGTCATAATCTTCTCCCTCTTGCTGGGATAATCCTCTGGCCACAAATCAAGCTTTGTACATCTCTATGATGCCATCTGCAACATGCTTGATCTTGTAGATCAACTTGGAAGTCGCCACTAACTTCCATTCTGGTCTCGGAACCAAGGTAAGATCCATATCCCAGTCTTTCTGACTATTCCTCCTTTGTCACTGAAACAAGGGAATCCTCCTAGGAGGTCTCATACCTCCTCGAAGCCTTTGAAACTTCGATCTAGCCTCCTCAACTCATGGCACCTATCAGTTAGTCCTAGAAGACATCTCTCTCTCCCATCTGAATATGAGGAGTGCTTTCTGAACGAAAGTCTCTAAGCCACTAACTCTCTCTGAGATCAGGCTCACTCTGAGTCTAGATGCTCCCTTTGAAGCTTGACTCCCTCTGAGTCTATATAATCTACGGAGCCATATGCTTCCTTTGCATGTGTTGACCTCCTTTGAAGTCTGATCTCCTATGAGCTGTTTTAGTGAGTTTGCTCCTCCCTACTAGATCCCGAGGGTTGACTTCCTTTGAACTCTAGCTCCTTCTGAGCTGGTACTTGGTGGGGCTGCCTGCCTCACCATTGGTGGAGCCATCTGCTCCTCCTCATGATATGGCTAATCAATGCCATATATATGTATCCCCTTTGCACCCTGCAAAGTATCACGGGACCATGTTGGTCTCTTCCTAGTCGCTGCAACGATTCTAGGTTGGCCCTTCTGGCTCTACTGACTCTTCTCGATGATCTGAAGAGTGATCAACTGAACTAGAGGGATCTGTACGGTCAATCTCTATATGAGATACTCTGTATCCTGCAAAAGTACCCTTCTTGCTAGAAGGTTTTGACTTCGTCCTTTTCTCCTTCATTACATGGATGTGTATGGTCATGTACACAACTCTATGTCAGGATAGTCTGCTCCATGTCTCAGCTAGAGACCATCTAATATGTTGCCTCCTGCAACCGTCATTATAGCTCCCTCTTAGAGCTATCACCTGTGACTTGCCTGGAACAAGAGCAACAACAAGGGAAAACAATAGATAAGAATAATACTCTTATAATAAGAACACTAATAAAAACAAGAACGGGAACAATCGTCATAGTAGCTCCTTCTCAGAGCTATCACTTGTGACTTGCCTCAAACAAGAGCCAAAACAAAAAATACAATAATAAGAAATAAGAACAACACTCTTCCAGTGTTGTGATCAATCATTCCTCCATGGTAACCTGCCCGGAACAAGAAACAAGAACAATAACATCTCCATGGAATTTACAAGATAACCTGCCTGGAACAAGCTCAACAACCAAGAAAATCTCCTAGAGGAGATCAATTTATCTTGTAAACAAGTGCATCATTAATATTGAACTATGATCTTTTACTTAATGATCATCATACCAACAATATTCAAGTGTTACTAAACATTTGATAGCAATAGCAGTAATAGAACTCTAAAGATTGTTGTTCTAGTTACAACACTTACTTAGGCTACAACAGTATAAAATATCAAACTTGATATGCAAACCTGGAGTCTAGCTGCTACTGTCCCATTTGAGTTGTTCTATATTGTAGGAGACATCGTCATTGTTGCCTCCAACTCTTGGGCTTCCTCTGAGTGCACTAGATCTAAGATCCCTTTGGATCTACTATCATTGCTTGGATAAATGTCCTTTTGCCAAGTGTACGTCTCATGCAAACACCCTCATCTTATATACAAGTACACCATCAATCTTTGTCTTCTAATCTGAGTCATTACATCAATAAGAAAAAGTTAGAAATATGAATCAGAAGGTTCAATGTCCAGGAAAAATGTCAACAAGCCTAAAACCCTAAAAAATTCAATTTTGACGGAAAGTCAATCTAAGAAGTGCAATAGGTGCGCTAGAATAGGGCGAGTTGATTAGTGGTGGAGTTTGTCCCAATCGATTTTATAACAAGTGCTCGATGGGATTGATAAAGAAAACTGTGCAACAACAAATCTCAACAATGTGGCAAATTTCTTGATCTTCCTTCCAATGATTAGACTGTTCTGAAGGAAACTTGCTCTGAAACCATGTTAGATTTTCATTAGTTTCGTTAACATTAGATTTACCATAACATTTTTATCTTCTTTTAACATTCAATAATCATATACTGAAATATATAAGAAGCAGATAAACAAGCACAAGAGAACACAAAGATTTATCCTGGGAAATCCCCAAAATCGGGTAAAAAACCCAGCCAACTTTTCTTAGAGAGAATATTCCAATACAACCATGAACAAGCTCTAATCACAATAGCAAACCAACAATGAAGAACCAAATACCTATCTCTTCTTCTTGTCAAACCCTAGCGAGGGTAGACAACTGAGTCACCACAGAACTGGCGCAATTGGTAATTGCAACTGCAACTGCTACTGTAACTGGCATGAAGCAACTGGCCAACACCACACAACCTTAGCGCAACTCTTCCAGAGGTAGCACATAAGAGAGTTCACCTAAGAACCACCTAGAATATCCTTCCCCAAGTGGGGCGCACTCTCTAAGAGAACTAGAAACCAAAAATAACGAAACTGCAGCTGCAACTGCCTAGTGCGCACTGCAGAAGGAGAAACGTGTGGCTGTACAAATGAACTAACCTAGATTTGTATTTATACTAATCTGGGTGCCTGTCTGGGGCTGACTTCTTATTCTGGGTCTTTATTATTTCTGTGGGCCGACTTCTTTTCCTGGAAATTATATTTCCACTTTATTATTATTTCTTGTGGGCCGACTTCTCTTCTGTGGTCTTCTATTTCACTTTATTCTTTTCCGGGGTGTTCTTCAACTGTTCAATGGTCTTCCTTTGACTTCTTGGAATCTTCTTCTTCTCTAAGAAAAGTTGTCCAGGAGGAAATACCTCCCGCAGCTACCAAAACATCAACACCTCGGGATATGTGTACTACCTCGAGAACTGTGAGACTACCTCGAGAAACGTGAAATTGAGTGAGGATCTATAGAATCATATTTGATAGTAGATGGCCAAGGTGTGATGAATACATAAGATAAGGATCCATGCTTAGCATAAAATAAGTGTGCTATACATAGGTGTGACAACCTTTACAAAGAGAAACACTTTTACATCATATAAAAAGGGGTAAGAGAGACTAGTAGCTCCCCTAGATTATGTGTCCTTGTAGATCCACCCCAAGATGGTCACATACCAACCTAGATCATAAATGACTGACATGATGAAGAGTTACCAACATCAAGGGGCAGTCAGTCGGAGCCATAAAAACAATGTCTATCTTGAAATGGGGACTAAAAGGACGGGCCATGAACGACCACAAGGGGTTTGGAGATACTACATAGGCCCCCTCACCAATACATAGAACATCTAAGCATGGTCCTTTACAATACAAGAGCACAAATACAACCACACTTTTGGCTCATCATGATACAATGAAACACATAATCTGCTCATATGATGGTTCACATTTGACGAAAAAAATAGGGTACACTAAGGTGAATTTGAGGTGTAAAGACCTGGAAGTTTAGTTTCGAGTTGGTTGACCTAATGTCATATTCACTGTTCCACATAGATTCTTGAAGGTGTCCTAGATTTCTTTCGCGTCTTTGTTGTCCTTGATATGATGAATTGGCTTTCGCTTGACATATTGCGTGATCATCCCAAGAGCTTCATCCTTCTTGAAACATGTGAGGTCATAAATGTCATTGTCAACAATAGGAAGGGGTTTCACCAGATACATTCATAAGACTTTGCAAAGATCCAAAGTTGAATGGTATGATGGGTGATTGTGGTTCCCCCTTTTTGGATCGTCTTATGTTATTGATTTGATTGAGGTATTTTGGAACCTCTTTTGAGTTGTGATTGAGGCATTCCCTTCACGGACTTTGTTATTCTTTGCATTAAGTGTCTGTTTAAAATCTAGATATAGTAGGGTATTGGAGCCATATATATGTGAGATGAAACATGTGAGTTTTGACTGCAAGAGAGAAAGTGATGGATGTCAAGAGGTGCTAATCATGTGAGTTTCGACGACATGTGTGGTTTGTTGATTGTTATACTCTACCACCTCACTCAAAGGGTACAATAGAGGGATTGAGAAATGCTATCATTTAGAGTTTAAGTAGGTCCATTACATGCAAACCCATTTTACAATTTTTTTTGGGTATAGCGTGACGAAGCTATAACAATGGTATGTAAACTCAGGAAAATAATTTCCCCAAAGTGCAATGGTTTAAATTTGAATGGTCTACTTGCACAACTCAAGCAAACTATGTAAATGCAATCTCACATAATGGACCAAATATAAAGGATTTTATGAAAAGGTGTGATACCAACTTAGGCCAAGGACAAAACCCTAATACCTTAAAGTTAAAAATCTACTCGTGATTGGGGCAAACTCAATTCTCTGATTTCCTGAATTTCCAAATTGCTGTTTATGTAGATCTAACCTTTACTTTTTCACCGGTTTGATCTAACCTTGTGATATGCAATGTCTACATTCTTGAGTTTTCTTTATAGTGCTTTGTTTAAGCAGATCTGCTGTTTTGTTAGGTGTTTTTTAGTCTTCAATTGTTAACTGTAGGAATTGATTCTATGACTGCAGTTCTGATCAATGTTGCAAATATTGTTTCGGGGAATATAGCACTGAGGGTCTCTAAAGAAACTTATTAGAAATATTGGGGAAAATATTGGAAAAGATCAGCAGGAATAAACTTGGACCTGAGTAACTTGGAAAATATTGGACGAATCAGCAATCTAAAAAATTCAGGAAAAATTGGAAATATCAGGAGAAATCAGGGATATATGCAAGACCGAACTTTCTGATTATCATGAGATGGAAGTTTCAACACCAGCCTCTCTCACGTTTTACTGCCATGTGGCACTGTGTCTGCATGGGCTAATATCCACTCTTTTCAAAGGGAATGTTAGGCCTGATGTGATGGACTTGAGAATAACCGCTAATACCTCCATTTAATTCTTTGATTATCACACAAATAAATTTGTTGCAAAAAGATTAATCCTTCGTTGAAGGTCAGATTTACTCCATTCTTTAAATATCCTATATCACTGTTACATTATATATTTCCAAGGCAATTTCATTGATAGGTGTACGGAATGTAATACCTTTACCTTAGAAAATCACTTGTAATGACATGTAGAGACATTCCCTATAAAGGAAGTTATGCAACATTGCCATGTCAACCCAATATGTATTAGGCCTTTTGGTATGAAAGTAGTATTTTTGAAGTTGTCCTTTGTTATTTGCTTGTAATTATGTTTGCCTGTAAATACTGTGCATGTAATAAGCAATCATTTCCACAATACTACTGTTATTTTGACCTTCACATTGTATTTTATATGTGCATGCAGCGTGCAGAAACAGCCTTGTTGAGCAAAATAGAAGACCCGATTATCCATAGAGTTCGGGATGTGGCTCCAAATAAGGTAAAACTTCAATTGTTGATTCTGAACATGAAATGGTTCTATCTTAACAAAAAGACAACCCCTGCAAATATGCGAACAAAATTTATTTGATATAGAATTATTCTAACCCTTTTATCTAAGATGTTGAACCAATTGGTAGATTCTTTTAGTTTATAGATTTGCTCAGTGTTATATTCCCCCCAAGAGTAGTGTTGACAAGTAGCTCTACCTACTTTACTCAACTTACTTTAAGTGATGTGGATTGATACATGAAGTACTTTCATTTTTTCACGGTCTTGAAAGGACTCCAATCCATTCCGGGATGGTATTGTCATATTGGGTCATGGTACTAGTTGGCTTCCAATTAGACCGAGAACTCCTGATTTGCTGATAATGTTTAGATGCAACCTTAAGTGTAGCATAGGTTTTCTAGAAGGTCATAAATTTTCAAATTCATGGAAAACGATTGCAGTGGTGACAATCCATGAAAATCAATTATGGTTATACAGTTCATGGATTTGATGGTGCATACCATTATTTATCTACTTGTTCCTTCATGTAAACTTTCCTATGATTTGTGTAAATATTTTCCTTACCTTTATAGTTGCAATTGCCAGTGTATAAAAGCTTGTTTATCGTGAAATTTACTTCAAGTTTAATATCAGTTTACTATGCCTGTCCTTATGTAGGACAAATGACTTTTCGGTCAACATCTTGAATGTAATTCTCCTTATTTATGTTCTTTCTTTTGGAATAATTCAGAATAGAGTCTAGATAATATTTTCAAAGTTCAAGTTTGCAAATAATAAGGGGTACTTAATGCTTCAAGTGAAGTGATTATGAGAAGGCAACGGTGTACAACCTAGTAATTGTGCCAAATTCCCAAGTCATCATTAATGTAGTGAAGATTATTAGAAGTGAAGTTGTTACATTTATGGAGAAGTGTGCAATATTCAATGAGAAGAAATTATGGAAGGTGATGGGAAAATAAGCCTATGCATCCCTTATTTATGCTGATCAACATATGCATGCTGAAAAAGGAAGAAGGCAGACCATGAGGCGGGATGGATACATACCATATCTCTAAACACCACATCCAGTATCCATAGAGTTGATTACATCAAATTAAGTGCTCATACTCATATGTTGAGCTTTATTTCTCCTACTCTAATGCTTTCAAGAGCTTATTCTTCGTACTCCTACTCTAACATTAGCAAAGTACAAGAGCTAGGCGAAGTCATATTTCCAATGTGGCCATCCTAGACTTTTGTCTACATCAAGAGCTTTTCCCTTGTGTTTGGTTATGAACCAAAACAAGGAGATGCTTACAACAAAATAATCATGAGCTGGAATCAATATTATAACATTACAAAACAGGAAGTCCAACTCATGATGATGGATAGAAATATCAATATCATGCCAAGATTGGCATGTGCATCCACATGCTTGATCTATCCTTTCTTGAATAGGGCTGCAATATGTCAATAATGGTTTATCCTTGCTCCAAGCAAGGTCTTCAAGCTGCATTTCATTGATTTCAAAAGGCTGACCCAGATGCTCCGATGATTTGCCTCCTTGGCTTCCATGTACTTTATCACTGCTCAAGACTTGAGATGGCTTCTCTAACAGTCTGCAAGATATATGTTTGCTTCCTTCCAACAAATATGAAGAAGGAACATGAGAAAATTCAGATTCTGAATTTTTTTGAGTCATGTTTATGACTTGTTTCTCTATATGTGGTTGCAAATTGTCACAACAAGCCACAACTTGAAAGTTCTTTTCCTCCATAGATATTACAGCATCAAAAACACTTTTTCTAGCAAGATTTTCAATGATACATTAAGGAATAGATGAAAAAAGACATGGCTAGAAAATTCTTCTACAAAAATTTGCAAACCTCATGTAATTTACAACCCTATAATGATCCTCAGATGCAGATTTTTTGTACATAAATTCATTAGAATTCAGAGGGTACGATGGCTGTAATTTCTGCACTTTCCTCCTCAACAACCTTCTCAATTTGCGAAGTTTTTGAACTATGCATAAGAGAACATGGCTGGAAACTAACTACATAGTTTTCTGAAAATGCATTTTCTGTAGATGGCTGCTCCAAAGGTAAAAATTCAGAAATTTATTCTCCAGAATTTTCCAAATCAATGTCATAGATGGATTCTCCATATAATTTCCAGAAATCTTTATTCCTACTATGACTACAAATCTGATAAGTCTCATCTATATATTCATTCATTTGGTTGCCCTCTTCATCATTACATGAAGAACTAGATAGATCTGAAAACCTATCATGTTCCAAGGGTTCATCTTCACAAATATTCTCCATCAAATATTCAACATATGCACTATCAAGTTTAGAAATTTGAGGATGATGTCTGACCAAACCTGTCCTCATAGAATGAACGCATGGCTATCTTCATCAACATGTTCTTGCTGGACTTAATCTTCAATGGATGCTTGAGGCGCTTGATCTTCAATAGAAGCTTCATCAAAATGTTCTTTAAAATCTTCATTATTCTCATCTTCCCTTTGATCTTCTTCATATTAGGGTCCCAATTCTTGAGAAATGCTTGGATCAAACCTGCAAGCGACGATATTTCCTTTGGCTTACTACAAGTTTTGATGCAAGTTCTTGGATCTCCTTCTGAAGAATACACAAAGACTCTTATTAAGACATCTTCATGTGTTACATTAAATCTTGAGATAAATTAAAAAAATGATGTTACATGTGCAGTAGCAAAGTTACAATCACCATCAAATTTTGGAATGCTTTCCTTCCATTTTGGAGGAGGCTCATTTGGATACCCCGGAATATTCTCAACATCAAAAGGGGGATGCAATACATGAAAACACCATGGTGCCATATTTCTTTACATAAACATACAACTTGATATGAAATCTGAAAATTACAATATGATACCTCATACCAAGAATGATGTGGAGTCGCCCAAGGTGAGTTCTTCAAATGTTTGCTCGTTGTCATCACCTCCAAAATCAACAAGCTATCAAATGTGGAGTTGCCATATGACCAAGAGATCTTCAAGAAAAATACTTATAAACCAATGTAGCAAATCTACTCAATTCGGGAAATGGAATTTATCCCTGGCAACGACACCAAAATGTTACCACAAAATCTGTCACCCATGAAAGTGTAAATTCCCAAGAACCTAGGTGATAGCTTTGTTTAATTAAAAAGGAAGGCCACTGTCAGCTCACCAACCTTCTTTTTCACTTTAGGCCGGCTCTCCTTTGGCTCAGAGGGGGCTTCCTTAAAAAGGATTTTTGGAATTCTAGGCTATGAAGTACAAAGGTGATATGAAGAGTAAATTCCAACAAAACAAATTTGTACAAGTTAATGAAAAGAAGAGGATGGTGGATTGAAGCTTAGTGTTTTATCCATTGGGCGCATGGGGTCATAGCAAAGCTCAGATGGGAGGCTATCCTAATGATTAAAAAGAGAGAATATAGATGAAATGTACAAGCTAAGTGCACTCTCTCCTTGCTGTCCTAAATTGCAGAAATAAGTCTAAGGATATTACATGTGTAGATAACATCCAATGCTTAAGGAGATTATAGCCATCAGGAATTATGTATGTTTACATTCAATCCATAAGTAGAGAAGGAAATACATTCATAGACAAAATTCCAATGATAACCTAAAGGGAAATGGAAGATGTATACCAAGTTCTTGCTCCCTAAGTATATGTGTAGGTATTTCAGCATTAAAAGAAATAGCAATAGAAATATGAAAGGCTTCATTACCCACAAGATAGTTGTGTAGATCCTCTGCCAAATGAAGGAGTGAGAAAACCCTTATATAAGTTTTAGCTGAACACTCTTCTTCAATAGAATAATATTTTCCTTATTTTGTTCTCCAAGGAAAATATTAGCAAATACTAAAAATATTTCCAACAAAAGCCCAAGTGGGCAAATTAGGACAAAAAGGCCCATAAAAAATACTAAATACAAGCTCTAGATGAATGTGATGCCACATGTCATCTTCCTTAACCTTCCAATTCATGCAAGGTGCATGCAAAGAGCCACTTGTTCTCTCCATGACCAAGGGTGCTCCTCAAGAAATAACAACCTCAATAATAATAATAAAATGCCAAGTCAAAGAGGTAGGGCGCATCTCCAAAATAATGCATAAATGCCAAGTGTCATGACTAGGATGCTCTTCTAGAAGGCCCTTTAACCAAGAATAATATAAAATATCATCTTCAAACTTGTGCGCCCTTGGAATTTGTGATCATTTGACCCATTGAATAGAATATATCAATAAAATATCCTTTTAAGGAAGTGTGCCCTTGGAAATAATTCTTTGTGGACTTCTTTGACTTGAATATAACATTAAAATATCCTTTTAAGCAAGTTTTCCCTAGGAATGAGGCCCTTGTGTCCACATAAAAATCACCATCATAATAAAATATTCCATGCATGCATGTGTCCTTGAAGAGAGATAGTGGCGTGCCCTTGAAATTTGCGTTCTTTAACCAAGTCAACGATGAAGAAACAATCATAAAAAGTGTGCCCTAGAAGATTGTGCAAATGGGTCTGTTATTCCCGTTTTCTAGGGATAACTAGGAGATCATGTCTCGAGGCCCACAGGTCCTAGACATGAAGTACCAAGAGCAGGATTGACCTGAGCATGGCCTTGGAGGGCCCATCCTTCTTCTTCTTCGCCAGATTTGTCCTATCAGCAGCAGCAGCTTCCATCACCATCGGCTTGGACTTGCATCAGAGAAGACTCTTGCTCCATGAGGTAATTGGTCCAGGTATCATGGTATGTGTCATGTTTGATCATTATAACTTTATTATATATGCATCAGGTTCCTTACATCTCTGATGACTGCTTGGATCTTACACTAACCCACTTGACCATTGTTGGGGGGATTAACGAGATGCCCTAGCAAGCCGATATCCATGGGTTTTGGTTAGCCACCAGGGGGGATTTGCAGAGCCATCGTCCACTCCCACCATTCTATCACTTTACATCTTACCTCCCATATATCCATCCCATTCCCCTAGTCCGGTCATTAGGATGACCTTTGAGGGTTACACTTTGTCCTGTGGGAAGAAGGGGCTAAAGGCCTAGGGGGTAAAAGCAGCTGGTAAAATATAAAAGCCATA
>ML780636.1:261799-275509 GCA_009831015.1 Picea engelmannii | reverse complement strand
TCAACATGTGTGCCAAAGGGGGAGTGCTTAGTTTGATGTGTATACCCCATGGACATAAAGTTGCATCCCCTAGTGATAAATTATCAATGAAACTTAGAGAATAATGCTTAATAACGAATTATAACATTAAAGTACTAATAGGTCAGTGATTAAGCACTCAACCTAAGGTTTTAGGATATAATTAAAATATCCCAAACCAATTAGGTGTTTTCACACTAGAAAAACTGGAAAAGTGAAAATATGACAAATGAAAAGGTTATTATGTAATAAAAATTAGGAAATTATAAGCGAAAGATGTCATCTGCCCTCTAGGAAAGAGGATGGAGTGAAATGTACATGTAATGTGGATTTTACTTAGGTAAAAGGTAGAGATGTGATGTGATGCACAAACTACCTAGGTAAAATGATGAAGTGTGATGAAAATGTAAGGGTGAAATGGGTTCCACCTAGGTAAAAAGTGAAGATATGCTTGTGAAATAGAAATTACCTAGGTGAAATTATGGAAATGCTATGGAATACGTATGGAACTAGGAAAACACTAGGCAAGTACATTGCCATGCTAGAGGACACTCAAAACTAAGACATGAACTAAACATGCAACACAAAGTGAAAGTGACTAGAACACGACTAGGTGACCACCATTAAATTGCTCCATGAAGAGCATGATGCACAAACGAAGAAACTTCTACGAACATTCCAACCTTTGAAAGGCTAGAATCATCATACCAACCTACAAAAAATCTAAATCATGTGATTAAAATCACATGTCTAACCCTCATGCAGTATAGGTGGTAACACATTGTTTTCCCTAGTTAGGGTTTTGGAGAGCTAGAGGATTGCACTAGCCTTGTGCTAAGGCCATGGTATGTACATGAACTTTATCTTTATGCATATATATGAAGCTTCCAGTTGTCCAAAATTGTCTCTATTGTAGATTTGATTTTCCACCATCTATTTCTTCATGGTTTATGATTTCCAACACTTATAGGTGTCGTTGATTTGACATAAGTTCAGGTTGAATTTATTTAAACAATTTAACATTAATATAGAAGAAGTTAGGGTAGATTTGTTGTTGTATTTACAACTGTCATAAAGTGATTTTCAGATCTGCTCTATGGATGATAAGATTGCTCTAGAGGGATGAAACCCTAGTTTGTAAAACCAAACCGGGTCGTTATCAAACCGCCAAATCGACTTGGCCTGGTGCCCGATTTGGTATCGAACCGACCGGATTGAATCCGATTCGATATCAAACCTGTCGAACCGGCCGGTTTGAATCCAGTTCAATATCAAACCAGTCGATATCAAACGTGAGGTTCCAACTAGGATGAACACAGTGAAACTATTATAGTTGATAGTGACAGATTTATTTAACACAGTTAGCTAGTTAGCACTATGGAGACCTTGTAGAACTCATCCTCAATGAGAATGAGCTTATCATTGGGTAAGAAGGAAGAATATGAAATTTTGAGTTTGAAATTTTAAATGGCTTATGAAATTTCCAATATCCTCCTCAAATGAGTTGGTATGGCAATTGTCTACTTTGAACATGAGGAACAGAAAAATATCCAAGTCCAAGAACATTAATTTGCCATGCTGGCGACCATTGGAACCAAAGTCCATAATTAATCATCATAAAAACATAAAAAAATTGTAGGAGCAGGAACCATTGCAGATGCAGGGGCTGGTCATCTTTATCATTGTTAGATGGCCCTTCCCAACGTTTGGTTGGTGGTTCGGGATTGGGAACAGTGAATTCCCAACCATCATTATTTTGCTGTTGTTCTTCCAGAGGCTTCTCTGCTTAAGAAATTGCAAGGGCCAACATAGGAAACTCGTCATTAAGTGGCCAGGGAAGGGGGCTACTTGGGCATTATGGACTGTAGAGGCCATTTAGAGCCTCATTGATTATGTATTTTGTTGCTGATATGTATTTCACTTGGTGCCATTTTGATATATACACCCTTACATGGTATATAGATGAGAAAACTTTGCATATTTTGTCTTTAATGGTTTGGAATCATGGTTTGAAAGCTTTAAAATATTTTTTTTCATTAAAATTTAATTATTTAATGTATTTTTTAATTGAAACGAGTCGTTGAAATCAAACCGATACGAGTCGATCCGGTTCCGTTTCGATGTCCGAGTTGATAGGTGACTAGTTCGATGTCCGGTTCAGGTGTTAAGAGGTGAAATATTGTCCACTATTGTTGTTGTTTTATTTATATTTCATAACAACTCTAAGGCCGAAAATTCACAAGGTTAAGATTCGGGAAACCTCCAGGTGAAATTTTTCTTTTACATCAAAAGTCAAATAATGCAGAATTTTCTACACTACACTCTTATGCCCACTCCAAATAAGCCTTGGAAGTTAGTCTCCATGGATTGTATGTTAGTTTCACCCTCAAGCAAGCATGGTGATGATTGTGTTTTTCGTGATTGTTGATTCATTCTCTAAGACGACAATTTTGCACCCTACTAGAGGAGTGTCAAAGTAGAATCCACTGCTAAGCTCTTTTTCAAGCACGTTTGAGTTCATTTTTTATTTCCAAAGACCATTGTTTCTAATAGGGACAATAGGTTCCTCGGTATCTTTTGGTTTAGCCTTTGGTCCATATTGAACACCAAATTGATTACCTTCTATCCCTAGGTTGATGGACATATAAAGGTAGTCAATAGGATGATTGTACATATCTTCAAAATGTACAACTCCAAGCATCCACGTACATGGGATGAAAGCTTGCCTTATGTTCAACACAACTACAACAAGATTCTTCAAAATTCAATTGGTCATGGCGATTTTCAGGTGTGCTTGGGGTTCTGGCCATCAATCCCAATTGATGTAGCTCTATGCATTGTATTGGGTCAGGAAGAGTCCTCCCATGCCCAGTATGAGTCAAAGAAGCATCAAATTTTGTTGAATAGATCCAACACATCCAACAACAAGTTCACGATATTTTCTAGAAATCAAATGCCAAGTACAAGTTGCAATGCGATCAACATTGAGTTCCACACCAATTTAAGGTTGGTGACAAGTTTGCACTTCTAGAGAGAGTGAATCATAGGCCTGAAAGGGAGAACTCCAATATGGGCTATACATTATCACCAAATTTGTGGGTTAGAATGCTTTTGAATTAAAGTTTCCACCCTTTCTTGGCTTACACCTCATCTTTAATGTGGAGTTGCTTCGACCATACTTTTCGCCTCTGTTGGGCACCTTCAAGGTACTGGAGCAATTGGCCACTACAAAGCTCAACCCTGATTGTGTAACAAACATAAATATAAATATAAAATATAAATATAAATGAATAATCAATAAATCAATAATTACTAATGAAGATGTTAAAATTTTGGTATGCTCGTTTAACCATAGACAATGTCACATTATTGTCACCCAAGCACATGCATTCACATATGCCACCCCTAAGCACAATAACCTTTTCTTAGATAGAATGATTCAGGAAAGTCCACACTAGAACCAACAAATAAACCCTAACCAGAAACACCACTGCTGCAGTAGCAACACAATACCAATAAAGCGTACCTTTACCAAGAGAAGCACACAAGAAGAAGATATCAGAAAGATTTGCACCCTAACTGCCACTGTTGCTCCTTAGACTTGTGCCCTAGCTATTGTTGTTGCACCTCCTTAGACTTGCACATTGTTTCTGAGTGTGTGAGAGAGTGTGCAAATGAGCTAAGGTGTCACCTTATTTATACTTATTCTACTATTGAACTTTTCCCACAGGGTCGACCTGTCTTTTCTGGCAAATATAATTTACTTTGATTTTTTCTGGTAGGGCCGACTTCTTTCTGGGGTTTTCTATTTCTTTATAGGGTTTTCACACATCTGTTTAATGCTTCTCTTACTTTCAGAATATTCTATTCTAAGTACAAAGGTTACACTTGGAGGTTAATACCTCCCGTAGCTACCAAAACATCAACACTCCCTCTTAGCTAGGGAGGTATTAACTAAGATGTTCTTCATGTAATGGTCTCAAACACATCCATCCATCTCACATGGCATGGGAAAGACTCACATGGTCTTGCAGACCAATCTACAGGTAGCATCACCATAGCCACACAAGCTATCATCATGATCAACYAGATCATGTCTCAAGTAGCATGGCCACACGACCATCTCATGATCAAATAGATCATGTAACAAGTAGTATAGCCACACAGGATATCTCATGATTAAAACCGATCATGTCACAAGTATCACCATCATAGCCACACAAACTCTTTCATAGTCACACACAGACTATTTGATGGTCATGTCACAGTCATGCATCTGGGGTCTCATCATCCTTTCGGGCTTTATATCATCACAGGGCTTCAACTTGCCAACTCACACAGAATCTGGCATCTAGTTCATACAAAACTAGTAACTTGCCAACTCACATAGAATCTGGCATCTAGTTCATACAGAACTAGTAACTTGCCAACTCACACAGAATGTGACATCTAGTTCATACATAACTAGTAACATGCGTACCAAACTATTTCATTGGAGTATCAATATCTCAGCGTACCAAACCATTTCACTGGAGTAGTTATGTGTACCAGACTATTTCACTGGAGTAGCAATATCTCAACGTACCAGGCTATTTCACTGGAGTAGCTATGCGTACCAAACTATTTCACTGGAGTAGCAATATCTTAGCGTACTGGACTGTTTCACTGGAGTAGCTATGCGTACCAGACTATTCCATTGGAGTAGCAATATCTCAGCGTACCAGACTATTTCATTGGAGTAGTTATGTGTACCAGAATATTTCATTGGAGTAGTTATGCGTACCAAACTATTTCACTGGTGTAGAAATATCTTAGCGTACTAGACTATTTCACTGGAGTAGCTATGCATACCAGAGTATTTCACTGGAGTAGCAATATACCAGCGTACCAGAGTATTTCACTAGAGTAGCTATGCGTACCAGACTATTTCACTGGAGTAGCAATATACCAGACTATTTCATTGGAGTACATGCGTACTAGACTATTTCACTAGAGTAGCAGATGTCCAACACACTAGGTTGGCCCTCTAGCTGTCCCGGAGGCACGCCCTCCTTGAAGGATCTGCGTGAAGCCTCCAACCACACAAACCGGTTGGGCCTCCTCAGCGAGGAAAACACGCTCTCCCCAAAGGATCTGCGTACATATCATCCTGACTGGTGCCACAATCAGTGCTCGGGCATGACAACTTGTTGTCCACACTATACCATGCCGCTATCTGTAGTCACATCTGTAGCACATCATACCCTGTCACAAGGGTACGTCCTTCCGGGCCACACCAAGCTTGTCCCCGAAGTACTGAAACTTCACCCTTGACAGAGGCTTGGTCAACACATCTGCTATTTGCTCATTTGTAGCGACATACTGGAGCTTCACTGCTCCCTTCTGCACCATATCTCTGATATAATGGTACTTGATCTCGATATGCTTGAACTTGTCATGAAACATCGGGTTCTCCAACAACTTCACACAACTCTGGTTGTCGCACCAGATACAAGTCACCTCTAACTTGAGATCAAACAATCCTGCAAGCAACTTGTGAGGCCACACTGCTTCGTTGTTGAACCATGAGATCATAGCTCCCAAAATGAAGCAACATCCATATGTACTCTTCTGGTCTGTGACACTACCGACTCAATCTGAATCAGTATAGCCTTGCAGGCTTATCTCACGATCTGATACATATCTGAGTGAATATGTTTTGCTGCAATCAAATGAACACGTCTCGACACAACCATATACTGATCAATGTGTTCACTGCAAAACATATATTTGGCCTTGTGTTTGTTAAGTACATCAATGAACCAATCATCTGTCTATACATGGTGGCATCCATTGTCTCTGGAGATGTATCACTCAATAACTTAGGATTCGTCACCATCGGTGTAGGAAACCAATCCTAGGCTCATCAAAATAATTGTCTGGCATATCCTTCCCTGGTTGCCTGCTTAAGCCCATACAAATCTTTCTTCAATCTGCATACATGAGACTCCTTGTCATGTATCATGTGGCTGCTCTATGTACACTTCTTCTGGCTACTGGAGCAAGTGTCTCGTCATAATCTTCTCCCTCTTGCTGGGAGAATCTTCTGGCCACAAATCAAGCTTCGTACATCTCTATACTGTTATTTGCAACATGCTTGATGTTGTAGATCAATTTGGAAGTCACCATTGACTTCTCTTCTGGTCTCGGAACCAAGGAAAAATCCATATCCCAGTCTTTCTGACTGGCTTCCTCCTCTGTCACTGAAACAAGGGAATCTTCCTAAGAGGTCTCATATCTCCTTGAAGCCTCTGAAGCTTCGATCTAGCCTCCTCAACTCATGGCACCTGTTTGTCATTCCTAGAAGACGTCTCTCTCTCCCATCTGAATCTGAGGAGGAATACTTTCTGAATGAAAGTCTCTAAGCCATTGACTCTCTCTGAGTCTCCATGCTCCCTTTGAAGCTTGACTCCCTCTGAGTCTATATAATCTTCAGAGCCATCTATTCCCTCTGTGTGGGATGATTTCCTCTGAAGTCCTCGATAAATGGTCCTGGGGAGGTTGCTCCTCCCTACTGGATTGTGAGGGCTGAGTCCCTCTGAATTCTTACTCCTTTTGAGCTGGTACTTGGTGGGGTCGCCTGCCTCACCACTGGTGGAGCCATATGCTCCTCATGATATGGCTTATCAATGTTATATATATCTTTGCATGCTACAAAATGTCATGGGTCCATGTTGGTCTCTTTCTGGTTACTGCAACGATTCTGGGTAGGCCCATCTGGCTCTACTAACTCTTCTCGATGATCTAAAAGGTGATCAACTGTACTAGAGGGATCTATTTGGTCATCTTTGGAGCCTTCTGCTCCTTACAATCAATCTCCATATGAGATACTCTGTATCTCACAAAAGTACACTTCTTGCCATAAGGTTTTAATTTCGTCCTCTTTTTCTTCGGTACAAGGATGTATATGGTCATGTATACAACTTCTTATCTAGATAGTCTGCTCCATGTCTCAAACTAGAGACCATCTAGTATGTTTCCTCCTGCAACCGTCACTATAGATCCCCTCAGAGTTATCATCTGTGACTTTCCTGGAACAACAAGGGAAAACAATAGACAAGAATAATACTCTTATAATAATAATAATAAAAAAATAATGAGATCAATTGTCACAGTAGCTCCTTCTCAGAGTTATCACATGTGACCTACTTGGAACAAGAGCCAAAATAAAAATGCAATAATAAGAAATAGGAACAAGACTCTTCTAGTGTTGTGACCAATCATTCCTCCATGGTAACCTGCCCGAGACAAGAGAAACAAGAGCAGAAGTATTTCCAATATAATAGAATTTTCAGAAGAACATATCTATGTTAACAAGAATAAAAGACAATTTCATGGTAATCATCATAACATTACCAAGGTGACCTGCCTGGAAGCAAAAAAAGAAATATCTCCTAGAGGAGATGTTAGTTCATCTTGCAACAAATACAATAAACATTTATATCAATAATACTCACATGCTACCAAGTATTCATTGTATCTAGCAGCAATAGGACCTTTCAAAGATTGTTGTCACAACTATAGTGTTTACTTGTAATGTAGCAATTATCAAACTTGATATGTGCAAATTGGAGACTTATCAATTCAATCAAACTTGGAACCTGGAGTCTTATCTTCAAGAATGAGTGTTGTTTCTTTTCTTCCGAGTCTCCTTTACCAAAGATGACAAGTATTCTCTCCAACTTGTCCCCTGTACTAAGACAATATGCTTTCTTGACAGAAATCTGAGTTAGAGAAAATTATGCAATTAAACTCTAAAATCTTAACCTCAATCAATCTAAACTTTGATTAAGGTCAGTTTATAACTTTAACTTTGACCAGAAATAGTCATAACTTTAATAGATCAAAATGCAACCTAGATGTTCATAAGATCACAATAATGCCATAACAACTAGAGGCATATCAAAACAATCAAACCTGGAGTGCGTTGGTCCTCTGAATGTGTTGGATCTGAGATCCCTCTGGATTTACAATTGTTGCTTGGACAAAAGATCCCTTCTCCTGCAAATACCCTTAAGATAATGATACAATTTAAACACATACAAGTACATACCTCCAGCATGAGCGGCAAACAACGACAAGCAATGACAAATCCTAAAACTTCAAAGTGCTCCAACTTGCAATCTAAAGGTAGTTGGAGATGTGCTAGGGTAAGGCACACTAGGACAACCAAAAATTAGGCCCAACTCTTCATTTAAAGTGCCCAACGAATTTGGGTTAGGGTTTGTTGTTGTGGACCAAAGGAACTGCAACTGGTACTGCAACTGGCACTGCAACTGACACAAAGCAACTGGCACAAAGAAATTGGCATGAAGCAACTGGCACCAAGCAATTGCAACTGGTACTGCCACTGCAACTGACACTGCACACCTAGGGTTTTATGAGGAAACCCTAATTTTTTCATTTCAGAATTTTGGAGATCCAATCCGGGGGAAAGATGTGCCCTACTTAGGTGACCTTCTTGATGGGTTCAGTAAGTGCTCAACGAGCTTGACAATGGGGGAAACCGAGGATCTTCCTTCCATTGGTTGGATTGTTACGAAGGAAACTAGCTCTAATACCATGTTAAAATTTTGGTATGCTCATTTAACCGTAGACAATATCACATCATTGTCACCCAACCATAGGCATTCACATATGCCACCCCCGAGCACAATAACCTTTTCTTAGATAGAATGATTCCGGCAAGTCCACACTAGAACCAACAGATAAATCCTAACCAGAAACACCACTGCTGTAGTAGCAACACAATACCAATAAAGCGTACCTTTACCAAGAGAAGCACACAAGAATAAGATATTAGAAAGACTTGCGCCCTAGCTGCCACTGCTGCTCCTTAGACTTGCGCCCTAGCTACTGTTGCTGCACCTCCTTAGACTTGCGCATTGTTTCTGAGTGTGTGAGAGAGTGTGCAAATGAGCTAAGGCATCACCTTATTTATACTTATTTTGCCAGTACTTTTCCCACAGGGCTGACCTGTCTTTTCTGGAAAATATAATTTACTTTGACTTTTTCTGGTAGGGTCGACTTCTCTCTCTGGGGTTTTCTATTTCTTTATTATTATTCTCCTTGGGCTGACTTCTCTTATAGGGTTTTCATACATCTGTTTAATGGTTCTCTTACTTCCGGAATATTCTATTCTAAGTACAAAAGTTACACTTGGAGGTTAATACCTCTCGCAACTACCAAAACATCAACAAAAGAGACATCTCATAATGAAAGGTCACATCTCTTCATGAAAGGGCACCCCTGCTTGGGTATATATACAACCCTCATTCTCAATTGTAATCATATCATATTCATATCATTTTTCTCATATACATTTATTACATATATTATTTATCCACATGGATTTCCTTATACTGTTCCAAATATTTTGGATGTGTGTGAGATAAACTAGTTTGGTTTGTCACATTTTGTATTAGAGCAAGTTTGATCCTAGCCTTTGGCCATTAGACCTTTGGTCAAAATTTTTGTCGCCCATGGCAACATATATGTTGGCTTTTGGCCGACTCACACATTTCAGAGTTTCCCTAGTTGCCTTGATCTTTGACCACAGATTGGCCATTTTTAAGTTCAAAATTTCTTTTGAAGAAAAGAGTATTTCCATTGCAAAATATTCGAAGCACAGATTAGAAGTCGTGTCTCATTTCATTGAGAAAAAAAATTCAAAATAAAAAAAAAAAATTAAGGGAATTTGAAGGTATCTATCCCCAAAATTGGAAGGGATATCAAGTTAAACAACTGCTGATTACAATATAAAAGGGGATTTTAACACTATCGCTACCAAATTATAGTCACTCGTCAACATATCATATCGCTCGATCGAATAAAATCAACGACCACAGTTTGGCAAGGCAAGGAGGTATGCATCGTCTGACTATTCTTGCAAATACCATCGTAAATTACTGTGCCTCAGAACTAATATCCACCAAAAGATCTCGGACAAGAGTTTATTGCTATCGATGTATCTATTCCGATTAGGCCGCCGCCAAGTCGTGAAGAATATTTCTATTGAAATCAATTCATTTGATAATCGAAGTCTTGACGAATTGTGACTTTAAAGTTAGTTTGGATTGTATGGCCACACAAAGGTGATTCCACTGCCATATTTAATCGTTAACCATTTCCCTTCTCCTGTAATACAAAGGGGTATGAATAGATGATTAGGTAAAGATGACGTTTGATCAAATTCTTAACCATACCATAATTTTGAAGTATATTTTGATTTCTTTTGGGGTAGCTAAAGTATCGAGGGTGAATTTAAAGTATCAAGAATTTATAAAGCAGGGCCTTGAAAACATTACTTTAAAGAAAAGGGGCCCTAAATTCCAATTCAAGTTATAAAGGGGCCAAAGTCAAGTTATTCCATCACTAAGTCAAAAAAGGGTTACACTTCTAATTAAAGGATTTTAACCTTTTAAAGTGCTTATTAAAAAGGAGTTCAAAGGAGGTATATTGCAACATAAAGTTTTCAAAGGATTTTATGAAATAATAATTACTTGATTGGTTGGACAAAAGGGTCCATTAAAAATATAAAGGAAGTTCCAAAGTAAAGGAGTGATTATAAATTCTTTTATATAAGTAAGAAAAAAAAATTATAATAGTAATATCTAAATCATAATTAAGTGTCCAAGCAAAAACAATTTAGTACAAATAAATTATTGAAAAGAAGGAAATATATATATATATATATATATATATATATATATATATATATATATATATATAATATTGGAGAGAGGAAGTGAAGGGAAAAAGTTGAAATTGAAAGGGTTTAAAGAAAAATAAATAAAGTGATTTTTGCAAAATGTCCTTTTTGTGTAGAAGAGTATTGTAATTGTCGAGAGTCATTCAGAAATCAAAACGTCGTTTGCACAAAGTGTTAAAATACTTTTCCTTTAATTGAATTTCAAAATGACACACAAATAGAGTCACAAATTAAAAAGATAGAAGACAAATGTGTGAAACAAGAAAAATTTAAAGATCTCGAGGTTATGAGGTTATGTTGGCAAAAAAAGACCAAGAAATATGTTGCTTAAAAGATCACAGTAAAAAACTACTTACTTAGATTAAGAAGTCAAACTGTCAAACGATACAAAACAGTGCGTTCAGAAGTTGGAACAAGAGAATCAAGATCTCGGGAAGAAATTATCAAAAAAGGATGAAGAAACTTCTCATTTAAAAAACCTTAATCAAAGATTATTGGAACAAATCAGAAAATTAAAAGATGAAAAACTTTAGAGTCAAAACATTGAAAAGAAAGTCAATAAATCAGAGAATGAAGAACTTTCACACGTAAAGAATCATAATCGAAACCTACTTACGCAAATAAAAAAGATTAAGAATGATAAGAAGTCCCTGGAAAACAAGTTACAGTTGCTTATCAAAAAGGAAGCATTGAAATTTACAAATGAACAAATCCAAGTTGTGGAAAAGGTAACAATTACTTCAATCCATGTCACACATGTCAATAAGTTGCGAAGTTAGTTGAAAAAAAGACATTCAGATGTTGGAGTACAAACAATGGTAATTTCAAGTGTAGATCCAACGATCAACAAAACAACATCAGTTGATGAAGAAGATTCAATACCAGAAGTAAATCAACAAAACACTACACACACGATAAGGGAAAGTCAAGCTATGAAGACACCTTATCGACATCCCAATCATAAGAGAAAATACTTTAACCAGTCAAAATATCAACACTGCTTAGAAAAGACACAATTGACATATCGTCCGAAGAATGATGTTGTTAGAATATAAGTGGATGTGCTCGTTTTACCATTGACAATACCCTTGTCACCCAACCATAGGCCGAAGCCACCCTCCGAGCACCTTAACCTTGACAGAGAATCACTCCGAAAGCAAACCCTAGGCTAGATAGCCAAACAAAGGGTAGCACTCCTTTCCCCAAGGATAGCGCATCAACAAAGGCTGATCAGATGTTCCAAACCCTAGCCAAGAGATAGTCCAAGCCAAAACGTAACTGCTAGCTGCAGCAGCTGCCCCAACATCTCTCCTCCAAACCTGCGCACAAGACTGCCACTGCACTGCGCAAAATTGGCTCTCTGCAACTGCTGAGATGTGTCAAATGAGAGACTGGCGCCCTGTATTTATAGTGGTTCTGGCAGACTTACTGGGGCCGACTTCTCCTTCTGGGTACCTGTCTGTTCAATATATATTAATTCTTCTGGCTGACTTCTTCTCTTGAAGGCTAATAACCTAATACATATTATCTTCTTGAGCCGACACGTCTTCTAGGGTTATTAGCGAATTCATTAGGGTTTCTCTTGCTTCTCGGAGTCTTCTATTCTCGTTAGGTTTACATGTGGAGGTAAATACCTCCCGTAGCTACCATAATATCAACACTCCCTCCTAGCTAGGGAGGTATTATAGGTAATGGTCTTGAGCACAAAAACATACCATTTACCCGGTAGCATCAGCATAGTCGTCTAGACTATCTCATGACTAGATCATGAGCATCACCATCACCATCAGTGTCATCAGCTGCATCATCTCTCGAAACCATACTTCATCTGAGTAATCGGACATGATGCTGGATAAGTCACTCGCACCATAGAGTGATACAAGAGCCATTCTTATAATCTAGAAGAGTAAATGCTCTGAACCATTTTCCGTCTGGAAAATCTCTGTTCATCATTCATCTGGATGATGATTATCTCCAATAAACTGTTGATAATCTTCAAGGTAATTAGAACAAAAATAGAACACAACTGTGTCTATCCATAGTAGTACATAACTACAATCCAGTGGTACACTGCCACACCAAGTAACACACAAGTACTTGATCAACAACATATAGTCACGAACAATGGAACATATCCACCACAGTAGTATACATCTATTGTCTTCATAACAATCATCTGATAGCAACCTGCACAAAAACAATGTTATGATATAAATTGAATCATCTGGGCCAATCTTTCACTCACATCTGTGAGATCTGAAAGAATATCTGCCCTTAGAGTAGAACAATGAGATATCTGGATTATTCTTCTCAAGCAAGGAAGAATAACTGTCTTGTCTTCTGAACCTGGACCATTCCCCACCCTGGGCCATTCTTCCTACACTAATCAAAGTGCACCCTGGAGAGAATGTATAAACCCTAAGGAATGCCTGTCCTTGATTGCTGAGCCTGGACCATTCCTCACCCTGGGCCATTCTTCCTACACTAATCAAAGTGCACCCTGGAGAGAATGTATAAACCCTAAGGAATGATTGTCCAGACCATTTCCTTTGTTAACCAAAAGAGGAAAAGACTGTCCTGCATCAACCTCCAAAACGGACCATCCCTCATGTTAACCACAATGAGAAATCACTGTCTAATGAGGCGGGCCAGTCTTCTTGAGTAACCCTCAAGAAGAGAGACTGCCCTAGACCACTCCCCATGTTAACCACAATGGGAAGTCGCTGTCTATGATACATGAACAATCTGGACCATTTCCCATGTTAACCACAATGGGAAATCCCTGTGCGTCAGAAATCTCAATCCACTTTCCGAACAGGAAAGCATCTGTCCAAGATGGACTATTTTTCAATCTTGAAAATGAATGTCCTCAATAATAATTTCAGTGCTCCCTCCCAACCTGGGAGTCATCTCTTCCTTTTTCAATAAGGAAGTCGTCTCCA
>ML780636.1:231586-249600 GCA_009831015.1 Picea engelmannii | reverse complement strand
ATTTATCACAAGTGCACCTTTATGATAAATGAATCCTATCTCCCTTGGTCTGCAGCCCAATCTAGGAGAAGTTATGCCCGATGCTGAAACATCAACACTCCCTCTTAGCTAGGGAAGTATCTTTCCATAGTAGTACACAACTATTGTCTAGAGACACACAGTCTTTGTCAGTAGTACACAACCACCATAGTAGCAAAAGGTTTTCCACACATGGCACTTCCATGTGGACTTCTAGAGGCTACACCTTCTAGAAACACTATGGTCAACTCCCATAATGTGCGATGTCAAGGGTCAACTCCCTTGACATGTCCTCATGTGCTCTCCACATGGGATGTTGGGTTATAAGCCCAAATGCACTTATCCCTTCTCGAATAAGTGTCCCACTTATCCATTCTCGAATAAGTGTCCTCACAGATCAACTCAAATCAATTCATAGAGGAGTACGATCCAGAGAATGTTTGTCACACATGGCACTCCCATGTGGACTTCTAGAGGCTACACCCTCTAGAAACACTAGGGTCAACTCCCATATTGTGTGACATCAAGGGTCAATTCCCTTGACATGTGCTCTCCACATGGGACGTTGGGCTATAAGCCCAAACCCACTTATCCCTTCTCAGATAAGTGTCATCACAGATCGATTCACTTCAGTCACAGAGGAGTACGATTTGGAGAATGTTTCAGGAAGCGGAAAACATTAACACTCCCTTTCAGTGAGGGAGACATTCTCTGTCACACCAAGTCTATCACGGAAGTACTCGAACTTCATCTTGGTAAGGGGTTTGGTAAGAACATCAACAACCTGCTCATCTGTAGGAAGGTATTGCACCAATACGGCCTTCCTCTGCACCATGTCTCGGATGTAATGGTACTTGATCTTAATGTGTTTCGATTTGTCATGAAACACTGGATTATCTGAGAGCTTCACACAGCTCCGGTTATCACAATGAATAACGGTGGAATCTAGCACATGTCCAAATAAATCTGCAAGGAGCTAGTGAAGCCACACTGCTTCACGGACTACCACACTTAATGCAATGTACTATGCTTCTGCAGTACTCAAGGCCACAAAAGTTTGTTTCCTGCTACACCAGGAAACCATGGTAGATCCCAAAGTGAAGCAACACCCAGAGGTGCTCTTCCTGTCTACTGCTCTACCTGCCTAATCGGAGTCACTATATCCCTGCAATCTCATGTCAATACTAGAAGTATATCTCAGACCATGTCCAATTGTTCCTCACAGGTATCTCAACACATGCTTCACAACAATCCATTGTGTTTGTCTCGGTTGGCTCATAAATTGGCTAAGTGCACTCACTGCATAGCAAATATCTGGTCTGGTGTTAACTAGATACATCAATGATCCAATCAATTGTCTGTACGAGGTCGGATCAATCTCGTCGGAATTAGAAAAAGACACATAGTTTCTTCAGATTCATCACCATTGGTGTAGCCATGGGTTTACAGTTTAGCATCCCAAACTTTTTCAATATCTCAATTGTGTACTTCCCTGACTTAGGAAGATCTCATCAGTGCTTTGCCACACCTCTAGTCCCAAGAAGTAGTGCATCATACCAAGGTCCTTCATCTCGAACTCAGAGGCCAACGCATACTTGCATTCAATAATAAGGCTCTCTGTACCGGTGAGGAATAAATCATCAACGTAGAGGACCAAAATCAAGGCCTCACCGTTAACAGTCTTATAGTACAGGTTGGGATCAACAACACTTTTGCTGAAGCCCAAACTCATCAGGTGTCCATCAATCCTTGCATACCAAGCTCGAGGTTCCTGCTTGAGTCCATACAGGGCCATCTTCAGCCTACACACATGAGACTCCTTCATATGTATGACGAAACCATCTAGGTGCTCGATGTATATTTCTTCCTCAATCTCTCCATTGAGAAAGGCTGTCTTCACATCCATCTGATGTAGTTTCCAACCCATGGATGCTCCGAGGGCAATAATTGTCCGGATAGAAGTGTATCGAGCAATAAGAGAAAATGTCTCCTCATAATCTATTCCCTCCACCTGAGAGAACCCTCTAGCAACAAATCTTGCTTTGTGCTTCTCGATGCTTCCGTCAGCTGTATGTTTGATCTTATAGATCCATTTGGAAGTCACTATAGACTTCCTTTCAGGTCTCAGAATAATATCCCACACATCATTCTTCATGATGGACTGATACTCCTCCATCATGGCATCTCTCCATATTGGTTGACTAGATGCTTCCTCATAACATGAAGGCTCATAATCAATGATGTGGCTCATAGCTGCAGTATAGCACAAATATCTCTGAGGTCTCTTGTTCTCTCGAAAGGTACCATGAGGAGCTGCATGTCCTTCTGCCTTCTGCAGAGTCTTACGATCCCATGTAGGTCTCTTCTGACCTACTACAATATCTCTCGTAATATCAACTGGAGGTATAGGATGAATGGGATCAATAGTCTCAACTATCTCCCTTTGAACTGTTGGAGGGTGAGGGGGAGAATGAACCATCTCTTCTTCTTTCTCTCTATCAATATCCATGTGAGATCCTCTAGATCTCATGAAGGCTACCTCCTCCTCAAAGGTAACATCTCTACTCACCTCAATTTGTCTCTGACCAGGGATGTAGATCCAGTATGCCTTCGAAGACTCACCGTACCCCACAAATGTACCCTTTCTTCCTGAAGGGTCTAGCTTGTTCCTTTTCTCTTTGGTTATATGAATGTATACTGGACACCCAAATATCTTGAAGTGTCCAACCTTAGGCTTCACTCCGGTGAAGGCCTCCTCGAGAGTCATGTTCCTTACAGTCTTATGAGGACTTTTGTTCTGAACATACACTGCAGTCATGGATGCTTTTGCCCACAAAAACATAGGTAAATGTTGATCATGAATCATTGCTTTGACTGCCTCGATAATAGATCTGTTCTTCCTCTCTGCAACCCCATTTTGTTGAGGGTTGTAAGGAACAGTGTACTCCCTCTTGATCCCTGCCTCAATGCATAAATCACTGAAATCTTGGGAGATGTATTCTCCTCCATTATCTAATCTCAGTACTTTAATCTTCTTTCTGGTCAGGTTTTCGACCTGTGCTTTGTACTCCTGAAATCTAGCAAGGACTCCATCCTTGGTCTTCAATAAGTAAATCCAAGTCTTCTGAGAGTGGTCAGCAATGAAGATCACATGCTATAGGTATCCACTTAAGGAAACAACTGTCATGGGTCCACATAAATCTGTATGAACCAAGTCTAAGATCCCCTTGGATCTATTGTCGCTGCACGGAAAGGACCTCTTGGCATTCTTTCCAAGAGCACAACCTCTGCAAATGCCATCGTGTTCAACATCGATCTTTGGAAGGCCTGTCACCATCTTCCCCAGAGCTGGAAGAGCTCTATAATGTAAATGAGCAAGTCTCCTATGCCATAGTTCACTCAAACTAATAGAATCATGTATTAGGGCCTGAACTGGTTGAACAGTCAATCTGTACAATCTGTCCCTCTCGAACACCAATCACCCGGGCATAATCCATACTAGAGTTCTTGTTCCGTGCAAGAACTTTTCCATCAGAGAAAGCAACCTTGTAGCCTTTTTTCTCTAAGGATGAAATAGAGACAAGGTTACTTCTCATCCCAGGTACAAATAATACATCGATCAAATGGAGTGGGGTGCCAGAATCCAATTGTAAGGAGGTGGATCCAACTCCCTTCATAGTATATCTTGCATCATTACCAAGTACAACATGCAAACGAGATTCTTTCTCTACTAGATCTGTAAGGTGCTCTCTGTATCCAGTCATATGTCTGGAAGCACCACTGTCAATCAACTAAACATCATTACTAGTAGGAACCATACTTGAGAGGGATGAAATGAAGAAGAACTCTTCATCGTTCATGCTTGCATTCCTTGACTTCCTCTGAGGTGGTTCTAAATCAACATTAGCAGTGGAAGCATGTTGTTTTCCTTTCTTCCATGTAGGACAATTTTTCGCATAGTGGCCATACTTGTCACATCTGAAGCACTGAACCTTTGACATGTCCTTTTTGTGCTCAAAAGTTGGTGTTGACTTCCTTCCTTTAAAGGTTTTGCCGAAACCTCTTCTTTTTCCTTTGCTTTTCCTTGCACGAGTGGCAAGGGCTTGATTTTCATCATGATGGGAACATTGCATGCCTCTAGCTGCAAGTCTGGTCTCCTCTTGAGTATAGTCTGCCCATAAACGATCAAAATTGGGCAATTTGGATCACCCACTGATACTTTGAATGAATGGCTCCCAATGGCTTGGAAGACCATTAAGGGTAATCATGACAAGTTCTCTATCATAGATGATTTCACCAATAGCACCCAACTGACCTCTGGTCTCTGAAATCTTCATGAAGGTGGCAACTGTATCAGACTTTGTCATCTTGAGATTTTGAAGTTGGTGTCTCAAGACAAGTGCTCTATTGGTGTTGTTACTCTCAAACAACTTCTTCAAGGCGTTGTACATCTGCTTAGCTGTCTTCAAGTTGGAGATGTGAGGGATTAAATGGTCTCTCATAGAATATATGATGATTTTTCTGGCTTTTGCATCATTCTTCCTCCATTGTGATTTTTCTACATCATTCGCTGATTCTAGTACAACTTCTTCAACGCACTTCATTAGTTCACTCTCTTCTAGAGTGATGAGCAATCTAGATTTCCAAGAACTGAAGTTGGTTGTTCCATCAAGCTTATCTTCCACCAAAATACGGTTCACCATGGTTGTTGGAAGAGTGCAGAAATTTTAGCCTCAGTTGTAGTTGCAACAAAACAATGAATTGCAGGAAAGGTACAATGAGTTGCTGTAGAAGGTCAATGCATGTGCAATAGTCTTCTTTCAAGAACACTGCTCTGATACCATGTTGGATTTTAATGTTGTTCAATTACATTCAGTTACTTTATAAATTTACTTGAACTGAAGCATAAACCATGAACAATAGCAGTAGTAATAACCAAGATCACAAGAAGAATAACCATGCACAGAGACACGAGTACAATAGAAAATGCTTATATTAAATTGATGTTATTACAGTGATGAGCGTTTCATATATATAGAACATATGGTGACCATCCATGAAAGGATGTGTCACTTGGATAATAAGTAACTATTTATTTACCAAGTATATTTATACGTTGTATTATAAATATTATGTCATATATATATATCTGAAAGAATGTATTCCCGATGTTGTCCAAACATTAACAGAGGCTTCTGGACAACCACAAGTCAAGCATACTGCAATGCCAAAGTACTTATACTGTAGTTGCTAAGCACCTGATGTTACCAATTACCAGGCATACTTGCAGTCCAAAACCTTGGAACATGTGGAGTCTTTTGTTGGTCTTGGTATGATAGGACCAAATCGTTATGGATGGTTGCCTCTATGGAAATTAATCATCAATACCTTAGACTTGGAATTTGATGGCTGTATGACTGCCATTGGCCATTTTTTATAGGGAAATAATTTCAAAAGAGCATGTGGAGAAACAGATTGTCATTTCTCTTGGTGAGTAAAATTCCCAAATCCCAATCCCATGTATATCGATATATTTCTCAATACATGTTCTCCAATAGAGTTGCACAGACTGCAACTCAAACTATTAGATCACAGTAGTCTACAGATCTGTAATTCATGAATCCATATGCCTTTTCTTGAAGTAATGTAGGCCCCAGAATGCTGTTAAAATATGTATTTTTGTCTTCATAACCACGAGCAGCTTTAGGATTCATCATTTATGTATTGTTTGGGGTGTGGGTTTGCATGCCTTTTGTAGCATGAGTAGCCACAACTTGTTTTCTGCATTGAGATCTAGCATTTCCTTTATCCACACCAGAGTAATGAATAAGGGACCCTTCCCTTTATTTATTTAATAATGAGTTGAGGTGAGTGATTCAGATTCTGCAATTCAATCATCTATCAAAGTGTTGTCATGTGGAAATGGAGAAGAATGATTAAGATTCTAGAATTCCACAATCTATCGAAGTGTTGTCAAGTGAAAATGGAGAAGAGTGATTACTATTCCAGAACTCCACCTATCAAAGTATTTTCAAGTGGAAATGGAGCAGAGGATTTAAGATTCGGGAATTCCACCATCTATTAAAGTGTTATCAAGTGAAAAAGGATAAACTAATCAAGATGATATTTGAATCGAATCTTTCCTAGGGAGTCATCATCCATTGTGTGAAAGTTGGGTTTCATATTGGATGTACATAATTAGAGATTCTCTTATTTTTTGAGAGTTCATGACTTATTGCTTCCTTTTTCCTGGGATAGGTAGATCTTTCCGCTCACTACAATTGACTTCATCCCTATATTTTTGGTGGATCACAAAACTTTCTCTGCAGTTTCTTGAGCTGCATACTTGGTCAAGCAATGAAAAGCCCCTTTAATTTCCTCCAAGCAACCTGCAAGTGCCCCAGTATTTTTATTCCTCTTGGCATCTGTCGTGGTAACAGAGGTATTATTGTGGATTTTCATAGTCTCTGTTAGAGGTTTCTGGTATGTTTTGATGTCTTTTTTTCCATGAATAAGTTCATTATTGTATGTTTTATTTGGTGACACTGTGTATGAGGTTTTCTTGCCGGATGTTTTGGGTGAACACTTTACCTGTCTTCAGGGAAAAGAATAACAGTAAGATAGAGAACAATGTCGCACATGATGAATGAACTGTTAAATATAAAGGTTGAAGAGAGGATGAACGAGAAAAAAGGACACTAAGTTCATAATCAGTGCCCACTGGAAACACGATCATGTGATTTCTTTTTTGCTGAATTTCATTCCATGATAAATGTTTGAAATGTCGATTAACGCTTCAAATTTTTAATTATACCGGAGTTATAGTAAGAATGGAATGTAAGTTTGTTTAAATTTTTAACTTCAAGTGCATCTATAATATGTCAGTCAATTGTGAGCTTAAAGTGTCTATAATGTATATCATTCGACTGCTTTAAAACCACTTGGTAGGACAATTGGATAAATTTACACGAAATGATAATTATATTCGTTCATTGTAATTCCAGTCCTTTTCTTTTCTTTTTTTTTCTGTATTTTTTCAACCCCTTTGAACTTTCATTGGTTCAAACAGGATTTGAAAATGATCTTCTCTTTCTGTAAAGACTATCTATTGCAAGACTCAAAATAAATAGAGTTTCTATAATCTCCTACTAAAATCACGGAAATTTAGTTTATGATTTCTTTCATGATTTTCTTATACCAGGAATAAACAACAACATAATGATAACAGTTCCACTAGTAAAATACATATCTCAATCTGCAGGTTGGTTGATTCAGCCCCTGGTTCACTTGTTCTTGTGCTTTCCCAAACTGCCCAACTGAATATTAACCTCCCAACCAACTAGGAACAACCTCTCCAGCTCCATGAATCCTTGCGGTTTCCTGCCTCCCGAGCCCAAAGTTCCCAACAATAGTAGTGCCCTGTAAAAGCTCCCAAAACAATTTCTTCTCTCTATTTTCCTTCTCTTCCACCTCTTGTAGAGTTTTCCAAAACAAAAATGAGATCCTTCCATCCCCTCCATTAATTGCCCAATAGTCTTATCCCCCCATTGATTCCCCAATAGCCTTATTCCCCCATTAATTACTTCACCTCCCTTTTAATAATAAAATAATAAAAAGACTCATTTAATTTATTTAAATAATTATTTAAATTTAAATTAAAAACTATGATAAACAATTAATCAAATTGGGTTGTTACATACACCCACCCTTCAAGAAACTTCGTCCCGAAGTTAGAGTAATTTCCAATACAAGGGTAACGACACATGATTCATACATCCACATCAAATAAACAACATCATCAATTTAAAATACTTATACATACTAGTGTACATGTGAAAGACATGCATGCGTAGCTAGCACATACATGTCTCACACATGCACTAATGATAATAATTATTACTCCTAAAGAAATTCTTGCATGCGTCCAATCAAATCAACAAGACCATTCATTTCATAAAAGATAGTAGACCAATTAAATATTTGTGAAATCCATCAATTATAATAGTTTATCACAAACAACATTCACTTAGATAATTGTAGTTCAGTTAAAAAAATATAAACATACATATATACATTTTTGTTTTCAAGACGAGTAAATCAAGAAATTCTACCATAAGGCGAAAGCCCCGCACACTCTCAACTACTTTTAGTCATCCTTCCTCCCTAACCTACTTCCATCTTCTATCCCTATCTTTCCTCCCTAACCTACTTCCATCTTTTATCCCTATCCTTTCTCTACTGGACTATCTTGGAGCATCAACTATATTGACCCAACTCGAGATAGAAYCCATAAGCGGAAGTGTCAACTCTCTTGACCAAGCTTCCCCAATAGACAATTGACAGTCATCATCACACGTCTAGGGGAACGTGAATTTAACACCGTCTTCCCATGACTCCAGGTTTCAGAGGATACATGGTGGAAAATGCCTCCACCCCTCCTAATAGAACTAGGGTCAACACCCTACCATGGACCATACAGTGGAACTGTGTTGCTAGGAATTTTGTTATCGTATATTCAATTTTAGACAGTCTTGCCACCTGAAAACCTGCACTTGTCCACATATCACAGCAATGCATTTGAACCAATATAATTTCACATACAAGATTCATACCAAACTGTTTCTTGGTACCTTTTATCATCATTATCCTTTGGTTATTTCATAGCCCATTGACTTGTCGATTAGTCTATAACACAAATTCATATATATCTATGCATTACTATCATGCAAATGCATTTAATCAGATTCTCAATTCAAGTTAAATTGCATAATATCCAACAATTTTAAATGTCAAAAATTTCAAGTTAGAAATATATTGCATAATATCCATCATAATTCAAATAACATTAGACATTCATAGAATTGACATTCAGATAGATTTATATGTCCAAAATTTAAAGTGTCGAGTTAATAATGTCCACAAATAACAAGAAAATGAAGATATGACTAGGCCATAAGTAATTCTAATTGTCTAAGTCAAAATGGGGCATTACATACACCCACCCTTCAGGAAACTTCATCTCGAAGTTAAGGTAAAAAGTGAGAGATGTTCTTGTTGTAAGGTCCTCGCATCATCCCAAGTAGTAGATCTTGTGCTATCTAGTCCTGTTGGATCTTCACTTAATTTGAAATATGTTGAGGCTAATAATACATTAATTGGATACCTCTATTTAGCAGACCTCCATTGTGTCCAAACTCAAATTTTATCATCACTTGTGATTTAGTTAATGTTAATACAAGCCTCTTTTATAGGGTTATTCTTCCCAAGCTCCATGTAGGATTCCAATATTTAAAGTATAGTTTGCTAGTTTGACTACTAGTTAAAACCCTAGCTCTTTATTGGTTTTCTTGTTAAGTGATTTTTATATTGAGGTTTATATAAATTCATTAAGCCATGCATATAATCCCACCTGTAATACCTTGCTAATTAACCAATTACTACTAACTTTGATTATCACTTTAACTTGAGTGATACAACACATGTCACTGCTAAAGTTTCCCATTCTTAGGAACATTTACTAAGATATTGATAATTGATCATTATGTGAAGCAATCATTTCATTCATTCTTTAGTCAATATTCTTAATTAGTGACCTTGTTAATTCAAATAGATTAGATCTTGTCGAGGAAATGTTGAATATAAGATTATCTTCATCACAGGCAAAACACAATAAGTTCTCTACTTACAAGAGTATTACAAAGCACATACATGCTTCAAAAGGCACCATGTCTACCATGTCTTAGTGAACTTCTCCATATCATAAATACATTTCATACTAGGATCCATTCCACACTCTACAATTACTTGTCTTTAATGTCTTCTTTTTCTCACAATTGAACTTCACTTGTCTCAACTTTTATATCCTCTATATCTACATGGTATTTATTGACTCTAGTTGCACCGCCAACACCTTTCATGTTCCCTCCTCTCACTAATGACACATCAAGTATTTATATGTCATTTATCTACTATATTTTATTGTGTGCACTTTGCATCTTCCTTGACACATCATACCTTATTATTTATTTATTTTTTCTTCTTCTTCTTCCCCTTTTTTTTTAACCACGCTTATCATGCCTACTCCTATTTACTTGCCTCTCAATACTCCACCCTTATATTAACTACTAATGCATTTCTTACTAACTCATTCATATAGTATTGTTATTATTACCCCATTTTTTTTTATATAAATATATATTATGATACATTATTACATCCCTCATCAGTTATACCATTATCACCTTTTAATTCTTCTGATATTACACCTTCCATTCAAACAATGTGCATATGCTATTATTTATTTCATAACTCTAATTATATATTTATCTTAATATTTCATTTTTTGTAACAATTATTTATTATCTATCGTACATCTTATTCACTTTTTCGACCTATACCTCTCAGCTCCATATTACCATCATTATCACTCTTCTTTTTGTTTGCAACTTATATACGTAAATTATATATTTATTCACATCAATCCTTAATTGTTGCTATATTTTCATTTCCTTTTTCTTTTACTATATAATTGTTATCCTATATTTTCATTACTCGTGATCATATCTCTTCATTATCATTTCTCTTTTTTTTTAAACTATAACCCTCAACTACAGGATGATTTGTACATATATCATCATCTTACTTATTGCTTTTTGTAGAATTATTTTTCTATTACATCTCCCTTATTACTCATCCACTTCATTTTGAATCCACTATCTACTACTTAACTATACACCACTTTTATTACTACGTGTAACTTAGCTATGTACTTCCTTAATTTTCCCTCTAGTATATTGTACAAACTGCTACATTGTTGACTACACTATCAATTAATATACTCGGTTTTTTTTTTTACTATTTACCATTACTCCTTACCACATTCCTTCTTTATACTGCATTCTATTTTGTTGTTTCCTTTTTTTTTTTTCACTCTTCCTAGTCTTTATATTCATTAAACTCATGACTTATCAATGCACTTGTTGCTACTGCCTATTTCCTTCTTATACACCTACTAAAGTTACATTATATATTACCCTATTAACGTTACCTTTATTTATTTGTTATATGATTACTTTCTATGTTGTTATTATACGACTATATGACACAGTTAGTGTTAAGATATTGTAGTTCACTTAAAGAAAAGAGAGAATGGGGTTATATGGCTAGTTGTAAGTTATGCATATTCCACAAGTTGTGAATGTCATCAAAATCATCAATCATAAGATAAATTTTGATATTATTATTGGAATTATCTACGTAGAATAATTTGTTAATTCAAGATCTATGTATTTATAAATATTAGTTGTATTTAACTAATTTTATTATGATTTTGGATAATCTATTTAAATAGATAATTTTCACAAGTTCAAAGAATTTGGGGCTTCAAATACCTTAACTATAAATCCTCATCCATAATTTTTTTTCTTTAAGCAAACTTGCTTAACTTACTACCTTATTTACAAACTCTTGCAACCTCTTAGAACTCAGTGGAGTCTTTTTATTTAAACATTGAAAATATTTTTACAGTTAAACATCTTTTGTTATATTTTCAAACACTCATTTCATGAATTGGTTTATTTTATAATGGATCAATGTCTTGTAAGTCATGCTTCGATAAATGACTTATTTGCTAATTGACAAACCTCAATCTTATTGCTTGAAAATTTTAATTAATGACAAAATGAAAGTAATTTCATTTATATTTTCAAGATATTTAGAGTACACAAGTTTAAACAAAATGCACTCTCTAGAATGGTCTATAAGATTTATTTACCTCGACATACATATACCAATTATCTTGTTAATAAACTAAATCAAAATTTTAACAAACCAAGACCCCTTTATTGACCCTTTTAACCCCTTTCCCATTATTATTTTCTTATTGTCAATTTTTCTAATCCTTCATTTAACATTTAAATATAATATAATGATACTATATTATATATTTACTTTTGTTTATTTTATTATATATATATATATTTAATTATTATAATTAACAAACCTCATTCTTATTGCCTTTAATTAATAATAATGAAAGTAATTTCATTTATATTTTCAAGATATTTAGAATACACGAGTTTAAACAAAATACACTCTCTAGCATGGTCTAAAAGATTCATTTACCTCAACATATATATACATCAAAATTTTACAAACCAAAACCCCTTAATTGACTCTTTTAACCCCTTTCCCATTATATTTTCTTATTGTCAATTTTTCTAATCCTTCATTTAACATTTAAATATAATATACTAATACTATATTGTATATTTACTTTTATTTTATTATATATATTTTATTATATATATTTTAAAAACTTTATAAATATAAACCTTTATATATATATATAATGTTTGCCATTATTGGTTCTATGCTTCCAAAATACATTTCTGCCACTATGTGTCCAAAAATTAGGTAGAATAGTATATATTGCAAGGCTTGGATTTCCAAAGCGAAAACAAGATTTTTTTTTTACCTTTAAACTTTTCAGTTGCACAATGGAATACTACTTTAATAATCGTTGCATTAAATTTAATTAGTAATAAGCACACATAATGGTCATTAAATAATGTTAGGAAGTTACATGAGATAGCTAGGATATTTTTTTTAATCCAAGTATATATAGACTTCTCAAAAATGTGGATTGAATATATAAAAAAATAGACTTCTCAAAAATGCATAACTCGACTAACCAAACAACCACAATACAAAATACTTATTGCACAAGAGGATAAAATAAGCCAAATAATTTCCCAAATCCGATTCAAACTCATTTGCTCAAACAATATCTCCAACTCGACATTATTAAATCAAATATATTCATAAAAATAAAAATATTATTAATTAGCAAATAATAATAAAAAATATAAATTTTAATTAAATAATAAATAATAATAATAGTAATAATAATAAATTGAGTTAAAATAAAATAAAATAAAAGGAATTAGGCTACGTGCAATGAGGCCCACGCCCACGTGCGTCTCCTGTACATCCCCATGCTAAAAAGGAAATCAAATGATAAACTAGTCTCCACCCATCCCTGACTCATTTCTTTTTGGAAACTTTGTTTTCCTCGTTCATAGTTTTGCTTACGGTTTCGAAGCAGTGTCACGACAAGGTCAAGGATATCAAGTGTCACTACAAGCTCAGCTTTGTCCACTGGTCCTTCTTCCACAAGCTTGATGAGATCATGGCCATGGCCATGGCCACGCCTACGGGATCTGACAAGGCTATAAGTCTTCTCGAAGCCTGCCAGTCATCCTTCGAGCTCAACCAAGGCATCGACTGCGAGTTGTCAGAGATTTGTGGAGGTGTTGGATGCCTGCAATGGGCTCCCTTCGTGTGTGCTCCTTAGGGGCTCCCTCCTCGATGCTTGGTGTGGATGGTAGAGTTGTCTAAGGCGCCAGACTCAAGTTCTGGTCTTCGAGAGAGGGTGTGGGTTCAAATCCCACTTTTACTGCAATTCATCCTTGGTAAAAAGGCTCCAAAATTTGTACCTCAAGAGAACAACGCGCAAAAATCCTTATAAACTCCCTCGCCCTTTTAAGTCTCTCTCCTTCCTTGTTCTGTTCAGCCTTCTTGAATCCATTAGCTTCCTTAACCGTCAAGCTCTAAGCCAAAGCCTTGCGCTTCCTACATATTACGACCAAAACACTACAGGTTGGTCGGGTGCGCTTTGGCGAGACATGGTGAATATTAGAAATCTACGAGACTCGCTCTGCCGAAATCAAACCAAAGATTCTGAACACACTCGACCTAAGGAAAGAATAAAAATCGAATCAAATCAAAGGTTGATTTCGGGAAATTACTCCACGATCGGTAGATAAATCAAAGTTGCAGGGCTGATCATGTCTGCGGAAGAGTAAAATAAGTGCATAGAGGACCGATATTTCCATTAAAAGGGTCGAATCTGAATGCTAGGATTTGATTTACACTCTTCTCCTCGATGGATTTTCTCTTGATGCTAGGACCCTTGTGACTTAGCGCTTGACTTGTAAACTTGGAATGCGATGTTGCTTGAAGATCGAGCATAAAACATAATTTTCAATCATTTATTTTGTATTTGAAAGGTTACACATTCCATTATATAGCTCATTATGTCGGACCTTTTTTGCTGAGATATATTTTAGACTTTAGTGCTTATAGTCTGGGAATTCCATTAAATCTTATTATTAGTTTTTGTATCCGGTGCTTAACTTGGGTTTTGTTTACAACACTCAATTTCCTAATGTTTCCTTGTGTTTGCATAGTCTTTTATGAACAAGTTTATTCTTCCCAAAAGGGAGCACACAGGAGGGCGAGGAGCCTCAATGAATATTCTCAACATGTTCCTGAAATCTCCTCCCCAACAGACAATTTTCAGAAAATAGATGTTGGATGAGAGATAATCCCTTCTTTCAAAGTACAAGTCCTGTGCGAGAACGCAGTCCATGTCACTCAGATAATGTAAACACAATAAGAGTCTCCTCAGCTCTGGAAAAAGCTTCCAGACTCACAACAGAGCAAGGAAGACCTGAAATGTAGAAGAGGGCGCTCATTGTTCATAGTCGATGAGGTGTTGCAAATGGTAGTCAAGCTGAGACTGGACACGGACAACGAAGAGGTCAATCAATGTCTCGACACCAGTCTTGTTATTCTCAAAATGGATCTAATCACAAGGTTCAAGTAGATAGTGGAAGAAGAGGGAGGTCACTGTCTCGTTTCTATGTATTGACTCACAAATTTAGGTGTCAAATGTTGCATCATAGAGCGAAATCAACAGTTCAGACAACATCCACAAGCTCGTTTCATTAACAGTCGTACGATGGAGATAGTTGTGACTTGGGGTTTCGACCCGTGGGATTTCTTGTGGCTCCTCCATGGTGTCTCGACGCTTGGTATCGGTGTTGACTTATACTTGATCGCGAGATGTCTCCTCGACGCCTTGTGTGGGTATTGTTAATGCTTGTGGCAAGCTCTTCCTTGGGGATCAGACTGGTCTCTTGGTCTCGGGTGCTTCAACTTTTGCTGTGTGATAAGCTCATGTACTTAGAATATGATGTTGTTTGGAGGTTTGGCATAAATCAAAAGTACTTAGAATGTGATGTTGTTTGGAGGTTTGGCATAAATAAAAAAATTGGAGACTGGCCCTGAAGGCCCAATAATATTTATATATTTTTTATTTTTTTAACAGCTTATGTAGGTCAACACATCGACAGAGGTAATGAAAGAGGAAGTTGTCAAACGGAAAAGAGGCAGGAAGAATGTTAGTTTGGCTTAGCCTGTGCATATTTCTATATTGCAAACTCTTTGTTTATTTAGTTCTCTTGCATAAGCATGTCAGTTTGTGCCAATTTCAAAATTTCATTGTTTCAGTTTGTGGGTGGTCAAGCCCAGGTTTCAGTTTTGAAACCAGGCTCTGATACCATTTGTAAAGCCTATCTATTGCAGGACTCAAAATAAATAAAGATTTTCTATACTCTCCTATTGAAATCACTAAAATTTAGTTTATGATTTCTTTTACGATTTTCTTATACCAGGAATAAACAACAACAACATAATAATGATAACATCATAATAAGAACAACAACAACATAATAACGGTACCAACATAATAATAACAACAACATAATGATAACATTTCAACTGGTAAAATACATACCTCAACCTGCAGGTTGGTTGATTCAACCCCTGGTTCACTTGTTCTTGTGCTTGCCCAAACTGTGCAACTGAATATTAACCTCCCAACCAACTAGGAACAACCTCTCTGACTCCCTAGCTCTAGGAATCCTTGCGGTTTCCTGGCCCCCGAGCCCAAATTTCCCAGCAACTGCAGTGCCCTGTAAAAGCTCCCAAAACAATTTGTTCTCTCTATTTTCCTCCTCCTCTTCCACCTCTTGCAGAGTTTTCCAAAACAAAAATGAGACTCCCCCTTCCAAGTCCTCCCCCTCTTCCTTATCCTCCTCTGTCCCATCCCCCTCATTAATTTCCCAACAACCTTATCCCCCCATTCATTCCCCAACAACCTTATCCCCCCTTACTTCACCTTGTAAATGTGTTGAACCTGCACAAAATAGATATAGCTAGAAAATACCACACATTTGCAGAGAGAAATTGAGAAAGAAGAAGCAAGAGAGAAAGAATGGAAGAATTCTCATTAACCATATTCCACACGCAAAGAGTGAATATTTTACAATAGATATAGGTTACATGAGTAACTAATGCGCCATAGTAGTGATCTAGAGAGGTCTAGACACTCACTGACAGACACTGGAGTGAAATGCCGCCTAGTCCTAGTTAACTGATCCATGCAATCATCAGTTAGATGAGACACATGTGTGGAAGTGAGAGAGACACATGCAATTGCTGGTGATAAAACTGAGGTTTCCATGCATGAGTGACTTCCACTAGTCTATCTGACTTTGAATTAAAGAGGAATGCCCTATTTTGTAGGGGAATATTCTCTAAAGAGAATATTCTCATCTAAGGAAGAGTTCTTGACATTGGACGGTAAAACTTAGGAAAATAATTATAGGTGAGTGTGTAATAACTCCAATAGTGTAAATGTGTTGAACCTGCATAGAATAGATCTAGCTAGAAAATACCACACACATTTGCAGAGAGAAATTGAGAAAGAAGAAGCAAGAGACAAAGAATGAACGAATTCTCATTAACCGTATTCCACACTCAAAGAGTGAATAATTTACAATAGATATAGGTTACATGAGTAACTAATGCACCATAGTAGTGATCTAAAGAGATCTAGAAACTCACTGATAGACAGTAAGGTGGGTTGCTACCTAGTCCTAGTTAACTGATCCATGTAATCATTGGTTAGTTGAGACACATGTGTGGAAGTGAGAGAGACACATGCAACTATTGGTGATAAAATCGAGGTTTCCATGCATGAGTGACTTCCACTAGTCTAATTGAGTGTAACTGACTCTAAACTGAAGAGGAACACCCTATTTTGTAGGGGAATATTTTCTAGAGAGAATATTCTCTAGAGAGAATATTATCATCTAAGGAAGAGTTTTCAACATTGGATGGTAAAACTTAGGAAAATAATTATAGGTGAGTGTGTAATATCTCCAACACCCCCCCCGAACACTACTAGGGTGTACATGATGAATGGGTCTCGACAACCAAGGCCATGTTAGGTACCCATTGTACAATGCATATAAGAATGAGGCACTGAAAAAACGAGGAAAGAGGGAAAACCTCATGGGAAACCCCCCCCTCAAATTACAATGCATAAAAAAAATAAAAATGAGAAGGAACAAAAAACAGTTGCTAAGCAATCGTTTTCTTCACTCCAAGAAGACCTTGCAACTGTGCAAGTTTGTGCTCTTTGAATATTTTGTTGAAGATGTAGATGTTTGCATGGATCTGATGAAGTAGATGCACTATTGATATGTCCACACATATCCACTTTCTCTTCTTGTAATGAAGAATATCCAAATAAAGTTTGGATGAAATTTTGAAAACAATGCGGTCGTTTTCGGAAGAACGTTGAAATTTTGTTGATTTTAAAATAATCATAACTTCACTTCCCGAACTCCGTTTTGGACGATTTTTTATTTGAAATTGGATATTTTTCTAAGAGGAATTCAAATATCCAATTTGTTTATGCAAATGTTTCTTATAAAATATCAGAATTGAATATGATGTGCGCGACTCCCTTTTTTGTCTCATGAGATGCATGCATTGCACATGGAAAAGTGTCTGCATGTGACCCCTGAGATGCATGTCATATATCTTCCACATGAAATTCAGAAAACAAATATGAAATGAAGTAGACATCATCTTCAATTAATGGAATACAAATTTTTGCAAATACTTGTGCATAAGACTCTGTTAGCGATATTTCTTGTTAAAGGGGTTGGAGTGCGAAAGAACGGGTTAAAACCCATTTGTCCTAAGTTTTGGGCGATAATGTGCCCGTGGTAAACAACACGTAAGATCGAGCGGTCCAGATTCGCGCGCCCGGATCAACGGCGCGCGTTGGATTCCGGACC
>ML780636.1:211681-222645 GCA_009831015.1 Picea engelmannii | reverse complement strand
GAATCGGGGGCGCACCTCTCCAACGGCTCAGATCGGCGCGCCCGGATCAACGACGATGAAGACCATTCCAGACCCCCCCCGCCTTTCTACCTTTAAGCGGAGGGGGGGGGGTCCGGAATCCTATATGCAGCTTCCCGACAGCCACGATCGAGGCGCCCGGATCAACGACGTTCGTGCAACCCTGCCCCTCTCAGCTGCCCTGTGCTTAACCAGTGTGGGCCCTCCTCCTATCATTTCATTCTTCCTTCCGCCTTTCCCCTGCTGCCGTGTGTCATCCATTCACCTCTCCTCTTTGGTCCGCGTGGCTCTCCCTTCTTCCCACCATCCGCTCATTACCTGCCACGCATCCCGTTTCTTTCCACATCAGTCTCTCACCCGAAGGTGAGTTCGTTCTCCCGTCTTCTCCCCATCTACCCGGGTGTCTTCCGCCATGGATCATCCTCTGCCACCCCTCTCTGTCATCACTCTCACTTCTCTCCACTCCTTCCACACGCTCCCCGATACCATCACTCCCACCATACACCATGTCCTCCGCGCTGGCCCTCATGTTCGTCCCTCAAGCTATTCAGTTGTTCCAGGTGGCAGCGCGAGAGGTCTTCCCTATCCCGAGATGCTGAGTTGGCCTGACCGTTCTCAATCCCAAGAAGCAGTTATTGAGGCGGTTGAGGGTGGTTAGACATCGTCTCCGCCATAATGGGGACGTCCTGCAATGAATTAAAATCACGTCGATTCGCCGATATAACTGTCAGAAGATCTATCGCGTCTGCCACAAGTTGCACGATTAGTCAAAGACTGCGGCTGCAGAGTGTCAGAAGCCATGCAGACGCAAAGCTTTCAATGCAGTTTCTTGGTTCCGCTGCTATTGTTGTTTTGAGTATATGTAGGCATTTTTGCCATTTTTGTATCTATCGATGGTAGAGCTAAGCTCCCGACTGTAAGGTTTCAGCGATACTCTGGTTTCCTGGTTATGCCTCTGTGTTTGAGACTTCTTGGTTTATAACAAACAGTTTCCTTTCTTTTCCATCTTTGTTTCATCTTTGCTAGAGGGTTCACAGTGAAGGATTCACGTGGACTTAACAATCTTGTTGCGATAAAGGATTTGTTGTGGCATCTTTGTATTCTCTAGTATATGTGTTTGAATGTAAAAGGATTTTGTGTTCGAATACATTTCTTCTTCAGTCTGTTACAAACCGGATGTCTGTGATAGATCTTGCACCCTTCTTGCATAAGTCTTCCACTTACTCACCCTTTACTACGACTCACTGTTTGGAGTTTATCAAGACCTCACTCGTTCATGCATGCCTGGTCTGGTTTCTGAGTTGACACAATGCTGTTTTGAGTTTTCCTCCATTTGATCACCCTTTAAACAATCGTGACATTAATCTGATGGGCGTCGGGCTCTGCTCCTGCTAGCAATCTAGGAGTGACTTCCGAACGCCAACAAACTCTTCATAATAAAATGTTTGATCTTCTGATGGCTTCTCTTCTGGCTCTATCTGTTTAACCTCCTGCATGAAATATTCACAATCTTCTTTATTCCCGAATAGAACCTCCAATCGGATCTATAATTCATTTGGAGTTGAGTCTTGTGAGAAATCATATACTTGGTGGAGAATTTCTGGAGAAATAGACAAGCAGATAAATCCTATAGCCATATAATTTTTATTGAGGATGCCATTTTTCTCATCGGTGGAATCAGGTTCTACTTCCGTTTCCATAGTTATTTGGTACAAGCCTCTGCATCTGAGCTGAAGCATAATTTTTGGCTTCCATTCCAAATAGTTATGAGGCGTGAGAAGTATTGTTGGTAAATAATCCATCTTTTATGCGTTCTTCAATCTTTAGTACCTGCAAAAAATAATTTGGTGTATCTTTTTCTTAGCAGTCTGTCGGCTCTGATACCATGCAAATGTGTTGAATCTGCACATAATAGATCTAACAAGAAAATACCACGCACATTTGTAGAGATAAATTGAGAAAGTAGAAGCAAGAGATAAAGAATGGAATAATTCCCATTTACCATATTCCACACTCAAAGAGTGAATGCTTTACAATAGATATAGGTTACATGAGTAACTAATGCGCCATAGTAGTGATCTAGAGAGATCTAGACACTCACTGACGGACACATGAGTGAAATGCCACCTAGTCCTAGTTAACTAATCCATGTAATCATCAGTTAGCTAAGACACATGTGTGGAAGTGAGAGAGACACATGCAACTGTTGGTGATAAAACTAAGGTTTCCATACATGAGCGACTTCCACTAGTCTAACTGAGTGTAGCTGAATTTGAACTGAAGAGGAACACCATATTTTGTAGGGGAATATTCTCTAGAGAGAATATTCTCATCTAAGGAAGAGTTCTCAACATTGGATGGTAAAACTTAGGAAAATAATTATAGGTGAGTGTGTAATATCCCCAACACACCTACCTTTTAATAATAAAATAATAAAAAGTCTCATTTAATTTATTTTAATAATTAATTAAATTTAAATTAAAAACTATGATAAACAATTAATCAAATTGAGTTGTTACATTATCGAAAGAATGGAATGTAAGTTTGTTTAAATTTTTAACTTCAAGTGCATCTATAATATGTCAGTCAATTGTGAGATTTAAGTGTCTATAATGTATATCATTCCACTGCTTTGAAACTAGACAATTGGATAAATTTACACGAAATGATAATTATATTCGTTTATTGTAATTCCAATCATTTTCATCTTTATTTATTTATTTATTATTTTTTTTTTTTTCTGTAATTTTTCAACTCCTTTGAACTTTCATTGCCTCAGACATGATTTGAAAATGAACTTCTTCTTTATTAGAGGGTTAAACATTGATGTCTTACTCAACATACAGATATTAGTAGTGCATGTTGTAGGAAATCTTTATCAAGTATTGTAGATATTCGTGGAAATGAAATCCTGCAGAATGTATCGTCAACATGTTTGAAATAAGTTAAAAACTATTTTCCTCCAAAATATTTAAAAAATCCACTTAAGTTTTTTGAAAGCAGTGTTCATCTCAATTTCTTCAAAGTTGAATAATTTTGAAGGTTCGATCTTTGAACCTTTTTTAGGCATATTAGAGTTCAAGAGAATCAAAATAGTAATCTGACTGTTTTAAATTTCACAACAAACACAAGACTGGTGGTTAGGAGGAAATCATTAGCACACCATCTATCTGGTTTTTACACCATTATTAAAGGCTAATAAAATAGAAGTTGGCAATTTGAAAGAAGGACCGTTGTCTCAAAGGTTAGATCTATTTGTAAAATATTAATGAAGAGCAGTGTGGAATCTAAAACCTCATCAATTCTTTGGATTCATGGATTGGGGTGACTGAAATTCCAAGATTGACCTTAATGGCCTAAAGCCATGTTCTATTATTCAAATAAAACACATCAATACCGTGGAAGTATATCAGACAAAGAAGGTAATTAATGTTGGATGGGAGAGAAGTTCATTGAATTGTTGTCTCTGTCTAGGCATGCAACATTCTTCTACCTACTTAGTAGAACACTATTGTTTAGGATCATGTTCGTGCCTTATAGCATTAACACAATTTATGATAATTATTACATAAATATAGATTTTATGTTTGGAGATTAATCTATTAAAATTCACTGACTTGTTCAAGACGTGAACATCGCTGATATCATAGCATGCACATCATTGTTCTCATGGACTGGAGTGCTAAGCAATGAATTGACTTATGGAATTACGACATGACACTAGCATGGCTTATTCATAACCAAAGTTAGCACTAACATCTTCTGCAGTGTCTTCAATCTTACAAGTAGTTCTCTATTTAAATGTGGGGTTCTTATTTTTCCACCATGATGGTGTTGGTACCTTTATCCTTGGAACTTGTTTGTATAGGAGTCTCAATCATTACCTGCATGTGCTTGATATACAACTTAATGATTATAAGCGGTGAAGTAGTTTAGTCATTTAAATTATAAACCATACTTTATAATAAAGTCAATATATATATACCAACCATTTGAGAGTGGTTGTTCTTGCTTAGAGGAGGGCACACACATAGCATGCACTAGCTACGGTTGGAAAATCACAGATCTATCAGTTTCAGTGGAGAGGTAGCACACAACTACTTGTTTATGTGCAAGGGTTTGTTCACCTTAGGTCAGAAGGTGAAGGGTGCATTGTTTCAGTGGGATAGAGCAACAAGGGAAGAGGGTGCACTAAGCTTCGACACATTTCTCTTCTTAGAACTCCAAAGCATCTCAAGAGGAGTTTCTATTGTATCAGGTTCCATCATATTTTTATTCTTGTTGTATCTCATGCTTTAGACACCACTTATATATACTTTCATTCTAAATTGGTTTTCCCTGAGGGGGTTTTATCCAGGGTTGTGTTGACAAAAAATATTTGTGTCCAAATTTCATGCATGCTTAGTTGTTAAATCAATTGTAAGAGTTGTAAAGATCTAGACGAGTGTTATTTGTTTTGAGTATATTGCGTGTGCTAACTGTTAGCACCATGATTTTCATGGCTAAGGTTATAGGTTTTCCAATAATATGCAAAGTCATGCATGTTAGCACCCATATTGTTTTTATGACTGACAACATCTAACATCTCCAAGGGTCAGTTTCAAAAGGAAGCTTATCATTTATTTGTTCCATTTCCATTTGCAACTGCGCGTTGCAATAATTTTCTACACATTGCGCAGAGCACTTCACTGTGCAAAGGATTCTGTCGCGTAGTGGATTTCGTCGTGCAATGGATTTCGTCACGCAATGGGATGTTGTCACGCATAGGATTTCATCGCACATTCGATTTCGTCGCGCATTGGATTTTATTGTGCAATGGATTTTGTCGCGCAGTGTATTTCATCGCGTAGTAAGTTGTCGTGCATGGGATGTTGTCGCCCATTGGATTTCTTCGCGCAGTGGATTTTCCTGCGCACATGCTACATGTCGCACTACGCAAATTACTGGTTTATTGGTCAACTTCAAGATCAATTTCTGACCAATTGGAGAGGAATTTTGAAAATCCCTGAGAGGGTTTTGTTGAGGATAAACCAAATAATAAAAACCTTTTTCATATTTTTAAAATGTGTCATGGATTGGGATATTCGAAGGAATCTTTGAGCCCTATTTTTCAGTTTTCGTGATTTCCTGTCTGAGACATCCTTTTGTGACACGTATTCCAGACAGATGGAGATGAATTTAAAGAAACCGAGAGAGGTTTTTCTTTATAACGATATTAAATAAAAAAACCTCTCTCAGTTTCTAAAAATAGTTTTTAATAAGTGAGATATGATGTCATCTTTAATGCCTATTTTTCCAGTTTGTTGTGCAATCCACTGCGTTTTTTGCTGAAGGTTACTGTTGCGTAGCAGACTTGCTGTGCAGGGGTGACATAGTGTCCAATAGTGAAAATTATGGCTCATCACAACCATATGGTCTAATTTTGATCATGATCAATGACTGTAAAGAATATTTTGGTTACGATTATGATTTGGCAAAGTCGGGTTTTCTATTTTTAGTGAATCCATTGAAGTTATTGTTCTCTTTCAAAGAAAACAGATCCATGATTCTAGGAGGGAGTAGTTCGACCCTAGCAGCCAAGGGTGAGATTATCTTTCTATATATGGGGATCATTTTGATGTAAACATGGTTGGTTGAAAAAATTGGTAGATGACAACTATTGTATGTAGTTTGAGTTTTTTGACCGAAATTTAATGCAAAGGTCCTGTAACTTGACGAAAAGATTCTAGTTGTAGTAGTTGGATGTATTTTGTTCCTCTCTTTACGTATGTGCTTCCTGTCATCTTTTATTCATATATTTTTCTATCTATTTCAGAACGAATTTTCGAACCTGTGGATTTGCTGCGCAACACCCCTTGTTCGCGCCACTTAGACAAAACATTTTATTCTAAAAGTTAACTCTGAATTCACCCGCAGCGGTGCTCCGAGTTACTTCTTGTGTTTTTCCCTGCCTCACATTACGGTTTTACACTAAAGACTATTTCTCACCTAGCCTTATCCTCTCAAGTTCAGTCACTAAGTCATTTGTCTCTGTTATTTCCTCAAATCGAATCCATAGCCCAAGTCTTACTTTCTTGCGCCAATATAACCAGAATCCATTATATCAAAGGTGTTAAATTTAGCCATTGCATTCAAATCCATATCCTACGTGAAGACCGTGCCTTCCGAGAGAGCCCTCTCCAGATCCGAAAGGCTAGTTTCGGGTCTCAAAGTTGGTTGAAAACGTTACCTTCGTCGTCTGTTTATCAACCGAACAGATTTACAGAGTGCTAACATTCTGGTGCTGTTGTCGGGGACAGAATTGAATGAAAATTTCCCTGGGAAGAACAACATCGTTTTATTTCTAAGGTCTCAGAGCAACATACACTTAGACACATATTGGTTGTATCTCTGCTCTGGCGACTCCGCACATCATAAAATCAGTTGAAGGCGATTCCACTGGTAGAGGAATCTAGATCTAAAGTTTTCATGGCGACTCCAATCAAACTTCAAATGCAATTCAAAGACTCCACTGGAGAATGATACCTATTGACAGAGATATGGAAGAGAAGTATGGAAAAATAAGGTACTCAAGCTTAAGTTTATTTCAAGAAGTGATATTCTGTTTTATCAATATCTTCTTGTCCTTTCTTGAGTTTTTCAAAAGAATATTTCTTCACTTACTGCATTCAAATGAAGCCCAGAGATCTACCCTTGTATATCCTCCATGGAAAACTGTAGGTATACCTCCTTCTTCTTGTATAACTGATATTCACCAAGCTCCTTCCTCTGAGCCATATGATGTTCATGATCATTCTTGTGAGCTAAATGAAACGAAAGCTGAGCTTGTACCTTCTGTTTTTAATCCTACACCCTCCAAGATTGAAGAAAGATACAGTCCTCTTAAACTTCCTTCCATCCTTCATGACTTTCCTCTAAAACATTATAAGTACCTTCCTCGGTTCGATGGAGATCTTGATGGAAAGTCAGCTAAAAAACATATTAAGGTCTTTGAGTATTTTAAATAACTTTTTGAGATCTAACATGATGATGTGTCTATGAAGGCCTTTTCTTAGTCCTTACAAGGAGATGCCAACGCATGGTTCAGACATTTGCAGCCTCAGTCGATTAGCTCATGGGATGAACTAAGGGAAACTTTCAGTAGATTTTGGGGTGAAAGAAAGTCATGGGATCTACTCCTTTCAGAGTTTTATGCCATGAGAAGAATGAAAGATGAAACCATCTCAAATTTTAGTAGGAGGTTTTCTAGTCTTTATTTTAAATTGCCTAAAGAAGTCCAACCTCCTGAAGTTGCTGCCATGCTCCATTATGTAACAACATTTCAATCAAACTTATCTTTTCTTTTGATGGAGAGGATGTCTATGTCTTTGCAACAAATGTTCAACAATTCTCAAGAAGTTGAAGACAATATTCAAGCATGTAAACAGATTCGAAACGAGGAGTTGGATGCTAAAGAACATGACAATGAATATGAACAAAGAACATTTGATTTGAATCTTGAGAAGAGGGTTAATAATATCATATGTCCTCCTAAAGCTTTAAATGTTGATGATTTTGCAAAGGATTATATTCCACTTATTGAAATGAAAAACAAGGTGCTAATTTAGCTTCTGATCCATCCCATGATAAGCACATGGCTGATTGTTTTATGTATTCTTTTGTAGACATTTAAGAAGATGAATTTGCAAATCAGTTTGTTGAAGAGCAGGTTGATGTCCCGAGATTTTTCTTGTGAAATGACATTGCAGATGTTGTTGATTTGCTTATATATGATGAATATGATGATGGTTATGATGTTGAATTCCTAGAACAACCAGCTGCATGTTCTCTATCATAAATTATTCATTTTCAACAGTGTAATGAGAGAAATCGGCCTACATATCACAGTTACAAAGAAGAATATGAAGAAAGTACTAAATCCACTGAAGGAAATTATTTACCTTTATGCTTTTCTTCGTTTAAATTGTTGAAGGAAAATTTGAAGATCATCACTGAGGCAGAGGAATGTGTGTTGATGCAAAATCACACTGATTCATGGGAAACAATTGACAAGAAATTGCAGCAATCTTCTCATGTGTTTAATGACCTTGTTGCTTGTTATATGGAAGGTTTTATCAGTTCAAAATTGCAGCCATTGGTCGAAGATGAATTTGAAAATGAGTGTGTTCAGAAATCCAAAGAAATTGAAAAATGTGCATATGACAACAGTGAAGAAAATGAAGAAAGTTTTGAATTAGATGAAAGAACTTTGCCATTGTGTTTTGCATCTTTCGAATTGCTGAAGAAAAATGTTTATAATGTTTCAAATCAGAAATCCTACAGGCATGATGTTGAATATGAAGAAAGCAGTGGACTTGAAAATGAAAACTGTCTTCCATTATGTTTTTCTTCCTTTGAATTGTTGAAAGTAAATCATGAGATAACATAGGAAGCAGTGAAGTCTGATTGCATTCACAATGACATTGTTTTACAAGAGAAAATTATTATCAGTGAAGAGGACCAACAACCTTCTCATACTTTTAATGACCCTGTTGTTGATTACAAGGAAATTTGTTTCAGTTCAAATTTGTAGCCTGTGATCAACTTGTTGGTTGTGGAGAAGATTATCTTCCCGACTCAGAGGTCTTATGTTTTTCACCTGTGTTTATACCCCATGAAGACTTTACACCCTAGAAGTATGTACACTCAAGGAAAAATTGCCTTGTAAATGTCTATTGTAATTTCATTGTAAATCTGGACTGTTCATTATAAGGTCGCAAATCTAACGGTAGAAATTATGTTAGGGTTTTTTTCCCTAGAAGGCAACCCTCTTATATGAGGGAAATGAATTGCGGCTATGTATGATGGCGAGTATTGTATTATGAGAGAGGATACTGTGAGAGAAAGAAGAGAAAGTTACAACGGATTTTGCTGTAGGTTGTATTCCTTCATTTGCTGGATAATAATAAAGGAAGGACCTGACAATTTCTCTGGTGGACGTAGCCCACACTGGGTGAACCACATAAATCTGTGTCTCTCTTGTATTGTGTATATTCTATGTTTTTTTTCCACATTTGTTTTATTTTATTGCTCCACAGTCCTGTTTTTCTAACAACTGGTATCAGAGCGAAAGGTAACTCGCAAGAAAAGAGGGTTCCTGGTTTGAGTGGGAGCAATGTCGAAAGATGGAAAGTTTAGGGTCGAGAAATTTAACGACCAAAACTACCAGTTATGGAAGATGCAGATGGAAGATTATTTATATCAGAAGGATCTATTCCTACCATTGGACGGAGTAGCAATGAAGTCGACGGCCATGAAGGACGAAGAATGAGAGATTCTTGACAGAAAGGCTCTAGGAACGATACGACTGAGCTTGGAAACGTTGGTGGCTTTCAATATTTCGAACGAAAAGACAACGAAGGATATGATGGATGCGTTGAATAAACTGTATGAAAAACCCTCGGTGTCCAATAAGGTATTTCTAATGAAGAGATTATTTAATATGAAGATGTTAGAAGGTGGGTCTATTGCAGATCATTTAAATGAATTTAATACTATTACTAATCAACTAAGTTCCATAAAAGTGGACTTTGATGATGAGGTTAGGGCTCTTCTAATCCTGTGCTCATTGCCAGAAAGCTGGAATGGCTTGGCCATGGTTGTAAGTAACTCTGTCTCTAGTTCAAATACTTTAAAATTTGATGATGTTGTTGGTGTTATCCTTAGTGAGGAAATGTGACGGAAAAGCATAGGTGAGACATCAGGTAATGCGTTGAACATGGAGAACAGGGGAAGACAAAAGGATAGAGGAAAGGGCTCAGAGAACCGTGGGAATTATAGGAAGGGAAGATCCAAATCTAGACTTGGAAAGATAGAGTGCTGGAATTGTGGGAAGAAAGGACATCTAAAGAAAGACTGCAGAGCTCCAAAGAAACAAAGAGATGGACAACATGAGAGAAATCATGAAGCAAATGTAACAGGTGATGTGTTACAAGATGCTTTGATTCTTTCTGTAGATAATATTTCCGACTCTTGGGTAGTAGATTCAGGGGCTTCATTTCATGCCACACCCCATAGAAAACATTTTCTAGATTATGTTCAAGGTGATTTTGGATAGGTTTTTTTGGGTGATGATGCATCATGCAAAATTGTTGGAATGGGAAAGGTAAAAATAAAGCAACGAAATGGAAACCAATGGTTGTTGAAAGAGGTAAGACATGTTCCAGATTTAAGGAAAAATCTAATTTCAACAAGGCAGTTGGAAAGTGAAGGTTGTATATCCATATTTACAGATAAGATGTGGAAGGTCATCAAAGGATCATTGGTGATAGAAAAAGGAGAGAAGGTAGGTACATTGTATTTATGTACTGGTAATATTGTCTCTTCTATATCTTTAGCTTCTATAGGAGTGGATACAACATTGTGGCATCATAGGCTGGGACACATGAGTGAGAAGGGTATGAAGATCCTTCACAAAAGAAATTTTCTGCCAGATCTTAAACAAATTGATTTGGACTTCTGTGAGCATTGTGTTTATGGAAAACATAAGAGAGTCAGATTTTTCAGAGTCGGAAAAGAAAAGAAGAATGAAAGGTTAGAGCTTGTGCATACAAATGTATGGGGACCAACTCAGGTATCATCTCTTGGTGGTTCTCGTTATTATGTTACTTTTATTGATGATGCAATTAGAAAAACTTGGGTTTATTGCATTCGACAAAAATCTGATGTTTTTTATACTTTTAAGAAATGTAAAGCGTTAGTTGAGAATGAGATAGGAAAAAGTTTGAAGTGTCTCAGATCAGATAATGGAGGTGAATATTGCAACAAGGAGTTTGATGATTATTGTTCATACCATGGGATTCGTAGAGAGAAGACAGTTCCAAGAACACCACAAGAAAATGGTGTGTCAGAAAGGATGAACAAGACAATCATGGAGCGTGCAAGGAGTATGAGATTGCATGTTGGTT
>ML780636.1:100792-190080 GCA_009831015.1 Picea engelmannii | reverse complement strand
ATTACCGACTTGGTTAATCCTCAATGGGGATTAACCTAATAATAAAAATAATAATAATGACATGATTAATCCACAATGGGGATTTAATCCAATAACAAAATAATAAGAATGCTCTTCGCAGTTACATTATTTCAACACCCCATTCCCAAACACTTACCCCACACCACCTCACATGAACTTACATGACCTAGACTGGTTCTCACCTGGGAAACACCCCAAACTGAAAGAGGATTAGCCCAATAGGACACCTTGAGACCTTTTCCAAACCTGACTTGTTAAACTACATAACATTTTTGGGCATTTTTCTGGGTAAAGGGGGGTTTGATGCACATGTTTGGGTAATTTGATTATTAGATGTGATTTACATGCTATGATCCCTATGACTTATGAAACCTTGGACGTTGTTCTTGTTGTTGCTACAGGACTTTGCCGGTGGATAGGCACATGTGGGGGAATGATTAGCTCGAACCTCCATGGGGATGAAATCCCACAAATGGATGTTGTAACCCCAGATAGGGGCAAGAAGACACTGGAGACTTGCACCAAGAAGAAAGAAGGACGTTTCCCTTGGATACACTCCAACAGACCTAGACCTAGGGGGATCTTGCTCTTCCACTTGGACATTGACCCTTGAGAGCCCATGATGTCATCATTATGACCCTGGATGTCATCCATAGCTAGGGTTTTCATTTATGAGGGAATTTGTGTGCTGGTTGGCACATGTGGCATTATCTAAGGCCTTTGTAGGCCAAACGTTCATCATATGGGGCCCAATGTTCCACCCTAGGAGCTCAATGTCACCCTAGAAGGGCATGACATCACCTTTGGAGATGATTTTAGAGTTTAATTACTTTCATTTATGTGAAAACTGGATTTTTAATGTAATTTGGACAGGTCGGCCTTTTTATGACCTAAAATTGATTAAAGGTCATTAATACTGTATAAATAGAGAGAAATTACTCTCATTTTTCATCATCACTCATCACACACTTAGTGTGGATTGAAATTTGTGCCTTCTTTAAGGGCTATTGGCTGAAATAACTACTGTGCAACTTCTTGGAGAGGCTTATCTTCGTATATTTTGGCTATTTTTCATGGTGGAAGATCTTCAACTAGGGATTGGCTTGATTATTCTTGGTGAAGTAAGTAGAAAATATGCAATTGGTTTATTCTAATGAATGCTCGTGGTAAATTTTACTTGTTTCATGTTAAAGGTTATGAAATTGCTTGCTTAAACCCTCAGAGAGAAACATAAGTTACTTATTTCTCTCTATAGTCTTCTACTTGTTTAAATTTCTCAAGTGCACCTTGTTTAAGAAGTAGCTACTAGAGCCCTAAAGTGCTAGCTCTCTAGTAGTTCTACTCTACTTTCCTATTGCATACACTATTTCAATATTCTAAGGAAGGAAAACTCACTAGGGCCTAAGATTCCTTACTCTCTAGCAAGTTTCTCTCTAGGATTTGGATGCTTGAGGCCTTGGGTAGACAACACCTCCCCCATCCACCCCTTCTCCTTTTACAAAGTATTATCATTGCTACTTTGCCCCAAGTTTTTTTGCTGCTATTGTTGATTCCATAAACCCTAAAAGGCACTAGTCTACCATTAAAGTGAATGACTGATCAAACAAACACTCAAACCTTTCCTTGTGAAGCTTTTTCTAACCCTAAACTAGACTAACTCCTTAGCTAACTTGTTGTTGTTGCAAATAATTTCTACAACCATACCAATTCAAGCTAAATTTCCGCATTAACCTACATAACTCACACTTACCTCATCCAGAAATCACTTGTGACAATTTCCAATCAATCTACTAGATAAATGTTGAGTTTGCATGGTGTTTTCTTGCATTTTTGAGCACTAGAATTTGCTGTTGTTACAAAATATTTCTACAATGATCTAACTGCAACAAATTCTCTGCAAAAGTGATATTAAATTCTAGCTAAACGTTGCCAAATTTTCTTGTGACAATTTATTATCAATTTGCTTAGTCAAAGTTACTTTTTCTTATCTTTTTCAAGCAATTTCAAGGCATACTGCTTGTGGCTGTTATAAAATATTCATTGTTGTTATAAACTGTTACATTGCTGCAACTTTATATCAACTAGCCCATTTTTTAAGGTACATGGTCTTAAGAAGAACTAACACCATATTTTTGTACTTGCAAGCTGCTATATTTTCTTGTTGTCTTGTTCTGGGCAGGTACACTCCATTTTACCATTTGCTTCATCCCTTAAAGGGCATAAGAACCTTTTGAATTGAGCGACGAGTGAGAGGGATATTTTCTTGTATCCTTTCCTTAGTTATCAACCCTTTAGGTCACCGAGGACGTCTCCCCTGGGGTAATCTTGATATACTCCTAAACAGAAAGGGGTTTCATATTAAGGTGATAGTGATAGGTCACCCCCTCTTACGCCAATCTTGCATCCAATTGCCTTGGGCTTTGGGCAAGTACATATTGTGCGATAACACTCCCCTTGTGGTTTTGGGCCTCTAACCACAAGAGGGAGATGTTTGTACCATTGTTCCATGTACTTTATGTCTAATTTCACTTTGACTTAGGAGATTTAAGTCAAAAGTGAAATTTAGTCATTGTATCCTAAAGTGACTAATTATTCACTAAGTGGGTGGATGAGGGGACATAAAGTGAACTTATGGAACTTAACAAAAAGTGGGTTTTGAGTTGAGATTCTTTTGGAGAGATCTCAACCATTGATTAGGGATGGCTTTGGATGATCCTAGCCATCCATGTTTTAGGTTTCCTTATGGAGGTTCAAGAGGGGAAAAAGGGGCAAAGGGAGGCTCATTCACTCATATGTTCACCAAGAGAGTTGGGAGAGGAGCATGGAGAGGAGAATGGAGGAATTAGTTGAGGGAATATTGGGCGCCTCCTTTCATGGAGGACTCATGGAGGCTTAGACCCTCTTTATTTTGTGGTGGTTGTTCTTGCTTGGAGGAGGGCGCACTTGTGGAGGCACTAGCTACGGTTGGATGGTCACAAATCTATCAGTTTCAGTGGAGAGGTAGCACACAACTGTTTGTTTGTGTGCAAGGGTTTCTTCATATGAGGTTAGAAGGTCAAGGGCACATTGTTTCAGTGGGATAGAGCAACAAGGGAAGAGGACGCACTAAGCTTGGGCACATTTCTCTTCTTGGAACTCCAAAACATATCGAGAGGAGTTTCTATTTTTTTAGGTTCCATCATATTTGTATTATTTTTTTATCTCATGCTTTAGCCACCACTTATATATACTTTCATTCTAAACTAGTTTTCCCCGGGGGGGGTTTATCCAGGGTCGTGTTGACCAAAAATACTTGTGTCCAAATTTCATGCATGCTTAGTTGTTAAATTAGTTGTTAGAGTTGTAAATATCTAGAGGAGTGTTATTTGTTTTGAGTATATTGCATGTGCTAACCACCGGTTACAAAAACACTTGTAAGGGAACCTCAAAACAACAGAAAAGGACAGTTTTGGAGACTAAACTTAGATCCCAACAAGAGGTCAAAGACATACCTTTTTGGAAGCCTCATAGTACCTTATTTTTCTACACTCACCAATATGCTAACCATCAAATATTGGAGCAAGAGTTACATTGGATGGAAAAAGACAACATTACCTAGATGAAAGATACAAATGGGTGAATAATGAGGTTGAAAATAGACTAGCATGACCTAATGGTTGATAACATGTCTTTCCTCATTGGAGGTCATAGGTTCAAATCCATAGGGGGGTAGGGTATGTATACCTCCATAGAATTTAGAAGTCAAATCGTTGCACGGAGGGGGTCCCTTGTCCCATAAATAATGGGGTCTCCTACACCAATTTGGTGTTTGGCTTGGTTGTGACCTTAAAATTAGATTACTTATAATTCCTTACAAACCCAAGGAAACTATTGACAACTCAAAAATATTGAAACCTAAATAAGGAGTGGACTATAGTTTCGTAGACTTTTATGAAGTCAATAAGAAGGGAGATGCAAAAAAACCAGAAAAAACCATATTGAATCTCCTTGAATACAAAATCTATAAAAACCCCACCTATGAGTAATGGTATAATGAAGTTTCAAATGTTGTATAAACATCTATATATGAATGCAATGAAATATAAGCGAGGGAAAAAATGGATAAGGAAAAGGAACCTTTCATAGGAAAGGTCCAAGATGAAATACCCCCAATGTTATTGTAGTAGTTCACAAAGAAGGTTCATGAAGAATTTAAGGCCTCGACGGTTAAGGAAAGTACCAAAACTAGGAAAAGACCAAGTCCCAAAAATTAGTAACATCAAAAGATTCAAGTGGAACACAAAATTAGGGGAAATCCAAGAAAAACAAAGACATTAGGACAAAAAGGGGAAGAGGATAAGAAAGGTAAAAATCAAAAGATAATGGGGAACATTAATGAGGAAATAGAGGATGAAAGAAAGAAGAAGTCTAGGGGAAAGGAAGACAAACCTTGATGAAAGTAAGGAAAATAACCTTGATTAATGTAAGAAAGACAAAGTTCTGATGACAATGTCATTAGAGGAGGTGTCTGATAAAAATAGAAGGGGTAGGACCATTTTAACAACAAAGAGGATTAGGAGTAAATCCAATAATAAAATCAAGAAACCCAAATAACTAAGGAGGAAATAAGGATACTATACATGGAGATGCGAAAATAAATCAACAAAAGATTGGAAGAGAAGTAAGACCATATTGATGTAAATGGTCAAATAAACCAACTCAAGATGACTAAAGGAAATAGAAAGTTAGGAAACATGAGTATGATAAATGGTTAGAAAACATAAATCATGTGTTGAAAATAGAAGAAAAAAAGAGAGGTTGATAAGCTAAGACCTTTGAAAAAACAAAAAGAAGAAAGAAAAAAGGGAAAAAAAGGGGGAAAAGAAGTAGAGAGATAAATAAAATAATCAATTCATGAATGCCAGGAAGGCATAAAAAGATAGAGAAGAAAGAAAGAAAAAATAGGAGGAATGTCTAACCAAGGAGGAAGAAGAAAATGAGGGAGGAGATGATGAAGCCCTAGAAGAAAATGAAGAAATCGAAGGAGAGGGAAACCTTGATGAAGAAGTTGGGAATGTAGAAGATAAAATTTGAATTAAAGAAATGGAACAAAAGTAGAAGGATAACCAAGAATAATGAGCCAAAGAGTTGGAATACAAGTAGAAGGATGATGAAGAGAAAATATAGGAGGAGATAGAACAAAAATAGAAAGAGGAAGAGAAGAGGATATCTAAAGAGTTCAAGGCAAAGTAAGGAAAGGAAAATAAACTCGATGAACATATTAAATTGAGTAGTCAAAATCAAAGAAACACATCATCAAGTGAGAAAAAAAAGAAAACCCTAAAATGGATGACAATTTGATATTGGAAAGTGCATCAATGTTTGATTCTAAATATGACATATTTTTCAAGGAAAAAGGAATATGAAAGTCATGATGCTACAATAAGAAGTAGATGAGGAAATAGTCATATTGGACACAATAATGATATCAATAGCAAAGAAGAAAAAAATAGGGGACATGTGACATCCAGATGTGTTTGATCCAACCATGAGAATAGTTGGGACAATTATTATAGTACCCAAAGCAATTAACAAGCCCAAAGTATTGATCATATTATGAGTTGATGAGGGTGGGAGATTTACCATTAGGAGAGCATGCCTTTTAGTTACATGAGGTACACTACATGATAATAAGACTTATGACAGATGTATGAAGAATTCCAACAAAATGGAAAATAAATAAAGGCACTAAAGATCAAAGATAAATCATATTGGGATTTTCCGAGGGGGTTTCCTAAAGGTATCATTTCCATGTGGTAGCATTGTGGTTGAATAGATTAAACAAAGTATGATTTATCTAGTGATGCAATTCCAATAGCCATTGGAGAAAAGGAGGAAAAAGAGTCCACCATAATGTGTGTTAGACATGGACCAATGAGACTTTGGGATTGCGTAGATTCTTGGAAAGCATCATAGAATCACATGAATGTAGTGAAAACACCCAATTGAAAACCATGAATACAAGGATAACAATGTAAAAGGCATTGATTTGTTTGGATGAAATAAACAAAAAAACTAGATATATACCCACAATTGGAGCAACATGAATAAAATTTTTAGGATCATTGTGAGAAAGTGAAAACATAAATTGTGTTAAATTTAGAGCTACTATGAGGTTCTTTTCAATTTACTAGGAAATAATAACATAAGAAGATTCTGAAAGAAACACAATCACAAGGTACACAACATTTTATCCTAGGAAACCGCCGTGGGGGAGAAAACCCAAAAAAATCTTCCTTAATATAGATTGCGAATACAATGCCAAGATAAAAGACCAAAAACTAGAGAATATCCAAGACTGAGCAATGTGCCTCTCTCTTCTCCTTCTAACTGCAACTTCCTTCAAACTTGTGCACTAGATGAGTTTGGCCATTAACATCATTCGATTAGGGTTTGACCAATTCAAAAAAGGGGATTTGGTCATACATAAGTCCTGACATGATCAATCCACAAAAGGGGATTGATCTATATGATAATAACTCAATAATAATTAGAATATTCTTCACAATTACAATATTTCAACACTCCCCCTTAACAAGAAGGGTATTCTACAACATCATCAGTAGAGAGAGAGGGAAACAACATCATCAACATCTGGAACAATGAATAGCATATCTATAAATCAGTGGAAGTTTTTCTCATCATCAATAACATCATCTTTCACAGCATGGAGCTCGAGTAGCATCATCATCATCTGCATCAATTAGCATAATGCTAAGGCAACAACATCAACACCATCATTAATAGCATGAGGTTAGTATAACAACATCAACAACAACAAAATTTTGATACATCATCATCAACAACAACAAGAGGCTAAAAAAAAAACATTATCAACAACACGAGGTTGGAAAAACAACACCATCAACAACATGAGGATGGAGCAACATCATCATCATCGTATAGAAACAAAATGAGTCAGGTGTAACAAAATTTTTTGGTACTCTGACAGTCCCTAGGGATATTCCCAGGAATCATAAGATTCCCTAGGATATAAAATCCTAACAGAGCTACCATGTGGCACTTTGACAGACCGTTCTTACCGGACCTTCGTGATCTTCCCAGGAATCATAAGATTCCCTAGGATTATAAAAATCCTAACGAATTTGCCACTACTGACCACAACTGGCATATACATGCATAGGTAATTTGACGGACCGTCCTTACCAGACCTTCGCAATCTGTCCAAGGATGATTGGTCCCCTAGAATATAAAATCCTTATTGAGCGACCCGTTGTTGGTCAAGATACCATAGTATCATCAACATCACTCCCCCTTTCGAGGGTGGTCCTTTCAGACTATACCAAGCTTGTCTCAAAAGTATTTAAACTTTACACGAGATATAGGCTTGGTCAATACATTTGCAACATGTTCATATGTGACAACATATTGGAGCTTTATAGCTCCCCTCTGCACCATATTATGAATGTAGTGATACCGGGTTTCTATGTGCTTCTACTTATCATGGAACATAAGGTTCTCCGTCATCTTTATACAACTTTGGTTATCACATAGAATCATGGTTTCTTTCATATCCAGATCAAATAGACTTGTCAACAACTTCCGAAGCCATATGGATTCACAACTGGTGGAACATGAAACAATGTATTCCACTTCTATCGTGATGAGATAAATATTGGATTGTTTCCTACTCTTCCATGAAGTCATAGTTGACCCCAGACTGAAACAACATCCTGAAGTGCTCTTTCTATTAGAAACACTTCCATCCCAATCTGAACTAGTATAACCACTTCGTCTTAAGTCATGATCTCCATTGTAACAGAGACCAAAGTCCAACATACCCTTAAGTTATCTCATCACATGTTTTGTAGCAGCAAGGTGAACACATTTGGGATCTACCAGATACTGACTCAAGGTGTTCACAAACAAAACATATATTTGGCCTAGTATTCGTCAGATACATCAATGATCCAATGATATGTCTTTACAACGTAGCATCAACCAATTCTGATGAAGTATCAACCAAGAACTTCAACTTTGTTTCCATGGGTGTGTTCATGGATTTACATTCCAACATATCAAACCTCTTCAGTATTTAAACTGCATACTTCCCTTGGTTAAGGAAGATCTTCTCCGGGCTCTGCCAAACTTCAAGACCTAAGAAATAGTGCATCATGCCTAGGTATTTCATTTCAAATTCTGYAGTGAGCTTCTTCTTACAATCAATGATGAGATTTTTTTCTCCAATTAAGAATAAGTCATCCACATACAACAACAATATAATTGGCTCATCATTCATAACCTTGAAGTAAATGTTAGAATCAAATTTACTTTTGGTCAAGCCCARGCTCATCAGAAAATTATCGATTCTGCCATACCAAGATCTAAGAGCTTGCTTCAACCTATACAGAGCTTTCTTCAATATGCAGACATGAGTCTTTCTATATTCAACTTCAAACCCTTGAGGTTGTTCTATATACACTTCTTCTTCAATAACACCATTTAAGAAGGTTGTTTTCACATCCATCTAGTGTAACTTCCACTTCATCTTGGCTACAAGAGCTATAATTGTTCTGATAGAAGTGTATCTGGCTATAGGAGCAAACATATAATCATAATCAATGCCTTCCTTTTGAGAAAATCCACGAGCTACAAACCTTGCTTTATGTTTTTCAATATTTCCATCTGTATCATGTTTTATCTTGTATAACCATTTGGAATATACCTCATCTTTGTTCTTCGGTTTGGGAACTATTTCCCATACATCATTCTTTATAATGGATTGGTATTCCTCTGTCATGGCATCTGTCGATTATTTCTTCTAAATGGATTCTTCAAATAAATTAGGCTCCTTTTCTATGATATCATACATGAAATCCATATAACTGGAGAATGGATTAGGTTTCTTGATTTGTCTCATGGTTCCTTCTGGGGCACCATACTTCTTTCCATCTTGAATGAGTTACCTTTCCCAAGATGGATTTCTCTTGTGAGAGATCGTCATTTGGGGAGGTTCTTGAGATTTTATCATATCATGATCTTCTAGAATCTCATCATTAGGGGTATTTGTAATTTATCTCACTGGTTCTGCAACTCTAGGAGCTACAGACTCTTCTTCATATACTTCTTCAAGCTGTCATCTCCTTGATTTCTTGAGTGATGCATCTTCATAAAAGGTTACATATCTGCTGATATCAATACTATAGTAACCTGGTATGTAAATTATGAAGGCCTTAGAGACCTCACAGTATCCAACAAATATTCCCTTCTTTTCTGAAGGGTCCAACTTAGTTCTCCTTTCTTTTAGAATGTGTACAAACACTAGACAACCAAATATCTTGAGATGGATTACTTCTGGCTTCTTTATGGAGAACATTTCTTCAGGGGTTTTGAATCCAAGTGCACTATGGGATAGTTTGTTTTGGACATACATTATTGTTCTCGCTGCTTCATCCCATAAGTGCATTGGAAGATCTTGATCATGGATCATAGTCCTCATTGCTTCCATTATAGTTCTATTCTTTCTTTCTGCTACACCATTTTGTTGAGGATTGTAGGGAGTGGTGAGCTCCCTCTTAATCTCGACATCTCTACAAAATCTTACAAATTATTTTGAGGTGTATTCTCCTCCATTATCTGACCTCAATATCTTGATTTTTCTTTCAGAGAGATTCTCTATCAAGGCTTTAAATTCCTTGAATTTTCCAAACACTTCATCTTTTGATTTCAAAAAGTAAACCCAAGTCTTGGAAGAATAATCATCAATAAATGACACAATATAAATACCCATTAAGAGAGGTTTATGACATTGGGACACATACATCTTAGTGGATGAGCTCCAAGATTCCTTCTGCTTTACTGTCACTCTTCGGGAAAGGATTCTTGATGTTCTTTTCTTGTGCACATCCCTTGCACACACCTTCATGATCAACCTTGAATTCTGGTAGACCTGTAACTACCTTGCTTACATATGGTAAGGATTTGTAGTTGATGTGAGCTAGTCTTCTATGCCAAAATTCACATGGAATCTCAGTGGAATGAGTTAAGGCTGCATCTGAGTGACCTTTTAATTTATACAGGCCACCTTCTTCTGTTCCAATAACAATTGCATCTTCTGTGTTTTTTCCTGTATTCCACATAATAAATTCACCATCTATGAAAGAAACCATGAAAAATTTCTTATCTAAATATGAGATAGAAAGTAATTTATTTTTCAAACATGGTACATATAGTACATCTTTCATTTTCACCGAGGTCCCTGAATCAAGTTTGTAGGTGGATTCTCCCACTCCTTTGATAGGGTACTGGTAATCATCTTCGAGTGTAACTTTCTGGGGAAAGTTATTTTTTGTAAGGCTAGAGAGAATGTCTCTGTGACCTGTCATGTGCTTAGAGGCACCACTGTCTATGAGCTACGTGTCCTCTCCAGGTGACACAGATCTTTAGAAAGAAGAATATAAAACATAGTCTCCAATCTTTTCTTTAATCATCTTCGTGGGTAGCTCATCATCTTCAACTGCATGGGCATGATGTCTTTTGTTATTTCTATTCTTGTATTCTTCTCTTCTAGCTGGAAAATTATTAGAAATATGTCCCATCTTGTCACAATGGTAACATTGATAGGAAAATAAATGTTTTTCTCTTCTTTGACCTTTCTGAAACTTCTGGAATCTCTTTGGAGGGTGAGATTCTTTATGGAAATGGGTGAATCTCTTTGGGGAGTGAGATTCCTTATGGTGGTGAGTCTCCTTTTGGAAGTGAGACCTTTTCTTTCCTCCTTTAGCATGAGTAACTAGGGCTTGATCTTCATCTCTTAACGATATTGCTTCTCGATTAGCTACTCTTGTTTCTTCTTGAACAAATTCTTCCCAAAGGCTGTCAAATTGTAGTTTCTCCTTTCTGGTACAAATAGTTTAGATGAAGGAATTTGAAGGTCTTGTGAGACCATTAAGATTTGTCATTATGAGTTCATATTCATCTAGGTTGTCTCCAATTTCTTCTAGTTTTTCCTTGAATTGAGAAATCCTAGAGAAATAGTCATGAACTGTTTTTCCTTTCTACATCTTTGTATTCTTAAGTTGGGTTCTCAAGTTCATCTTCCGGTTAATGTTATTTCCTTCATACATTCTAGTTAGGTCATCAAACATCTTTTTGGAGTGTTCTTAGAAGCCACTTGAGGGATCAAGTGATATTTAATAGAGTCTGCAATGATTCTTTTGGACCTAACCATATCCTTGTTGTACTTTTCTTTCGTTGCAGCTTCTGCGGGTTCTGGTACATTTTCCTGTATGAACTTTGCAAGATCATTCTCTTAAAGAATGAGTGAAACCCTATAATTACTGGCATGGAAGTTATCAACACCTTCTAACTTGTCAACAAGCTTGGTGCTTGTAGACATCTTGACTTGGAGTTGGGAAAATGACCAAAAATTGAAAGTGCTCAGAAATTAAATATGAACTTACTAGGAGGCACGCTGGGCTGAGGCGAGTAGGATGGTGCAATCTGTTTTCAGAAAATCCAAATTTTATCCCTTGAAACTAAGCCTACACAAATATGGACGGGTACTTATGGTACTGGTTCTGGTTTCTTGGTTTTTTGGTACCAGTGAAAACTAGGGTTTCACTTTCCGGAGGCTCCGACCACTGGAAAGGTGCGCTCAAGATGCCAATGAGTTCTCTAGGATAGGGCACACTTACATAGATGGTATTTAGGATTAAATTCCCTTCCAACAAAAGCGCTAATTTTCTTGTACGACAACAATGACATTTTTGGTTACCCAGTGAAAGGTTCTCTATTCAGTCAAGCTATGATACCATGTTAAATTTAGAGCTGATATTAGGTTCTTTTCAATTTACTAGACAATACTAGCATAAGCAAGATCAATGAAAGAAACACAATCACAAGGTACACAACATTTTATCATGGGAAACCCTCATGGGGGACAAAACCCAACAAAAACTTCCTTAATATAGATTGCCAATACAATGCAAAGATAAAAGAAAAAACACTAGAGAATATACGAGACTAAGTAATGCACCTCTCTCTTCTCTTTCTAACTGCAACTTCCTTCAAACTTGCGCACTAGATGAGTGACTTGAGTGAGCGAATGAGGCACTAGCCTCTCTTACTTATACTAGTTGAGGAGTGCTAGGGTTGTGTAGTTTCATCAGGCAGGGCTGACTTCTTCACTTAGTGGCTAAAACCACTTTAATTATCCCTAGGGGCCAAATTCTCAATTAGCATCATTTGATCAAGGTTTGACCAATCTAAAAAAGTGGATTTGGTCATACATAAGTCCCGACATGATTAATACACAAAAGGGGATTGATCTATATGATAATAACTCAATAATAATTAGAATATTCTTCGCAGTTACAATATTTCAATAAATTGTACCAATGGAATTTGTAAAATAATCAACACATCAAGTGGGGGAAAATACTAAATGAAATACATAAGTAAAAACTTGTAGGATTACATTAGAGCAAGATTTTCATGGGAAGGCAAGGGAAAAATACATATACTAGAGTCTGTTATCCCACAAATGTGAGACAACTATGGGAGTAACTATCCACTGTCACCTTAGATAGATACTCCCTTCACTTTAATGATGATAGATCACCATTATTGTCGCACAGATTGTAGGTTGGGAAAATCCCAACCCAATCCACAAACGTGAGACAACTGGAGTAACTACCTTCTGTTACCTTAGATAGATACTCCCCTCACTTTAGTGATGATAAATAACCACAAGGGGGGAATCTCAGTGACCCTAGGGGGATTGACATGAAAAGTGATATAATGGAAGGTGAAACCCCTATAGGTCGAAGTAAGAAGTGGAAAATGTCTTGGGTAAGAGTCTTCTTGGTAAGGATAGGTTTCCAAAGTGGAGTGTACCTGCAAAAGAGTGTTATACCTGCCCGAGACAAGACAAAATGTAGATGTACAAGACAAACAATCAAAAGGAAAATAAAGTGAAGTTTGTTTTCCTATATTTCATCAATAAACATGAATATATATTAGCAAGTAAATGATAACAATGACTGCAAAATATATCACCAAAAGTCAAGTAAATGATGTAAGAGATTAAGCTAACAATTACTAGTTTAACTCTTGGAAATATAACAAGACTTTAGTGACAATAGAAGGTTGTTATATGATGTTATCAACAAGTTATTGTAACAACCAAGTGTTTGTAGAAATTTGTTTCTAAAACAACAAAATCCAACCACCAAATGAGCAAGTAAACCACCCAAAAGATAGCCAACCTTAAGTAGATTAAGTATAATGGCTTCAAAGCAAATTTCAATGGTTGAAAAATGAATAAAAGAAATAATTTAAGTGAGTTTGTTGCAACCCTAATGACTGTAGCATAAATTTATTATAGAATAAATAAATACTTATCCAAGCTAGATTCCCTAGAGGCTCAAGCAAGCCAATAACATGTAGAATTGGATCCACTTTAGACAAATGAATTGTCTCAATAAAACACATTTTCCAATGCAACGATTTTATTTCTCCAATACATTTTTTAAATAAGTGTTTTTAATATATTGGGTAATGGAGTCTTGGTTGTATGAGTTGGATCCACTACTTCTCTAGTGGTGTAATACCTTTTATTCCCTAGAGAAAGAGAATCCAACAAAGGCAAGTCTAGAAGGGTGTAATCCCTTTTATTCCCTAGAGCAAAAGAATCCAACAAAGGTAAGTCTATAAGGGTGTAAGCCCTTTAAATCCTCCTAGAAAACTTGTGAAAAAATAACTTATAAATTAGCAATTAAGATGAAACTTGGTGGATGGTGTATGTCCTTATAATTCTCCAAGGGTTTAAAAAAAATGTAACATGAAACAAGTATAAAATACCAACAAATGCAGAAATTTCCTTACCAATTCCACAAGATAGCAAGGTAAAACCTTAGCTTTACCAAGTAATTTCCATCCACATGCAAGAATAATCCTCCAAGAGAAGTGTGCACCACTTTAGCTCCACAATATACCAATAAGTATCCAAAGAATTTTCACAAGAGATAGAGATAGATCAAACACCCAAAGAGGGTGAAAATTTCAGCCAAGTATGTCTTCTCCCAAGTGGGAGAGCTATGATAAAATGAAATGATTTGGTCTCTTATTTATACAAGACCTCAACATAATGTTCGTCCACATATCATTAGGGTAAACCACAAAATAAGGAGTTCAGCCTCCTTTATTTTTCCCCTTTACAAACTTAATTTTATTTTTACACAAAGAAACCCTTATAAAAAGATGGTGTCATGCCCTTTTAGGGTGATGTTTAGGCACTTATAGAAAATCATTGAGCTTGGAGATGAAGTCGTTGGAGCTCAAAAGGCCATACCTTCATGCTCTAGGGTATTATATCCATCAAGCATGTCAATTCTCCATCAAGACATCACCACCATCATCAAACCCTAGCCCCAAATCATAATGTCAAGCCCTAGAGAGATACATTTTGACCTTCCAAGGTAAAACATTGGGCAAAGGGGGGCTGGGTTCCATCCTTCAAGGTGTCTCCTCATGACTCCAAAGGAAACATTCACCATCTAGCTGTTCCCAGGGTATGGGTCATGGAATCCAACCTATGGGCTTCCTACCCCAATGAAGGCCCAAGCTAGGCTTCTTCTTCCAAATCATCCACCAAGCAATGTCCTGCAAATAAAAATGAGTGTGCCCTCCAAGGGTCTCTAGTCAAATGTATCATGCCAAGTAAAATCACTTTTAATACAAGAGCCACCTAAACATGTGCATCAAAACACAATTTTCAAATTAAACAAGTGCTCAAAGACCCTATGCAACTTGCTAAGTTTAGGTATGGGAGGGTTGTCAAGGTGACCTATTGGGTGATTCATTCATCAAGTCAAGGAGTGTTTCCCAGGTGGAACCTCTCTAGTTCATGCAAATAATATGGAGTGGATGGGGGGTAATACTTTTGGGCATGGGGTTCATGACATACAAGGGTCCATATTGTCTCACTTATGGGTGCCTTTGTAGAGGGTGTGTTGCACCTTCGTTTTCAATTCAACCTTTTTTCAGGTCCATTTATTACCATTAATTATTTAAGGTGTTTCCAGGTTGAAGCCAAAATAGGACTTCTACCTAAGCATGAAAAACATTGCCCACCTTGACTCTACCCTGGTCACACTGTGCTTCCCCAAGTTGAAGACAATGAGTGGGACTTATACCTAAGTATGGAAAACATTTCCCACACACACTCTACCTTGGTTTGCATTTTTAGATTGTTATTTTTCATGGGTCCCATTAGTTTCTTATGAGACATTACATTGTCCTCGAGATACTTGGGCGAGCATCTAGAAGGTTTATGATTGACTTGTATCTTTTGTCAGCTACAATCCTCTAGGACTTCAACGCTTCTTCCCATGAAATGAGGTACAATCCCTTCTTGGGTAAGTACACCCGGAAATCCCAAAAGGTGAGGAGACAAAAAGTAAAATGTGTGAAAAATGATAAATATGATCAGGAATGGTACGATGACTCATCAAGGAGAATTCACAGTAGCAAAGCTTTCCCCAAGGGTGACCACTTACTAGGGCACAATGCCAACCACCAAGGTGAAACAGAGAAAAGAGCATAATTTCCAAGCATGCATTCTATAATCAAAGCAACTTTAAATGCAACATACTTCGATGCCTTAAGTATCAAAGTGACACTTACCACAATACTTGACTTGTACCTCATGGATTAAGACCCATTATCTTCTAGAAATAGGCTGATGTGGTGAATGCCATCATGATGAACCATAAAAGTGTGGTGGTGAAGTGGGTCTTCATTTGTGTAAGTGGACATCACAAGTCAATCCATCACTCAACACTCCATGTCTGCAATCTGAGGGCCTCAAGACATCATATCATTAGTTATCCCTAGAAATGGGGGATACCAACCACAAGGATGAAGTCTCTGTGACCCTAGGGGAATTGAGATGAAAAGTGATGTAATGGAAGGTGAAGCTCCTATAGGTCGAGTTATGAAGTGGAATAAATCTTAGAAAAGACTCTTGTTGATAAGGGTAGGTTTCCAAAGTATAGTGTACCTGCAAGAGAGTGTTGTACCTTCCTGAGACAATAGAATATATTGAGATACAAGCTAGATAATCAAAAGGACAAGAAATTGAATCTTGTTGTCCTATATTGCAGAAGTAAACAAAAATATATATCAGCAATGAAAATATCTATTTACTACATGATTAACCATCTAAAATACCAGATATTTATTGGACAATGAAGTGCTAAACAAGCTGATAATCTTCATATACTTAAGCATAAACGTTGATGGTAAAATGAGGCTACAAAATGATGTTATCAGAAGTAGTTTAGGGCATCCAATTGGTTGTAGAAAAATATTTGCTACAACATCAAATTATACTCAAATAAATCAATAAACAAACTTCCCAAAAGATAGCTAACACCAAGTAGATTAACAATAACAAGTAGTCAACTATTTTCAATGGTAGAAGAGTGAGATATAAGGGATTAGAGAGTGATTTTGCAGCAGCCCTAGTGACTATAGCATAATTTTATAACAGTAGTAAGAAATCCTTGGCTAATATAGATGCCCTAGTGGCTCAAACAAACTAATATGATATATAATTGAATCCACTTCAGATAAATGAAAAATCTCAACAAATCACGTTTTCCAATGCAATGATTTTTTTTCTCCAATGCAATATCAGATTAGTGCTTTAATCTATTGGGTAATGGAGTGTTGGTTGTAAGAGTTGGATCCACTACTTCTCTATGGGTGTAAGCCCTTTTACTCCCTAGAGCAAGTAAATCCAACAAGGTAAATCTAGGAGGGTGTAAGACCTTTTAATCCTCCTAGCAACCTTGAAAAATGACTTATCAAATAACAATTAAGATGAACTTGGTGGAGGGTGTATGCCCTTATACTCCTCCAAGGGTTCTAGACAAGAATAGCATGAAATAAGAATAAATTACCAACAAAATGCAGAAAATTCCTTACCAATTCCACAAGATAGCAAGATAAAACCCTCATTTACCAAGTAAATTTCATCCACATGCAAGAAATAAGCCTCCAAGAGAGTAGTGCACCACTTTAGCTCCACAATAGATAAGTAAGCATCCAAAAAATTACCCAAGAGAGAGAGATATACCAAATGCCCAAAGAAGGCGGAAATTTCAGCCAAGTATGTCTTATTCTCAAGTGAGAATGTTATGAAAATGAAATGTTCTAGGTATTTTATTTACACAAAACATGAAAATAGAATTTGTCCACATAAATTTAGGGTAAAACACAATTAGGGAGGCTGACCTCCTCTAATTTCCCTTTTACAATTATAATTTGATTTTTACACAAAAGAAAACCCTAAAAATATGGTGTCATGCCCCTAGAGGGTGATGTCCTGGCATCTTTAACAAGTCGTTCGGTTGTTGAAGGAAACGTGGGGCCTCCAAAGGCCAAGTGGCACCTAGTAAGTGTCCTCCTCTTCATAAACCATGCAAAAGTGTCATCAAAACTCACCACCATCAATAAAACCCTGGCCCCAAGGTGACCTTAAGCCCAAAATTGTGGTGTATGGCCTCGAAAGGAAAACCGTTGGGAAAGGTGGGGGATAGGTATATTCCTTCAAGGTGTCTTCTCTTGCCTCCAAAGGAAACTTCCATAATTTTTCAACTCCTAAGGTGTGGGTCATGGCATCCACTATGTGGGATTCATGCCCCAATGAAGGCCCAAGCTAGGATTGTTCCTCCAAAAACGTCCACCAAACAAGGTCCTGCAAAGACAAATGAATGCGCCCTCAAAGGGTCTCAACTCAATTGTATAATGCCAAATAAAATCACATTTAATACAAGAGTCATTTAAACATACACATCAAAACTACCTTTTCAAATTAAATAAGTTCTCAAAGACCTTATGCAACTTTCTAAGTTTAGGTATGGGAGGGTTGTCATGGTGACCTATTGGGTGAATCATTCCTCAAGTTAAGGAGTGTTTCCTAGGTGGACCCTCTTTTAATCATGTAAAAAAATGAAATGCATGGGGGTAAAGATTTTGGGCATGGGGTTCATGACATACAAGGGTTAGTATTGTGTCATTTATGGGTGTCTTTGCAGAGGGTGTGTTGCACCTTCATTTTCAATGTAACCTTTTTCCAAGCCCATTCATTTCCATTAATTAATTAATGTGTTTCCATGTTGAAGCCAAAGTGGGAATTCTACCTAAGCATGAAAAACATTTCCCACCTTGACTCTACCATAGTCACATTGTGCTTCCCGAAGTTGAAGACGATGTGTGAGTGTTCCACCTAAGCATGAAAAACATTTCCCACACACGCTCTACCTTGGTTGGCATTTTTATATTATTATTTATTTTACAGGTCCCATTAGTTTCTTATGAGAGACATTTCATTGTCCTTGGGATCCCTCAGAAAGCATCTAGAAGGTTTATGATTGGATTTGATCTTTTTCCAGCTACAAGATCTGGGCCTTTAGCCCCTTCTTCCCATGAAATGAGGTACAATTTCTTATTGGGTCAGTACACCCGAAAATCCCAATAGATGAGGAGACGAAAATGATGAAGTGTGGAAAATGATAAGTATGATTGGGAATGGTATGAAGACTCATCAATGAGACCTCCTAGTAGCATACCTTTCCCTAAGGGCGACCACTTACTAGGGCACAATGTCAACCACCAAGATGAAACAAGACAAAGAGCATAATTTCCAAGCAGACATTTTATAATTAAGAGAAGCTTTTAATGCAACATATTCAAATGTCTCAAGTATTAAAGTGACACTTACCACAATAATTGACTTGTACCTCATGGAGCAAGAGCCATTGTCTTCCAGAAACAAGTTGATGTGGTGAATGCCATCACAATGAATCAAATAAGTATGGTGGTGAAGTGGGTCTTCATCTGTGTAAGTGGACATCACAATTCATCCATCCCTCGGCACTCCATGTCTGCAATCCGAGGGCCTCGAGACATCATCTCCTTAGTTATCCCTAGAAATGGGGGATAACAAAGCCTAAGAAATTGAAATGGGAAATTGAACAAGCTCATAAATAATTTGAACAACAAATCAAAGTTTTGTCATTGAAGTATCGTGGCCAAACATATTGATTTAGTAAATGGCCAAAAGTTTGGCATTGACAAGAGATGCTCAACCAAGGATGAAACTAGTCCACGAGGGTATATAAAACCTATGGAACATATTCCTAGATATAATGGTGGGAATTCCATTAGGAAAATGAATAAAAGCATGGATTAAATAAGATGTCGAATGCTAAAAATTTATTAGGCACATGCACAGGGGAAGACATCAAGATGAAAGGCACAACCTAGAGGTCCAAGTATAATATAAGTATTGGAATATGAAGAGAAATAGGTAGATAGGTCTTGTGAACCTATTGATGAAGAGGGTGAAGAATAATTTGATGAGGAAGGGGAATCTAAAGAGAAAAAAAGTGGCAATAAGAGTCTAAGATAGAATTTAAAGACATGATAAGAAAAGGATAAAAAAGAAAAGAAGAATCTTAGGCATTAAGATAAATTGTTTGATAAAAACAAGATGTATAGGGATAGCTAGGAGGCTACTGAGCATAACGGGGTTAGATAGTGTTAGGTGTATTAGCGACTCATTTTTCTAACTTGTACTTATGTTGATTAAAATAAATAAATAATAGGAATTGACCTAGTCATCCAATGAACTAAGTCAAGCAACCCTTATGTATAAATAGATATGATGAAGCTAGATTAGAGTTTTTTGTGGTGGATATAGTGTTGATGCTATAATATGATTAGGAAATCGTCAAATGGCTATAACATTTTTCCTAAGATTGAGATTGTGATTATAACGTTTCAAGTAGGTTTTTTTTCCCTCCATAGGCTTTTCACTCTACAAACATTGTGTTCTTGCTCAATATGTTATAGTGATAGTAATGACAAAGATATCATGTTTAAAATGTTAATTGATGAAGTTATGTATTTTTTAATATGATGAATTATGTATTTTTTAATTAGTGTTACATTGGTACACATATTGACACTTCAGGTACACCTCTCAAACTTCTAGACGTATACTATATGTGGGTTTTCCTTATGTGAAAAAAATAAAAAAGATAAAAAGAAAATTAAATGCTTCTCTCTTGCCCTTTCCTAGTTGGTTCACCTACTCTATACCTTCTATTAAGACCTGTTCAAACCCTAAATCGACACATTTCCACCATTCAATAGTGATTTTTTGCTAGTGTTGGGCCATTTTTCATTGTTGGGCATTCATTTGGAGTTGAAATCTCACATTTGCAGATTATTTTATGAATGTTTCCATTGAATATTGATGTTATCATGTTATTGTTTTCATAGTCTTCAATATTCAATGAACAATGTTTATTTTAAAATTTGAAAGAATGTTGCTTTAGTGATCGATTTTTGTGCTATTGAGATTACTTCAACAATCGTTGAGGTTGCATTAGGAGGGTTGTGGAGGACTTGCATCTAAGTCCACGTGGATTCTTAGTAAACATGTTTAGGTTTATATTTTAATAGTCCATAGACTGAAAGTGGTTAAGCTTATTTATCTTGTTTTAAGAAGGGTTATCAATATGCATTTATTCACTGACCGTTATGATATGATGCACAATTATGATTAAAAGTGAATATATTTAATATATTAAGACTTGAAGACATTGGTGAAATTAAAAGCATGGTATCCCCCATTTCTAGGGATAACAAAGGAAATGATGTCTCGAGGCCCTTAGGTTACCGAGGGGTAGATGAGCAGGCAAGGGCCCCTATCATACCACACATCACCATATGATCGATGGAAACAACATCCACCACACCCAACTTGGTCCACAGAGGATAACAAGTATTTCTTCATGAGGTAACAAGTTCAGTGTCGTGGTAAGTGTCATTTTAATATTTGAAGCATTTGAACATGTTGTAAATTATCCTTTCTTGATTTTGAAAACGTTTTCTTGGAAATTATGCCTTTTGCCTCATTTCACCTTGGTGTTTGACATGTCTTCCTAGAAAGTGAGTCACCCTCAGGGGTAGGGTTTCTACTAGGGGATCTCCTTGTGTTGAAATATTGTAATTGCAAAGAGTGTTCTATTTATTATTGATGTATTATTCATTAGATCAATCCCTATTTTGGATTCATCATGTCAGGCATTGTAAATGACCAAATCCCCTTTTGTGGATTGATCAAGCCCTAATTGTAATATGCAAATTGAGAAGTCGGCTCCCAGGCAAATTAAAGTGGTTCTAACCACCAAGAAATAGAAGTCATCCCTGCTAGTCAAGAGACACCTCCTTTCAGCGCCTGCCAATTTGTATAAATAAAGGAAGACAACCACTCATTTGTTCACTCACTCATTCAATCATCCAGAGCGCAAATTTGGTAGCTGCAGTCGGAGAAGAAGGAAGAGAGAGAGGCACATTACTTGGGAGAGGATATTCTCTAGTGTTTGGTTTATTGTCTTGGCATTGTATTGGCTATTTATATTAAGGAAGTTTTTGCTGGGTTTTTTCCCCCGTGAGGGTTTCCCAGGATAAATGATGTGTCTCTTGTGATTGTGTTTCTCTCAGTGATCCTATCTATGCTATGGTTATATAGTAAATTGAAAATAAGCCTAATACTAGCTTAAAATATAACATGGTATCAGAGCTGAGCTGAAAAGAGCATCTTTCACAGGAAAAAGAAAAATGTCACTGTTGTCGTACAAGAAAATTAGGGCTTTTTATTGAAGAGGAATTTCAACCCAAAATTTATCTAGAAAAGTGCACCCTAGCCCAAGGAACTCTTTGGCACCTTTAGCACACATTTTCAGTGGATAGAACTCCTGGAAAGTGATACCCTATTTTTCACCGGTACCAGAAGTACTAGGAAACCAGAAGTACCAGAAAACCAGAAGCACCAGTCCAAAAATCCGCTGGTCAAGTTTGAAGGAGAAAACTTTGGGTTTTTTGAAATCTAACCACACCAAGATACTCGCCTCAACCAAGCACACCCCCTGGTAAGTTCAAAATTCAATTATGAGAATTTTCATTTTTTGGTCATTTTCCTAGCTCCAGGTAAAAGATGTCTGCAAGCACTAAGCTTGTTGACAAGCTAGAAGGTGTGGAAAACTTTCGTGCCTGGAAGTATAGGTTTTGACTCATTCTTGAAGATAATGACCTAGCAATATTCATTAAAGAAGATGTACCAGAACCCACCGATGTTGCAACTAAAGAAAAACACCAAAAGGACACAATTAGGGCCAAAATAATCATTGCAGATTCTATCAAAGATCACTTGATTCATCAAGTGTCTTCAAAGAAGAATCCAAAATAAATGTTTGATGCCCTAACCAGATTATATGAAGGAAACAACATAAATCGGAATATGAATCTAAGGATTCAACTCACGAATACAAGGATGTAGAAAGGAGAAAATATCCAAGAATATTTCTCCATAATATCACAATTCAAAGAACAAATAGAAGCAATTGGAGATACTATAGATGAATATGAACTTATAATGATAACCCTTAATGGTCTCACAAGACATTGGGATGCATTCATCCAAACTATTTGTGCCAGAAAGGAGAAACTACAATTTGACAGTCTTTGGGAAGAATGTGTTCAAGAAGAATCAAGAGTAGCTAAACGAGAATATTTGCTATCAAGAGATGAAGATCAAGCCCTAGCTACTCACACTAAAGGAGGAAGAAAGAAGTCTTACTTCCAGAAAGAAACTCATAAGGAATCTCACCCCCATAACAAATTCATACATAAAGAATCTCAACCAAGGAGATTCCAGAAGTTTCAGAAAGGACAAAGAAGAGAAAAATATTTCTCATCCTACCGATGTTACCATTGTGACATGATGGGACATATTTCAAAACATTGTCCAAATAGACGAGAAGAATACAAGAAGAAAAAAAAGATGCACCATGCCCATGCAGTTGAATATGAAGAGCCAACCACAAATATGATAAAAGAACGAATTGAAGACTATGTCTTAATCTCTTCCCTCTCAGGATCAATATCACCTGGTGAGGACACCTGGATCATTTATAGTGGTGCTTCCAAGCACATGACAGGTCAAAGAGAAATTCTCTCTTGTCTTTCAAAAAAGAAGTTTTCTTAGAAAGTTACACTTGGAGATGATTATCAATACCCTCTCTAGGGAGTAGGATAATCAAATTACAAGCTTAATTTAGGGACCTCAATGAAGATGAAGGATGCACTATATGTTCCAGGTTTGACAAAGAACTTACTCTCCATATCAACTTTAGAAAAGAAAGGCTTCAGAGTTTCCTTCATATATGGAGAAGTTCTTATGTGGGCCAAAGGAAAAACCATGGAAGAAGCAATTGTTATTGGAAAAGAAGAAGGTGGCTTGTATAAGGTAAAGGGTCACTCAGAAGTAGCCATGACCCACTCCATTGAGAATCCATGTGAAATTTGGCATAGAAGATTAGCCCACATCAACTACAAGGAATTACCTTATGTAAGAAAATAAGTAATAGGTATACCGGAACTCAAGGTTGACCATGAAGGTGTGTGCAATGGGTGTGCACAAGGAAATAAAATCAAGAACCCTTTTCTGAAGAGAGACAGTAAAAGAGAAGGAGTCCTAGAGCTCATTCACTCAGATGTGTGTGGCCCAATGCCATCATCCTCCATGAGTGGGTATGTATACTATGTATCTTTTATTGGTGACTATTCTCATAAAACCCGGGTCTACTTTTTGAAATCAAAAGATGAAGTGTTCAATAAAGTCAAGGAATTCAAAGCCTTGATAGAGAATCTTTCTGAAACAAATATGAAGATACTCAGGTCAGATAATGGAGGAGAATACACCTCAAAAGAGTTTGAATTTTTTTTCAAAGATGTCAGGATCAAGAGGGAGCTCAACACTCCCTACAATCCTCAACAAAATGGTGTAGCATAAAGAAATAAAAGAACTATAATGGAAGCAGTGAAGATCATGATCTTCCAATGTGATTATGGGAAAAAGCAACAAAAACAACATTATATGTACAAAACAGATTGTCCCATAGTGCACTTGGGTTCAAGATCCCTAAAGAGATGTTCTTCGAAAAGAAGCCAGAAGTAATCCATATCAAAATATTTGGTTGCCTAGTATTTGTACTTATTCCAAAAGAGAATATAACCAAGGTGGACCCTTCAGGAAAGAAGGGAATATTTGTTGGATATTGTGAGGTCTCCAAGGCCTTCAGATTTTATATACCGGGTTATCATCATATTGAAATCAATAGGGATGTAACCTTTCATGAAGATGAAACACTCAAGAAATCAAGAAGATGTCAGCTTGAAGAAGTATATTAAGAGGAACCTGTAGCTCCCAGAGTTGCAGAACCAGTAAGGGAAGTCATAGCTTCCCCCAATGAGGGGATTCTAGAAGATCATGACATAGTAGAATCTCAAGAACCTCCCCAGATGACGATATCCCACAAGAGAAAGCCAACCTGGGCAAGGGAACTTATTCAATATGGAGAGAAGTATGGTGTCCCCAAAGGAACCATGAGACAAGTGAAGAAACCTAAGCCATTCTCCAGTTATATGGCTCTGATGTGTGATCTCTTAGAGAAGGATCCTACCTGCTTTGAATAAGTCATTCAGAAGAAAGAATGGACAAATTCCATGACAGAAGAAAGAATGGACAAATGCCATGACAGAAGAAAGAATGGACAAATGCCATGACAGAAGAATATCAATCCATAATAAAGAATGATGTATGGGAAATAGTTCCCATATTGAAGAGCAAGGATGTGGTATCTTCCAAATGGATTTTCAAAATAAAACATGTTGTTGATGGAAGTATTGAGAAATATAAAGAGAGGTTCGTTGCTCATGGATTTTCTCAAAAGGAAGGCATTGACTATGAAGAGACATTTGATCCTGTAGCTAGATACACTTCGATCATAACTATCATATCCCTTGCAACTAAGATGAAGTGGGAGTTACACCAGATGGATGTGAAAACTGCCTTCTTGAATGGTGTCATTGAAGAAGAATTGTATATAGAAAAACCTCAAGGATTTGAAGTTGAAGATAGGAAGACTCATTTCTGCAAGTTGAAGAAGGCTCTGTAAGGATTGAAGGAAGCTCCTAGATCTTGGTATGGAAGGATTGGCAATTTTCTGACGCGCTTGGGATTTACCAAGAGTAAAGCTGACTCTAACCTTTACTTCAAGGTTATGAATGATGAGCCTGTTATATTGCTGTTGTATGTGGATGACTTATTCTTAACTGGAGAATAAAATATCATCACTGAATGTAAGAAGAAGCTTGTTGTAGAATTTGAGAGGAAATACCTTGGCCTAATGCACTATTTATTAGGTCTTGAGGTCTGGCAGAGCCCAAAGAGGATCTTCCTTAACCAAGGGAAGTATGCAGTTGAAATAATGAAGATATTTGATATGCTGGAGTGAAAGTCCATGAATACACCCATGGAAAAAAAGTTGAAGCTATTGGTTGACACTTCGTCAGAATTGATTGATGTTACGTTGTACAGACAGATCATTGGATCGTTGATGTATCTGACGAACACTAGGCCAGATATATGTTTTGCTATGAACACCTTGAGTCAGTTTCTGGTAGAGCTTAGATGTGTTCACCTGGTTGTTGAAAAACATGTGATGAGGTACCTTAAGGGTACATTAGATTGTGGTCTCAGTTATGATGGAGATCATGGCTTCAGACTGAGTGGATATACTGATTCAGATTGGGCAGGAAGTGTCTCTGACAGAAAGAGCACTTCAAGATGTTGTTTCAGTCTAGGGTCAACCATGAGCTCATGGCAGAGCAGGAAGAAATCAAGCATTTCTCTCAGCATGACATAAGCATAAAACATTGCTGCATGTTCTTCTAGTTGTGAAGCCATATGGCTTCAGAATTTGTTGACAGGTCTATTCGATCTAGAGATGGAAGCAACCATGATCCTATGTTATAACCAGAGATGCATAAAGATGACAGAGAACCCTGTGTTCCATGACAAGTCAAGACACATAGATATATGATATCATTACATCTGTGATATGGTGCAGAGAGGAGCCATAAAGCTTCAATATGTTAGCACAGATGAAAAGGTTGCTGATGTGTTGACCAAGCCTATATCTCGTGTAAAGTTTGAGCACTTTCGAGATAAGATTGGTGTAGTCTGAAAGGACCTCCCTCGAAATGGGGAGTAGTAATGTACTGCCAACATTGTGCTGTGATGCCAACTTCATGCTGATGACGTGCCAACCTCGTGCTGTGATGATGATGTGCCAGCCTTGTGCTGTGATGATGTGTTGCCAACCTCGTGATGTGATGCCAACTTCGTGTTGATGATGTTGTGTTGCCAGTCTCGTACTGTGATGCGAGTTTCATGCTGATGATATTATGTAGCTAGATTAGTGCTAAAGACTCTTAGCCTAGTGTTGATGTTGATGCTCCAGCCTTTGTGTTGTTTTGTTGATGATATTGATGATGAGAAAAACTTCCGATGATTTATAGATACACTAGTCAGTGTTCCATATGTTGTTGATGATGTTGCCCTCTCTTTCTCCTGATGATGTTGCTACAGCCACTTGGCTGTCATAATAACTTGTTGATAACACTTAATAAAAAACCCTTGATTCCACCAAAGTCTTGCTTTAAACATTGGAAGTTTGACTAGTCATTATTGGCTTTATTTCTGATATCTTGTACTAGATTTTGGATGGTTAAATTTGCAGTTATTGTCATTATTTGTTGACGATATATATATTTCCATACTTTTGCAATTTGGGACAACAAGGATTCTTTCTTGTTTCCCCTTGGTTTAAGGTTTGTATCTCTATCATTTGTCTTTTTCTGGTCAAGGCTAACATTGCTTTGCAGGTACACAACATTTGACAACCATTCTCCATCTACAAGACTCATCCCCAAGCCTTACTCCAATTTGACCTATAGGGGTGTTCAAAATCATTCTCACACTTTCCATCTCAATCCCCCTAGGGTCACCGAGATCCCCCCCTTGTGGTAATTTCATCATCACTAAAGAGAGGGAAGTGTCTATCTAAGGTGACAGTGGATAGGTACTCCCATAGTTATCACACTTCTGTGGATTGGGTTGAGATTTACCCAAGCTACAAATTGTGTGATAACAAATCCAAAACAATAGTTATCGCTCTATTGCTTATTGTATCCATTTAATTGACTTTTTAACCAACTACTTTAAATATCATTTTTTCTTAACCCTACCTTATTTTGAATTTTTGATGAAAACTTTAATTAATGCACACTTCTCAAAAAATTTATGTTTTTCCTTTAGGAATCATAAAAAACATGTTTGGTAGGGAAATCTTCTATCAAAAAGTGGCCAAATCAACATAATATGTAATACTTTATATATATTTCTTTGACGAGGAATTTGAATCTCATGTAGCATCCTTTCAAATAAATGTGAAAAATACGTAACTCATATTTCCTCTTAGACTTCCTAATCTCTCAATGCTATTTCACGTCATTTAAAAGATTCATTTTAAAGAAGAAACATGGTCCATATTGGGTTTTCAACCTTTTTCTTCTTTCACTATGAGGTATATAAAAAATTCGTAGTCTAAAATTTCTACGAAATGATTCTTTTCCAACATTTTTTTTCCGGGGACGTTTTCCCGAAATCTGACAAGAAATTGTTAGATCTTCAAATTTGAGTGATTATTTATGTATAAACAGAGTGCCTTAGGTTTTTTTTAGCATGCTGAATCCATTTCTGCATTCAGAAATGAATTTTAAACAACACAATAATAATTTCGTGCAGATTTATGTCGTCGGATTCCGGCAAAAAAAACCATTTCATAGAATAGCTAGACAACGCCTATCAAAAATTGAAAGTAAACTATTTTTAAATTATCTCACTAAAAGTAAAAGTAGTGGTATAAGTTCCACAACCTTTCAAAAATATCATAACAAATGATTGCATATAAATTTACCTTCTTGTTTTTGTGTAGTATTTTCTTACATTGAAGATAATAAAATTATAATATAAGAAATGAATGGTCATCTTTCAAATTTATCTAGTTTTTTCATAGTTGACTTTTATAACTAATTTTATATTTTTAATTAAATTGAGTCAACTCTACATTAGTTTGATCCAATTCTCTCTATTATTAAGTCACTTGCAAAGATTATTCATAAGTTCATTATATGTGGAGTGTTAATGTACCTCCAAATTCAAACTTCTAACAAACCATTCTTATTAATGCTTGTTATATATTCTCATTGAAACTTTTTTTAGAATACCCCTAAATATTCAATTGGAATATTGATCATTCATCAAAGTTTGTTCTTTGATTTCTTTAAACGTTTATATATATATATATATATATATATATATATATATCGTATGTTGATAGTGATTATTCGATTTACTTCATATGCGAATATATATCTTTTCCTTGAATATATGTTTTAAATTTGCTAATTTCCAACCCTCATCATCAACTATGTAGTCTCTCCATATTGCCTTCTAAACAATCCCTTGCTTATGGTGTTTCCATGTTCATCATACAAAGGAAGTGTTGGGTTGTTATATTCATTGCAATTAAATAATAGCCATTCGATTGTCTAGTCGAGGTGGATCGACTAGGAGATAAGTCGACTAATGATTCAATTCGAGTTGATGGTTAAGTCGAGGTCAAAGTGATTGACCAAGAATTCAAATTCGAAGTGATCGACGGGAATTCGAAAAGTCAACCGCATTGAATTTTTCGTCTCAAGCAGTTAACTAGATTAATGTTCTTTTAATTTTAAACAGTTAGCACAATAACTACATATAAAGGATCAGTGAAAGAATAACATCCACATCATACACAAGATTTACCCTAGGAAAACCCTCTAGGGGAAAAAACCCAGCAAACTTCCTCAATATAGATTCAACAACCAAGAACAATGTCTTTCTCCAATAGAGAAATAACAAAGCAGAAGATCCTTCTCAAACCCTTGAATAGGGAATATTAGCGCACCACATAACCAAGATATACTTGAGAAGTAGACCAACATCCTCCACAACGTCACCTCCTAGCTGCAATAACATCTCCCTCTAAGACTTGCACACTTCTCTTCTTAGCTACAGATCTTATGTTGTCTGTTTTGCAAATGAGGTGCTAGCCTCTCTTATAAATAGCAGTTGGCCAGCCTAAAATTAGGTATGGGCTGACCTGACACTTTATCTTTCTATTTTAAATTTTACTTGTCAAGGCACAATAGGGTTGAATTTTACTAAGGCACAATAGGATTGACTTAACAAATATAATATAATAATATTCTTTAGGGTTTTGTCTTGGTCAAATACAATAAGAATATCTTTCAAAGCTACTCAAACTTGAACACTCCCTCTTAGCAAGGAAGGTATTCTTCTCTTCACGATCATCATCACTGCTTCTGTGCTTTTGTACACCTTTTCATTGTCTTGTTGTCAATCACAGATCTATATGTCATAGGAAGTTCTACACTTTCATTGGAGTAGCGTACCGACCTTTGTTGGAGAAGCATACCAACTTGCGATGGGGTAATATACCATCATGTGTTGGGGTAACATACCATCCTGTGTTGGAGTAGCATACCAACCTGCATTGGGGTAACATACCAGCCTACATTTGAGTAACATACCAACATGCGTTGGGGTAACATACTAGCCTATGTTGGAGTAGCATACCAACCTGCGCTGGGGTAACATATCAACCTGCGTTGGAGTAGCATACCAACATGTGCTCGGGAAACATACCAGCCCGTGTTGGAGTAGCATACCAACCTGCATTGAGGTATCTCCCACCATTGGGGATCACATCACTTCCCACTGCTAGAGAACACATTACTACCTCTCACGATGGAAAATACTTCTGGACCACACTAAGCTTGTCTCTGAAGTACTTGAACTTTACTCTCGACAAAGGATTAGTCAACATGTATGCTACCTGCTCATTGGTAGGAACATAATGGAGATTTATTTATGCCTTATGTATCATCTCTCAAATATAATGGTACTCGATCTCGATATGCTTGGACATGTCATGGCACACTGGGTTCTCTGACAACTTTATGAAACTTTGGTTGTCACAAAATATACAGGTCTCCTCCAACTCGAGGTCAAAAAATCCTGCAATCAACTTCTGAAGCGACACTTCTTCACTAAAAGTTGAACACACTGCTACATACTCATCCTTTGCAGAACTGAGCACCACATGAGTCTTCTTCCTACTGAGCCACGAGATCACAGTTGATCCCAAAATGAAGCAACATTTGAATGTACTCTTTCAGTATGTGTGACTTCCTGCCCATTCTGAACCTATGTATCTCTGCAATCTTATCTCATGATCTGAGATACATCTGAGTCCATAATCAATTGTACCCTTCAGGTACCTCATCACATTTTTTCCATAATCAGGTGAACATGTCTAGGCTCAACCATGTACTGACTCAATGTGTTCACTACAAAACATATATATGGTCTTGTGTTCGTTAATTACATCAATGAACCAATCATTTGCCTCTATATGGTGCCATTCACTGTCTTTGAAGTTGTATCACACAACAACTTCAAGTTTTCTACCATCGGTGTGGATATGGCTCTGCAATCCGAGCCTCTTCAAGATATCTACTGCATATTTTCCTTGGTTAAGGAAAATCCCATCTGGTCTCTATCATACCTCCAGACCTAATAAGTAATGCATCATGCCTAGGTCCTTCATCTCGAATTTTGAGCAAGCTTCATCTTGTTAATTTTAGAGCAACTATTAAGTTTATTTTCAATTTACTAGATATAAATAACATAGATAGGATCATTGAGAGAAACAAAATCAAAAGATACACACCATTTATCCTGGGAAACCCTCATGGAGGAGAAAACCCAACAAAAGATTCCTTAATATAAATAGCCAATACAATGCCAATAAAATAAACCAAAACACTAGAGAATATCCAACATTGAGCAATGCGCCTCTCTCTTCCTTCTTCGCCCAACTGCAACTGTCCAAACTTGCACACTTGATGAGTGAATGAGTGAGTGAATAAAAGAGGCTCTAGCCTCCTTTATTTATACTAGCTGGCAGGCGTTGGAAATGTATCTCTTCACTGGGCAGGCCAACTTCTCTTCATAGTGGTTAAAACCACTTTAATTAGGTCTAGGGTTTGACTTCTTAATTAGCATAATATAATTAGGGTTTGAAAAATACAAAAAAAGGGATTTGGTCAAGTACAAATACAGGCATGATCAATCCACAAAAGGGGATTGATATGATGAATAATAACTCAATAATAAATAGAATATTCTTTGCAGTTACAATATTTCAACACCCCCCCTTAACAAGAGGGGTATTCTACAACATCATCAAGAGAGAGAGAGAGGGAAACAACATCAACAACATCTGGAACACTAGTTGGCATATCTATAAATCATTATAATTTTTTCTCATCATCGATATCATCATCCACATCATGGAGTTGGAATGGTATCATCATCATTTGCATCAACTTCAATTAGTATAGCACTAATACATCATCATCATCAATAATAACATCAACAACAACAACATCATCATCACAACACAAAGGCTGGAGCAACCACATCATCACGGCAAAAAGGGTGGAGCAACAACATTATCATCATCATCGAGCAACATAATGAGGTAGGTGTAACAACATTTTGTGGTACTCTGACAATCCCTAAGGAGCTTCCCAGGAATCATAAGATTCCCTAGGATATAAAATCCTAACAGAGATACCACGTGGTACTCTGACAAACTGTCCTTATCGGACCTTCAGGATCTTCCCAGGAATTATAAGATTCCCTAGGATTATAAAAATCCTAATAGAGCTTCCACTATTGACCATAGCTAGCATATACATGCACAGTTACTCTGATAGACCGTCCTTATTGGACCTTCGAGATTTGCCCAGGGATGATCAGTCCCCTAGGATATAAAATCCTAACTAAGCTACCTGCTATTGGTCAGGATATCATAGTATCATCAACATTACTCCCCCTTTCGAGGAGGTCCTTTCGGAATATACCAAACTTGTCTCAAAAGTGCTCAAAATTTACACGAGACAAAGGTTTGTTTAACACATCTGCAACCTGCTCATATGTGCCAACATATTGGAGCTTTATGGATCCTCTCTACACATATCACAAATGTAGTGATATTGGATTTCTATGTGCTTCGACTTGTCATGGAACACATGGTTCGTTTTCATATTTATGCGACTCTGGTTATTACATAGAATCACAGTTACTTCCATCTCTATATCAAATAGACCTGTCAACAACTTTCGTAGCCATATAGCTTCACAACTGGAAGAACATGCAACAATGTATTCTATTTTTGTTGTGCTGAGAGAAATACTAGATTTCTTCCTACTCTGCCATGAAGTCATCGTTGAACCTAGACCAAAACAACATTTTGAAGTGCTCTTTCTGTCAGAAACACTTCCTTCCCAATCTGAATTGGTATAACCAATCAGTCTGAAGTCATGATCTCCATTATAATAGAGACCAAAGTCTAATGTACCCTTAAGGTATATCATCACGTGTTTTGTAGCAACAAGGTGAACATGTATGGGTTCTACCAGATACTGACTCAAGGTGTTCACAAAAAAACATATATTTGACATGGTGTTCGTCAAATACATCAACGATCCGATGATCTGTCTGTACAACGTAGCATCAACCATGAGCTTCAACTTTGTTTCCATGGGTGTATTCATGGATTTACACTCCAACATATCAAACCTCTTCAGTATTTCAACTGCATACTTCCCTTGGTTAAGGAAGATATTCTCTAGGCTTTGCCAAACCTTAAGGACTAATAAATAATGCATTAGTCCTAGGTCTTTCATCTTAAATTCTGCAATGAGCTTCTTCTTACAATCAATGATGAGATTTTCTTCTCCAGTTAAGAATAATTCATCCACATACAACATTAATATAACAGGATCACCATTCATAATCTTGAAGTAAAGGTTAGAATCAACTTTACTCTTGGTAAATCCCAAGCTCGTTAGGAAATTGCCAATTCTTCCATACCAAGATATAGGATCTTGCTTCAATCCGTATAGAGCCTTCTTCAATCTGCATACATGAGTCTTTATTTCTTCAACTTCAAACCCTTGAGGTTGTTCTATATACACTTCTTCTTCAATGACACCATTCAAGAAGGTTGTTTTCACATCCATCTGGTGTAACTTCTACTTCATCTTAGTTGCAAGGGCTATGATGGTTCAGATAGAAGTGTATCTGGCTATAGGAGAAAACGTCTCTTCATAGTCAATTCCTTCCTTTTGAGAGAAGCCACGAGCTACAAACCTTGCTTTAAATTTCTCAATACTTCCATCAACAACATGTTTTATCTTGTATAGCCATTTGGAAGATACCACATATTTTCTCTTTGGTCTGGGAACTATTTCCAATAAATCATTCTTTATAATGGATTGGTATTCTTCTGTCATGGCATCTGCCCATTCTTTGTTCTGAATGCCTTCTTCAAAGAAAGTAGGCTCCTTATCTAAGAGATCACACATCAAATCCATATAAATGGAGAATGGATTGGGTTTCTTGACTTGTCTCATGGTACCTTATGGGGCACCATACTTCTCTCCATCTTGAATAAGTTCCCTTGCCCAAGCTAGATTTCTCTTGTGATAGATCGTCATCTGGGGAGATTCTTGAGATTATAACATATCATGATCTTCATGAATCTCATCATCGGGGGAAGTTGTGACTTCCCTTACTGGTTCTGCAACTCTGGGAGCTACAAGCTCTTCTTCATATACTTCTTCAAACTTGCATCTTCTTTATTTATTGAGTGTTGCATATTCATCAAAGGTTACATCTCTGTTGATCTCAATGTGATGGTAACCTGGTTTATAAATTCTGAAGGCCTTTGAGGCCTCACAGTATCCAACAAATATTCCCTTCTTTCTTGAAGGGTCCAACTTGGTTCTCTTCTCTTTCATAATGTGTACAAACACTGGAAAACCAAATATTTTGAGATGAATTACTTATGGCTTCTTTCTGAAGAACATTTCTTCGGGGGTTTTGAACCCAAGTGCACTATGGGATAATTTTTTTTTACATACATTGTTGTCCTTACTTCTTCTGCCCATAAGTGCATTGTAAGATCTTGATCATGGATCATAGTCTTCACAACTTCCATTATAGTTTTGTTCTTCCTTTCTACTACACCATTTTGTTGAGAATTGTAGGGAGTGGTGAGCTCTCTCTTTATCCCGATATCTTTACAAAATTTTACAAACTCTTTTGAGGTTTATTCTCCTCCATTAGCTGACCTAAGTGTCTTGATATTTCTTCCAGAGAGATTCTCTATCAAGGCTTTGAATTCCTTGAAATTTCCAAACGCTTCATCTTTTGATTTCAATAAGTAAACCCAAGTCTTGCAGGAATAGTCATCAATAAATGATACATAGTATACATACCCACTAATGGAGGTTGATGGCATTGGGCCACATATATCTGAGTGGATGAGATCTAAGACTCCTTCTTCTTTATTGTCTCTCTTCGAGAAAAGTATTCTTGATGTTGTTTCCTTGTGCACATCCATTGCACACACCTTCATGGTCAACCTTGAATTATGGTAGACCTATAACTTCCTTGCTCACATATGGTAATGATTTGTAGTTGATGTGAGCTAGTCTTCTATGCAAAAGTTCACATGGACTCTCGATGGAGTGTGTTAAGGTTACTTCTGAGTGACCTTTTAATTTATACAAGCCACCTTCTTCTGTTCCAATAACAATTGCATCTTCTATCGATTTTCCTTGAGGCCACATGAGGACTTCACCATATATGAATGCAACCCTGAAGCCTTTCTTATCTAAAGATGAGATAGAAAGAAATTTCTTTGTCAAACATGGTACATATACTAGTACATCCTTCATCTTCATTGGGGTCCTTGAATAAAGTTTGTAATTGGACTCTCCCACTCCTTTTATAGGGTACTGGTAATCATCTCCAAGTGTAACTTTATGGGGAAAGTTATTTTCGGTAAGGCTAGAGAGAATGTCTCTTTGAACTGTCATGTGCTTTGAAGCACCACTATCTATGAGCCAAGTATCCTCTCCATGTGATACTGATCCTGAGAGGGAAGATATTAAGACATAGTCTTTAATATTTTCTTTAAACATCTTTGTGGGTGGCTCTTCATCTTCAACTGCATGGGCATGGTGCCTTTTATTTCTCTTCTTTTATTCTTCTCTTATAACTGGGAAATTATTAGCAATATGTCCCATCTTGTCACAATGGTAACATTAGTAGGATGAGAAATCCTTTTCTCTTCTTTGACCTTTCTGAAACTTATGGAATCTCCTTGGACGGTGAGATTCTTTATGAGAATGATTGAATCTATTTGGGGAGTGAGATTCCTCATGTAGGTGGGTATCCTTCTTGAAATAAGACATTTTCTTTCCTTCTTTAGCATGATCAGCTAGGGCTTGATCTTCATCCCTTGAAAGTACAACTTATTGGTTAGCTACTCTTGCTTCTCCTTGGACACATTCTTCCCAAGACTGTCAAATTATAGTTTTTCTTTTCTCGCACAAATAGTTTGGATGAAGGCATTCCAAGGTCTTGTGAGAACATTAAGAGTTGTTAAGTCTTGTGAGACCAATTTGTCTCCAATTGCTTCTAGTTGTTCCTTAAATTGAGAAACCCTAGAGAAGTAGTCATGTACGGTTTCTCCTTTCTACATATTTGTATTCAAAAGAGGCGCTAGCCTCCTTTATTTATACTAGATGGCAGGCGCTGGAAAGGTGTCTCTTCACTGGGCAAGGTCAATTTCTCTTCTTAGTGGTTAAAACCACTTTAATTAGGCCCAGGGACCAACTTCTTAATTAGCATAATAGAATTAGAGTTTGATCAATACACAAAAGGGGATTTGGTCAAGTACAAAGACCGACATGATCAATCCACAAAAGGGGATTGATTTGATGAATAATAACTCAATAATAAATATAATACTCTTTGCAGTTACAATATTTCAACACCTCTTACTCTCAATGATGAGCTTCTCGTCTCCTATTAGAAACAAGTCATCCACACATGACAGTAATATCATTGGTCCACCATCCACAACCTTGAAGTATAGGTTGGAATCTTCTTTACTCTTGGTAAATCCCAAGCTCATCAAGAAGTTGTCTATTCTACCATACCATGCTTTGGGTGTTTTTTTAGGTCCATACAAATCCTTCTTCAATCTACATACATGAGACTCCCTCTCATGTATCTTGTGGCTGATCTAAGTATACTTCTTTTGAATACTTGACGCAACACCCCCTACCTCAACAGGTTTTGCTTGACCTCCCAGTCTAAGGATCATTCTTAATCTCCCCTTGAGCTGAAATGGCTCTTCGATTCCCAATTGGAATCTTCACACTTGTAACCACATGTCCTTCTTAGGAGCTATGCCTATGCAAACAAACACTACGCATGAAATCTTACCCATGTGACCAACCAATGTAACCACGACCTTAACCCTAAAAGGCATTTCATGAATCACGATTTCGGGGGTATTGGCATGATACAACCCCAACACTCCACATCCACGAAACCCTGAAACTCAATGTGGGACCTCTCCCCAGGACCAGATCTGACAGTCATGTGCCTTCTCCTCGATCGATGACCACGATCGCCTCACGAATTTGCGTTTCGCGATATCAGGACTGTTTGTGTAATGCAAGACCAATACTCCGACTCTCGACTTCCAAAATGCCGAGATCTGAACTTCAAGAGATCAACGACTCCCGTTGATCTAGATCCAATGGATACTATTCCTCTCAGGCTTGTGAGTGATGAAAGGTTATCAGCCTTATCCTTTCCACTGATCTACTAGATCCAATGGTTCATAGAATTTCGATATTCCTCACTCCGATAAATTCCACCATCTGTTCAGATTTTCAATGGCTCCAAGCCAAAGGACTTGGCATCAATTCTTCTGGGGTCAACGATTTCAACCCTCTATTTTTCTTTGGATCCCTCAAAGTATCTATCCCTTCTGAGCTCAGCTTCTACTGTAAATTCAAGAATTCTAAGGTTTCTTTGCATGCACTCCTTGCGACACTCATGATAACCCTTGGTTATCTAACATCTTCCTCTTCTGTGCACTCCTTGCAACATAAATCCTACAACCACTCGCTTGGGTTGGGACAAGTATAAGACTTCGAGATGCCTACACAATCCTTGCACGGCTCTGTTCTATACTCGCACTTCTGCTGGTATGAGAACAACGGTATCTGTCCTGAGTTTTTCTAAGGTAAAACTAAGAACCTGTCAACACATTCTTTGCAGACTTTCACTACACTCCTTGCATGAATTATCAGGACGAGAAACAATTGAAACTCATTCTCTCCCTCTCAAAGACTTCATACATTCAATCATGAAATCATGCATACACACATCATTGAAACAAAATGCATAATAGAGACTGGAATTAACTGTAAACCTACCATTCAATAGATGTAGATAGAATTCATAACACCATGAAATTTGGATCAAAGCTTCCTTATATTAATCCAAGTGCATCTGTACATGGGTTCTATAACATCAACTATCTTCTTATATACTCTTCTACAATATTTGTTCTTCTATTCTCTTTCTCTATAGCTCTCTAATTCTTACAATGAGAATAATAATATTCCAATACAATACATACGAGGGAGATTTTTAGATTTTTCCCTCCTACATCTCTATTCTATCAAATCAAAATAAAGTCTACAGCTACTTTACATTTATTACAATAAATGCCTCTAACAAACATATGAGAGAAACCGCTCATGATTTGTGTTACAACTCAAAACATAAATGAAATGCATCCTTTCAAGATATTACATTAATGTCTTATCCTTTCAAATTCAAAATTATTTCAAAATGTGCGTTGGTGCATATCCAACTGTCCTCCGCTCTTGCGCTCGCTTTGATGGATTTCTTACGATGCTCCTGCATCATACTCCTCTGGCTGAAAAATTCGTGAACTCATGTTCATGAGCTCCTGCACCGTCTATCCATGTTTCTGGATATTCGATCCACTTTCCCAACTTGCATCCTCAATTGGGTGTCCCTTCCATTTGACCAAATACTCAAAATATGTCTTTCTCCAGGTCTTTTTGCTAACTCTCTGATCAATAACCTTTTCCATCTGCGGCTTTTCAACTACATGTAGTTGTTTAACCCATTGAATTTATTTATGAGATTCTTATTTTCTAGCTTCATCTGTTCTGTAAGGATACAGACTGACTACGTTGAATATGGGTGAAATTCCCACACCATCTGGCAATTCTATCTCATAATCATTTGCCTCAAACTTTCTCAGAATTTTACACGGCCCTATCTTTTTCATCTTTAGCTTATTATACATTCCCTTTGGGAATATTTCTCTTCTCACGTGCGCTAAGACTAAATCTCCCACTTCGACCTGAAGCTCTCTTTTGTGTTGATCTGCTCTGCGCTTATACTCCTCGTTAGAATACTGCAACCGCTCTTTGATCTTATTGTGGAGCTCTTGCGTCTTTGCTGCAAAATCTTCTGCTCCAACACTTATGAACTCATGCTGCTCTAAGTCCCTCAACTTAGACACGCCCCTTGGTTGCATTCCATACATTATTTGGAATGGGCTCTGTCTGGTGCTCCTGTTAGGTGAGTCATTATATACAAATTCCGCTTGCGGCAGAATCAAATCCCACTGACTGCGATGTTCAGCTACTAAACTCCTCAACAAGTCTCCGAAAATTCGATTCACTACCTCAGTCTGTCCATCCGTCTGAGGGTGATATGTTGAGCTAAAAGATAAATTATTCCTCAGCTTCTTCCATAGTTTCCTCCGAAAATGACCAACGAATTTGGTATCCTTGTCTGAAACAATACTCTTGGGTAAGCCATGAAGTCGAACAACTTCTTTGAAAACAGGTTTGCAATGTGTATTGCATCACTGGTTTTCTGACATGGAATGAAATGTGCCATTTTTGAGAATCCGTCGACTACCATGAATATGGAATCACAACCTCTCCGTGTCCTTGGCAGTCCTAACACAAAATCCATGCTTACCTCATCCCACGACCTCTCTGGTATCGACAGTGGTTGCTATAATCCTGTATTCTGTCTTTTCCCCTTTGCGTGTTGGAAAATTATATAGTTGTTGACAAATTTCTTGACATCTGTCCTCATCCCTAGCCAATAATATATATTGTTCAGTTGCGTGAACATTTTGACATGGCCAAAATGTCCAACCAATCCTCCACTATGTTTTTCCTTTAGAATATTCTCTCTCATAGAACTCTTCGGGATACACAACTGATTTCCTTTGAATAATAGTCCATCCTGTATTAAGTATTCAATCCATTGGCTTCTATCTCTCAGAACAAGATTCTCACATGCTTCATAAGCATCCTTAAAATACGAATCATCTCTGTACATATCCTTAAGGTTATCAAAACCTAAGGTCTTCACACGAAACTCCTGCAGAATCAAACATTTCCTGCTTAATGCATCAACAACCTTGTTAGTAGTTCTAGAAATGTGATTTATAACAAAAGTAAAGTTCTGCATATATTCAACCCATTTCGCATGTTTCTGGTTCAGTTTTTCCTGTCGAGTTATGAATTGTAAAGCATGGTTGTTGCTATAAAGGAAAAACTCTTTTGGAACCATGTAATGCCTCCATTTCTTCAACGCCTGTATGATTGCATAAAACTCTTTATCATACGTGGAATATTTCATCTTGGTTTCATTCAACTTCTCACTAAAGTATGCAATCAGTCTATTGTCTTGGCTTAAGACTGCTCCAACCACAAATCCACTTGTGTAACATCTCACTTGAAGCGTCTTACTAAAATCTTGTAGAACTAGAACTGGTTGTCCAATTATCTTCTCCTTCAACAACTTAAAATTTTTCTCTTCTTCCTCTATCCAATGAAAAGATTTATGTCTTTTCTTGATTGTGTCCATCATTGGCGCATAAATTCCACTAAAATTTCTGATGAACTTCCTGTAAAAACTGGCTGTTCCATGGAAGCTTCTGACTTCAAATATGTTCCTTGGTGATGGCCATTCTTTGATTTCTTTTACCTTTTCCGAATCCATCTTCAACTCGTTCGAAGAGATCACAAACCCCAAATAAATGAGTTCTTTATTCATGAAAGATGACTTCTTCAGATTTATCAACAAATTCTCTTGCTGGAACCTCCTCATCACTGGAGTTAGGTGTCTCAAGTGCTCTTCCTCAGTCTTACTGAAGACCAGTATATGATCAAGATACACAATTACAAACTTCCCAATGAAATATTTCAAGACTTCATTCATTAACCTCATGAAAGTACTTGGCACATTCGTCAAACCAAACAACATGACAAGCCATTCATATAATCCTTCATTCGTCTTGAATGTTATCTTCCATTCATCACCTTCCCTTATCCTAATTTGATGATATCCACTTTTCAAATCAATCTTTGAAAAAAACCTTTCTCCACTCAAGCAATCCATCAAGTCATCCATCCTCGGTAAAGGAAATTTGTACCTGATGGTGATTTTATTTATAGCTCTCGAGTTTGTACACATTCTCCATCCACCATCCTTATTTGAACTTAACACTATTGGTACAATGCATGGACTCAAGATTTCTATTATCAACCCCTTTTCCACCAATTCTTGTACTTTCTTCTTGACCTCTTCATTCTCCTACAACGTCAATCTGCACGCTACTTTGTTCGGTAAACTCGCCCCTGGTATAAGGTCAATGTGATGGATTATGCTCTTGATGGGTGGAAACAAACAAGGTAAATCGTCCACCACTATATCAACGAATTTCTCCAACATTTTCTGAATTTCGTCAGGTAGATCATCTATCAAAGTACTGGTTAAAATGACTCTAGGTTTCCCTACCACAACAAATTGCATGTCTTCTTCTTTCCTGACTTCCTCCAGAAGTTCCTTCCCACTCATGATAAGTATGGTGTCTCTTGCTTCTGCTTTCACCTTCTTGTCTTCGATTGGCAACAACATATGTGTCCTACCATTCTTCTCTAAGGTGTATGTGTTCTTTCTCCCATCATGAAAAACATTTCTGTCATATTTCTATGGTCTTCCCAACAATATATGACAGACATGCATGGGAATAACGTCACATAATATTTCATCTCGGTATCCCCCTATCTTAAATTCAACTAAACATTGTTTAGTGACAGTTACCTGATGTCCTTTTTGCAACCACGAGACTTTATACGGGCTCGGATGTGAAACTGTCCCCAATTCTAGCTTCCCCACCATTTCTGTGGATACTATATTATTTGTGCTTCCATTGTCCACTATCACCTTGCATACCCTATCCTTGGTCTTGCAAGCAATACTAAACAGACTGTTTCTCTGGACTGAATTCTCTATCTCGTCCTCTGGTTTCAAGAGAATTTTCCTCATCATTAAAGATATTCCGCCTTTTGCATCTTCTGCCTCAACATTTTTCCTTTGTGCTTATGAAATGTGAGCTTTTCCTCCTCCATATATTTTTCTACCAGGACATTCAAAATATTTGTGTCCGATCTTTCCACAGAAAAAAACATTTTATTTTTCCTCCTCTGCCTCTGCCTCTTCCTCTTGCTTGCGAAAAAGTGTTCTTATTGGCATATTGTCTTCCCTGTGAACTTCCTCCCCTTTCTGGATGACTATGGGGCTTCTTTTCTTCATCCTTGGGCTTCTGTACCTTGTCCTGGGCAATTTCTTTGCCTCTACTCTGACTTCTACCTCTGCCCCTTTGACCTTGCTTTCGGGCCAATTTTTCTTCCGCTTTCAGAGCAATTTGATAAGCATCTTCCACATTTCTGATTGTCACCATGCTCATCTCATCCTGAATGTCATATCTTAGACCATTCATGTATCTGGCGACCTTTTCATCATCACTCTCACGATGACCTGCTCTGATGTTCAGTGGGTAAAACTCTTCAGTGTATTCCTTCACTGTCATCCCCTTCTGTCTCAAATTCTGTATTCTTCGAAACATATTAATTTGATAGTCTCTGGGTGTAAACTTGCCCTTCATATTTGTGACCTTCATATCCCATATTTTGATTCTTTGCTTGCCTTTGCAATGCCTGTCAGCCTGCAGTTCATCCCACCATAGTGTTGCATGCCCTTTCAATCTAGTGACAACATGTTTTACTTTCCTATATTCTTCGATATATTCATAATCAAATTATCTATCCAGATCTCTAAACCAATCTAGCAACTCTTAAACGTCTAAGTTTCCTTCATACATTGGAGTGCCCATTTTTTCTTTGGCCCCTATTCTTGCAACATCTCTGAATAAACGTTCTTCTACAGTGTCTTCGACTACAATTTCTTCTTTTTCTCTAGCCTCATTTTCACTTTCGGCTTCATTGACATCTCCTCTATCAATATCTTGTCTCTGTGTTGTCTCTATAACATCTAATTGAGCAAGAATTTCTCTCATTTCCCTTTCCACGATTGGATCGGGCATTGGTCCGTCTTGACATCTTCTGGGTGACATTGTTCAAATATGTTCCACACAGAATTCAATTTACAACTTGCATTTTGTCTTCTCTTACCTACATAAAGCAATGATTGTAAACTCTGATACCACATGATGCAGAACCCCCTACCTCAACATGTTCTACTTGACCTCCTAGTCTAAGGATCGTTCTTAATCTCCCCTTGAGCCGAAATGGCTCTTCGATTCCCAGCTAGAATCTTCACACTTGTAACCCCGTGTCCTTCTTAGGAGCTACGCCTATGCAAACAAACACTAGGTGCGAACTCTTACCCACGTGACCAGCCAAGGTGACCACAACCTTTACCCTAAAAGGTATTTCGTGAATCGCGATTTCAGGGTTATTGGCGTGATACAACCCCAACACTCCACATCCATGAAACCCCGAAACTCGATGTGGGACCTCTCCCCAGGACCAGATCTGACGGTCTTGTGCCTTCTCCTCGATCGATGACCAGGATTGCATCGCGACTTCGTGTTTAGCGATATCATGATTGTTTGTGTAACGCAAGCCCAATAATCCAATTCCCGACTTTCAAAATGTTGAGATCTGAACTTCAAGAGATCAACGACTCCCATTGATCTAGATCCAACGGATACTATTCCTTCTGGGCTTGTGAGTGCTGAAAGGTTATCAGCCTTATCCTTTCTGCTGATCTACTAGATGCAATGGCTCACAGAATTTCAATATTCCTCCCTCCGAGAAATTCCACCATCTGTTCAGATTTTCAATGGCTCCAAGACAAAGGACTTGGTGTCAATTATTTTGGGGTCAACGATTTCAACCCTTTGTTTTTCTTCAGATCCCTTGAAGTCTCTATCCCTTCTGAGCTTGGCTTCTACTGCAAACTCAATAATTCCAAGGGTTCTTTGTGCACAATCCTTGCGGCACTCATGATAACCTATGGTTATCTGACGTCTTCCTCTTCTCTGCACTCCTTGCAACATAAATCCTACAACCACTCGCTCGGGTTTGGAAAAGTATAAGACTTCAAGCTGCCTGCGCACTCCTTGCACGACTTTGTGCTATACTCTCACTTCTACTGGTATAAGAACAACGGTATCTCTCCTGAGTTTTTCTAAGGTAAAATTGAGAACCTTTCAATGCACTCTTTGCAGACTTTCACTGCACTCCTTGCAGGAATTATCAGGACGAGAAACAATTGAAACTCATTCTCTCCCTCTCAAAGACTTCATACATTCAATCATGAAATCATGCATAAACACAACATTGAAACAAAATGCATAACAGAGACTGGAATTAATTGTAAACCTACCATTCAATAGATGTCGACAGAATTCATAACACCATGAAATTTGGATCAAAGCTTCCTTTTATTAATCCAAGTGCATATGTACATGGGTTCTATAACATCAACTATCTTCTTGTATACTCTTCTACAATCTCTGTTCTTCTATTCTCTTACTCTACAACTCTCTAATTCTTACAATGAGAATAATAATCTTCCAATACAATACACACGAGGGATCTTTTTAGAGTTTTCCCTCCTACAACTCTATTCTATCAAATCAAAACAAAGTCTACAAATACTTTACATTTATTACAATAAATGCCTCTAACAAACAGATGAGAGAAACTGCTCATGATCTGTGTTACAACTCAAAACATAAATGTGAATGCATCCTTTCAAGATATTACATTAATGTCTTATCCTTTCAAATTCAAAATTCTTTCAAAATGTGCGCTGGTGCATATCTAGCTGTCCTCCGCTCTTTCACTTGCTTTGCTGGCTTTCTTACGATGCTCATGCATCAATACTGGAGAAAGTATCTCGTCATAATATTTTCCTTCTTATTGGGAGAATATTATAGCCACAATTCAAGATTTTTATTGTTATCTACAACATGTTTGATATGGCAGGTCAATCTTGGAAGTTACCACTGACTTCCTTTCTGGTGTCAAAGAAAAATCCAAATCCCAGTCCTTTTGACTGGCTTCCTTCTGTGTCACTGAAACAAGGTCTACTGAAGAAAGCGAATCCTCCTGGGAGATCTCACATCTCCTAGAAGTCTCTGAAGCTAATATATAGCCTCCTTAACCCATGGTATCTGTCCTCTAGTTTTGGAGGACGTCTCTTTCTTCCATTTGAATCTAATGAGGAATACTTTTTAAAAGAAAGTCTCTAAGTCAATGACTCTAGCTGAAACAATAGACACAAATAATACTCTTAATAATAATAAAAAAATTGTGAGAACAATCGTCACAGTAGCTCCTTCAGAGCTATCATTTGTGACCTTTCTAGAACAAGAGTAAAAAATAAGAAATGATAACAACACTCTTCTAGTGTTGTGATCAATCATTCCTCCATGGTAACTTGGAAACAAAACAAGAAGTTTCTCCTAGAGGAGATGTTAGTTATATATAGTAAACAATTACAATAAACGTTTATATCAATAGTGCTCACATGCTACCAAGTATTCATTGTATCTAACAATAATATAACTTTTCAAATATTTCTATCACAACTATAGTGTTTACTTGTAGTGTAGAAGTTATGAAATTTGATAGGTGAAATTTTGAATCTTATCAATTTAATCAATCAAACCTAGAACCGGGAGTCTTGTCCTCAAGAATGAGTGTTGTTTCTTTTCTTTCGAGTCTCCTTCACTCCAGATGACAATTATTCTCTTCAACCCTTCCCTTGTACTAACACAATATGCTTTCTTGACTAAAATTAGAGTTACAGAATGCAAGTAAACTCAAAAATCTTAACCTTAATCAACCTAATACTTTGACTTTAATTTTGACCAATGGTTAGTATGATAGTCATATCAAAATACAACTAGATGTTACTATACATATTCTTCACCTGATTCTTCTTCTTGTACGTTTCTTTGGCCTCATCTTCATCAGGTTCTGGGACTTCTTCTTTTACAAAAATCTTCCAGATCATTTTTTTCTAGAATGAGCATTACTCTATGCTTCCATGCTCAGAATTTGTATGCACCTTCAAGCTTCTCATCAAGCTTGGTACTGGGTTCCATCCCATGCTTTAACAATACAATAAGGAGATAAAAATTTTCAATGAAAGTTTTTTTTCTTACCGGAGTGTGTTATGCCAATCTAACCAGTTCCAACTTCAATTCTGCAGCTACCAAGATTAGGGTTTATGAGGAAACCCTAAATTTTTAAAATTTGAATTTTGGAATTCTTCTCTGAGGGATATGTGCACCCTCTTAAGGTGAGTCCCCTAGTGGTATCACTTTTCCCAATTTCATTCATCAATGTGGATGATGTCGCCTTCTAGGGTTTATGTAGTTGCAATAACTATAACAGTTGCGACACCAGTTGCAGTTTACAAAAATTCTTCAAAATGAGAATCTAACCATAGGGAGAGGTTATCATATAGAGTGACAAGAACAAAAGAGATTCTGGAATTAATTCATAGTGATGTGTTTGGGCATGTATCGGTCCCTTCACTTAGTGGATCCATGTATTATGTTTCCTTCATAGATGATTTTTCTAGGAATACATGGATATATTTACTGAGGAAGAAATCAACGTTTTTCGATAAATTCAAAGAGTTTAAATCTATTGTGGAAATAAAACATATAAGAAGATCAGGGTATTGAGAATTGACAATGGAGGTGAATTCTTTGGAAATGATTTTGAGCAATTTTGCAAGCAGTGTGACATAGCATGCCAAAATACCACACTATATACCCCACAAAAAAATGGAGTCGTTGAAAGAATGAACACGACTTTGATGGATAAGGAAAGGGGCATGCTTAGTGGTGTCAAGCTCGCACAAGAATTATGGGAAGATGTAGTCGACACAAAAAAATATTTGGTAAATAGGTCTCCTTCATCAGTGCTAGTCGACTCAACTCCACATGAAGTATGGTTTGGTAAGAATCCTTCTCTTTCACATCTCAAAGTATTTGTCTATGATGAATTTGTGCATGTTCCCAAGGAAAAAAGGAACACACTAGACAATAAGCTAGTCAAGTTTATTTTCATTGGGTACAATGATGTAATGAAAGGATATAAGCTCTAGGTTTATGTATAGAAGATTTTTTTTTATAGTTGAGACATGGTCTTCATGGAAGTTGGTGGAACTTCCAAATTTGAAGAGGTTCAAATGGAGAAAGAACCAGAGAAGTTGGTGTTTGAACTGAGGAATGATGAACATGATTTATATGAGTCAACTGAATCAGATGAAGAGGTGGAACAACACACTCTGGTTGTAAGGAGGTCTGAACGAGTAAGGAAACAAGTTGAAAGGTATAGTCCACCCAATTTTAATTCCACATTTGTGTTATCCCCAACTCTTAGGGATAATTAAGGAGATGATGTATTGAGGCCCTTAGGTTGCAAACATGTGGTACCGAGAGATAGCTTGACCAACAGTGTCCACTTTCATAGACAGAGACCCACCTCACCACCACAGCTCTAGGTTGATCACGATGTTATCCACCACATCAGCTGGCCTCCAGAAGACATTGGGTCTTGCTACATGAGGTACAAGTCAGGTATTATGGTGAATTTCATTTCAATATTTGAGGCATTTGATTTTGTTGCATCTATTACTTCTTTTGATTATGTGACATTTTCTTGGACATTATTCTCTTTTCCATGTTTCACTTTGGTGGTTGACATTGTGCCCTAGTAAGTGGGTCACCATTAGGGATAGTTATTCTATTGTGAGTTCCTTTTGATGAGTCATCATTCCATTCCTAACCATACTTGTCACTTTCCACACTTTATCCCTTCATCTCCTCACCTTTTGGGTTTTTCGAGTGTACTAACCCAAGAAGGGGTTGTCCTTCACTTCATGGGAAGAAGGGGTTGAAGGCCCAGAGGCTTGTGGATAGAAAATGATAAAATAAAAACAATTGACCTTCTAGATGCTCACCTAGGGATCCTGAGGACAATGAAATGTATCTCATAAAAAAATAATGGGACCCACAAAATAATGACTAATAAAAAATTCTAACCAGGGAGGAGCATGTGTGGGCACTATTTTTATTTCTTAGGTAGAAACCCCACACATGTTTCCAACTTGGGGAAGCATGGTGTGACCATGGTAGAGTCAAGGTGGGAACAATTTTTCATGCTTAGGTAGAATCCCCACCTTGGCTTCAACCTGGAAACATCCTAAAAGAATAAAAGGCAATAAATGGGCTTGGAAAAAGGTTTCATTGAAAACAAAGGTGCAACACATCCTCTCCAAAGGCACCCATAAGTGAGACACAACAACCCCTTGTATGCCATGAACCCCATGCCCAAAATTCTTCCCCTCATCCGTGACACCTCATCCAAATGACTTATAAGGAGGTCCCCTCATGAAATTGTAAATGTGTTGAACCTACACAAAATAGATCTAGCTAGTGATTGTCATACATAGTTTGCAGAGAAAATATGAGAAAAGAGAAACAAAAGAGAAAGAATGGAAGAGTTCTCATTAACCAAATGAATGAATAATAATTTACACATGATATACTTTTTATAACTCAACTAATGAGCACTGGAGGAGAATACAATGCACCATAGTGGTGGTATAGAGTGATCTGGACACACATCGCCAGTTACAGGAGTAAACATCCACCTAGTCTAGTCGCTCAGGAATTTACGGGAGTTAACTGCCACATAGTCTGAGTTAACTAGTCTCTCAGTCTTCAGTTAACTGACTGAAACAGAGTGAAGTGAGGAGGAGATCAGGGAACCATGAGTAATGTGTTAGTCTGGTGATAATCCCAAGGACAATGCACATTATCTAGTGATGATCCCAATGTTTCATGATGATGATCCCAATGTGGCATCTAGACTCCACTCAACTCATCAAACTGAAGTGTGAACTAAAGAGAATATTCTCCAAGAGAAATTTATCCCTAGACTATAGGAGACTGAATAATGATTAGTAAACATAGGGAAACCCTTAGGAAAAAGAATTCCTAGGTGCGTGTGAAGTATCTCCAACACCCCCCCTGAACATCACTATGGTGAAAATAAAGAATGGGTCCCGACCACGAGGCCATGTTAGGTACCCAAATACAAAATATACATTGAAATAAATGAGGAAAGAGGGAAAACATCATGGGAAAAACCAACCCTCAAATTACAATGTATGTAAGAAAAAGAATTGAAATTTGTTAGGAAACTATGTCCTTCACTCCAAGACGACTGCGTAGAGAATGTAACTTCTTCTTAGTGAAGGTCTTGGTGAAGATGTCTAGAGTTTGTTTTGTTGAAGGAAAAAAATGCAAGTCAATGATCCCCTCGTGTACTAAGTCTCGGATGTAGTGCATGTGGATCTTGATTTGTTTCCTCCACTGCCTTTGAACTAGATCTCTGTAGAACTTCAGAGTGCTCTAGTTGTCACACCATATGATGATCGATCAATGAAAATGAATGCCCAAATAAATGAGAAAATGTTGTAGCCACATAGCTTGAATGGTTATCTTAACTATCCCTCTTTACTCTTCCTCGACTGAAGATAGAGAAATAATATGTTGCTTCTTGTTCGACCAATAGATAGGCCTAGAACCAAGACATAGTGAGTAACTAGATGTGGACTTGCAATCAATGTTATCGCCAACCCATTCAAAAATATTGAACCCGATTAGGTCCAATGTAGAGTCTGTTGCATAGTGAATCCCAAAGGTGATGGTTCCCTATACGTATTGAAGGATACACTTTGCAACCTTCCAATGTAGCTCATGCGGCTCCTGCATGAACCTGGAGACTGCTCCAACTGCATAGGAGAGGTCTAGTATGGAGTATGTGATATACAACAAGCTCCCCACTAGATATTTGTACAATGCGTTGTCAACTAGTGGAGTGTCTTCGACATCCTCAAGTCTAACTAATGCTAGGAAAGGATTTGGGGATGAATTGCAGTTTTTCATGTGAAATATCTCAAGGATATCTTATGCATACTTGGCCTGAGACAATTTGATGCCTGATGCATCCTGACTGATCTCGATTCCAAGGAATAAATGTAGCGTACCCATGTCCGTCATCAAGAACCTGTCATGCAGATTCCTCTTGACTGTAGTAATTGTTGAATTCAAGCAATCAATGATCACCAAATCATCGACATATATAACTAGGAGTAGAAGTGAATTAGTCATCCTAAGCATGTAAACATTCGGGTCTGATTTACATGTACAAAGTTTTGTGATAACATGTAGGAGTCCATATTGGCATATCTTGCATGCTTTAGGCCATAAAGGGACTTCTTTAGTTGACATACCAAAGATGATTCTTGCACAAATCCATGGGGCTGCTCCATATAGAACTCCTCAGATATATCATCGTGAAGAAATGCATTCTTCACATCCATCTAATGGACTTCCCATCCCTTGGCATCCACAATGGAAACTGCCAAACATATGGAATCCATCTTCTCTATTGGAAAGAAGGTCTCATCATAGTCAATGTTGTGCACCTGCTAAAATCCCGTGGCAACTAGCCTAACTTTGTATCTACTAACCTATTCATCCGTTTTTCTCTTGGTTCTGTAGACCCATCTGAACCTGACAAGTTTCCTTCTTGAAGGAAGAGGAACCAAATCCTAATTCTGGTTCTCGAGGAGGGATTTGTAATCCTTCTGCATGAAAGATTCCCAGAAGGGATTTCTAGCAGCCTCACCATAGGACTGGGGATATGAAGATTGAACCAATAAAATATGCCTGAGTGGCATCGGTTCAATGGAAGTGAGTGTAAGAGGAGGCTCCTCGAAATCAGATCAAGTTCTCCTAGTATCAGCTGTATCGCCAATAAGGTCTCATTCATCATGAAGTGTAGTCTTGGCCCACTTGGGCCTTTGCTCTGGCTCTGCATCTACATCTGCATGCACTAACTCTACATATGAATGTACTGACTCAATATCTGAATCATATAAATCTTATTAATCATAAATCTCATTTGAAGAAGATTCAACATGTGCATGCTCATCATCTCTGACAGGTGGAAGAACAAAAGTGTCTACATGTGACTGTTGAGGTGCATACGAGATACTTTCCTTGAACTGGACACTATGCTCAACGATGACTCGATCCGAGGAGAGATAAATGAGTGGGGTATCCAACAAAGACACACTCTGTGATCTGTGGATCAAGTGCCTTCTTCTTCTCAGAGGGAATCCTTTCCCATGCACAAGAATCAAATATACGAAAGTGGGTCACTTCCGGTTTGAGGCCGCTCCAAGCCTCGTCGGGGGTCTTATCCTTGAAAAATATATGGGGAGATATATTTTGGATGTAGGTTTCACAATTAAGTTCTTCATCCCATAATATCCATGGAACTGACTTTGCATGTATCATTCAAGATGCAATCTCTTTTAAAGATCTATTTTTCTGCTCAACAACTCCGTTTTGTTGCAGAGTATAGGGAACCGTTTGCTGCAATTGAATCCCAGCCTCAAGAAAAATATTTTGTATCTCATGGTTGACATACTCCCCCCCCATTATTTGTTTGGAGGGATTTGATCTTCTTTCCTGACTGTGTTTCAACAAGGGATTTGAAATCTTTGAGGTGTTGAAAGACCTCTGATTTTTTCCTGAGAAAGAAAGTCCATGTGAAGCATGATAAATCATCAACAAAAATGAGTACATACCTTGCTTTACTGATTGATGTATGCAAAAAGGGACCATTAGATCACTATGGATCATATCTAAAGGAAAGGAGGCCTTCTAAGTCTTTCCTTTGTTGAATGTCTCTTGAGGGTGTTTTCCAAGAACATATCCCTCAAAAATTCCTTTGGAGAAGTGGATGTCAGGTAGACCATCAACCAGTCCCCGATTTCTATGTTGTTTCATATATATGAAATTTGAATGCTCAAACATTTCATGTCATATCCTACTACTTTCATCAACATGGGTAAGAAGTAATGCAAAATCTGGTTCAATAAATTCAGAAAATGTGTAGAGTCTAGATTAATGATTTACCTCACCGGTAGCAACCTTGGAATTGGTTTGCATGTCACATATATCCACAACATCAAGTGTGAATCCAAATCTCTTTCTGGTGCCAGAGTTTGACATCTCATACACAAAGAGAAGATTGATAGAAAGTTTGGGAGTGTGTAGCACATTCTCGAAGCTTCCATTTGTGAGTTCAATTCTTCCTTTGTTGTGACCTCGATTGGAGATTTGTCCCCCATCAGAATAAGTGGACCTTTTCATACATCCAATGAAGAGTACACTTATTTTGTGGCTTCCATGTGGTGTGATGTTCTTGAATCTACAATCCAAGCACCAGGAGATGAGTTGATGGTAATCAAATCATGGCTAGAATTGTGTTTCTTGGGATTTTGATCTTATGACTTCTTCTTCTTGGTACCCTTAGGGATGCGATCTCCAAGGTTGTTTTGTTGAAGTATTTGGTCCATTTGATATATCTATTTCTACATACATGTGGATTCTGGATGGAATCCTTTATGGAAGTAAGTGCATTTCTCCCCTTTTCTTCCCTTTCCACCTTTGGATCCAGAGGCATCATTGAAGGGTTTTGAATACCATTACTTCTTTGGATTTACATGTTCTTTCCTTTTGTCTTTGTCTTTCTGATATTGATGACTGCTACCATATTGTACAGTAATTGCATGTGCCTTTTGTTGAATTTTAATGCTTTTCTCAAGCACATGTAGTTTCTTTTCAATTTAGCATGAACTTGAACCATAAACAATGCAACAATAAAATATACAATAGTTGTAGTAACCAAGATCACAAGAATAATAACCATGCACAAGAACACAAGAAGTTTTCCTAGGAAAACCCTTCTCAACCAAGGGAAAAACCCAACAATCCTTTTCTATAGAGTCAAGAGAAGATCACCCTTTCACCACAAACCCTAGTGCACACAAGAGGTTGCTCTATGACAAAGAAAGCTAGCGCCTAAGAGAAGTGCACACTTTAATCCTACAAGTAGGCATTGAGAGAATGATACAAGTATGAGTGAGTGATCCACAATGGGGATCTAAATCTCCTATAATACATGACCTAGCACGTCAAATGGATGTGTCTATTGGCACAATGGGGTCGACTTGTACAACTGAATAATATAATTAATCTTTTACACAATATTAATTATCTTTACATGGTGGGGCCGACTTGTACCCTTCACAATACAAAACTAGGTTTATACAATAATCTTACTCTTAGACAATATATCAAGGGATCCACACATCCTCTAGTGCTCTACCACTAGGGAAAAGTCCACTTGTGCTCAACCACAGGGACATCACCCTCAACAGATCAACTCAACTAAATCCATAGGAGTACTATCTGGAGAACCATATCTAATCGAATCAACTAAGTCCATAGGATTCCGACAGGAGACCATTTCAATTCATCTCAAATCAGTCTAGAGGAGCACGACAAGAGACCACACATGTCATCTCAGCTCAGTCCAGAGGAGTATGACTCACCCATCACATGGGCGTTCTCATAGATCGTCTCAACTCAATCCAGGGGAGAATGACCTAGATAATTTCTCATGAAGTTGCAATCATAAATACCTTTGGGCCTTTGATTTTTCCCATATTGATGAGCTTGTTCTTCTCTTGTGCCAGAGACTCGATAAATGCCTCAGGAGAGGGAATCGTCCAGATGGATCCAGAGGTGAGTCTAATTGAATGAAATGTAGATATAATTACTGAGTATTCCATACCAAGTTTGGAGAGAATGGTAAGAACCATTTGTTTCTACTCCTTAGATTTATGAACCCCACAAGCCTTGAGTTATGATAACAAATCCTTATATTTGGTAAAGAACTCTTGGATATTGTCGAAGGTTTTTGGATAAAAAGTGATCAATTCCGCCTTGAATATGTGTCCCCTCATCTCATCCTATTTTCCAAAAATCCCTTCCATGGTGGTCCATGCTTCATTGGGGGTTTTACAGGAGGATATGTGAAAGAGGAGTTCAGGAGAAATGAAATTGCAAATAGTTCCAAATGCTTCATCCATTCGATTTAGATACTTGTATTTTTCTATGGTTGACATGGGTTCAGTCTCTGTGTTCATGGTTAACCTGTATAATCCTCTTCTTCGAAGATGCACTATCATCTTCTCCTTCCATGAAAATAAATTGAACGCTGTAAGAATGAATTCTTTTGGAAATTCCATTTTTTCATTGTCTTCAATCTTCGGTACCTGCAAAAATAATCCGGTGTGTCTTTTTTCTAGAAATTTGTCGGCTCTAATACCATGTAAATGTGTTGAACCTACATAGAATATATCTAGCTATTAAATGACATACAAAGTTTGCAGAGAAAATATGAGAAAAGAGAAACAAAAGAGAAAGAATGGAAGAATTCTCATTATCCAAATGAATGAAAGATAATTTACACATGATATACTCGATATAACTCAACTAGTGTGCACTAGAGGAGAATTCAATGCTCCATAGTGGTGGTCTAGAGTGATTTGGACACACATCGACAGTTACGGGAGTAAACTGCCACCTAGTCTAGTCTCTCAGGAAGTTATAGCAGTTAACTACCACCTAGTCTGAGTTAACTAGTCTCTCAATATTCAGTTAACTGAATGAAACAAAGTGACGCGAGGAGGAGATCAGAGAATCATGAGTAATGTACTAGTTTGATGATAATCCCAAGGAATATGCTCATTATCTGGTGATAATCCCAATGTTGCATGGTGATGATCCCAATGTGGCATCTAGACTCCACTCAACTTATCAAACTGAAGTGTGAACTAAAGAGAATATTCTCCTAGAGGAATATTCTCCCTAGACTATAGGATATTGAATAATGACTAGTAAACATAGGGAAAACCTTAGGAAAAATAATTCCTAGGTGTGTGTAAATTATCTCCAACATAAATACCCCTAAACTTGAGGAACGATTCACCCAATAGGTCGTTTTGTCAATCCTCTCATACCTAAACTTGGAAAATTGCATAGGGTCTTTGAGCATTAATTTATTTTTATGAGGTGGTTTGGATGTACTTGATTAGATGGCTCTTTTATTGATTTTATTTACTCACCATGATGCTTTGACTTGAGATCCTTGGAGGCCATATCCATTTGTCTTTGCAGGACCCATCTAATGGACAATTTTGGAGGAACAAGCCTAGCTTGGGATTCCATGGGGCTTGAAGCACACAGGTTGGATGCCAAGGGCCCATATGTTGGATCACAGAGACATGCCTTTGGAGGCCTAGAGGACACCTTGGAGGATCTTACCCAACCCCTACATGCCAAACGATTTTCTTGAAAGAGGTAAAACATCACCTTCTTGGAGCTTGGCGTCACACATGGGCTAGGATGTGGTGGTGATGTGACACTTGGAACTTTGATGAGAATTGGAACCTTGATTCAGTGGAGAGAGGTCCTAACATGTTGAAAGATTCCTTTTGGAAGACCAACGTCCCTTCTCCAATCTCAACAACTTGCCAAAAAAGGCCTAAAGGTTTCCCTAGAGGGGTGACGTTTTGCCTTTTAGGGTTTCTCTATATGAAAATTATGAATTATTTAATATTATTTTTGTAAAGGGGAAAAATAAGGGTTGTTGTACCCTTATTTTGTGTTTACCCTAACTTAAGTGAACAAACTATGTTTAGAACATTTTGTATAAATATAGATCAACTCTATTTCATTTTGATGATAGCTCTCCCGTTGTGAGAAGCCTTCTTAGCTTAAATTTGTGCCCTCTTTGGGAAATACCTATATCTTGTGCTCTTTTTATGGTTTATCTTGGCTATTGGTGGAAGAAGTAGTGTGCTACCTCTCTTGGAGATAGTTTCTTTCATTTGTGGTGGATTTATCTTGGTAAAGGAGGGTTGTCTTGTCATTGCTTGGACTAGGTAAGGATTTTATCTTGTTGATGCTTCATTTCTTGGTTACAAGTTTGATTTGAAAGACTTCTTGGGGAGTATAAGGGTTTACTACCCCACCATATATATCATTTTTTTCTTGAAATAATTTGTTGCTTAAGTTTTTACAAGGAGAAGTAAAAGGGTTTACACCCTCCTAGTACTTCCTAGTTAACATTGCTTGCCTTCGGGAGTAAAAGGGTTTACACCCCCAAGGATATACCATTTCTATATCTACATTTTTTACTCCATAACCCAATAGCTAAAGGAACCTAAATTTAATTGCATTGGATAAATAAAATCTTGTATTGGTTAACGTGAAAACTTAGGATTTTGAGATTGTCTAAATTGGAATTAATTTTATTCTTTATGTGCTTGGTTGAGCCACTAGGGAGTCACATTTGGAAAAATGATTCTTTTTGTTGTCATAACATTTCATCTATATCCATTAGGGCTTCATAAACCCTAACACAACTTCCTTAATAACTCACAAACCAATTGTCAAAAGTTTCTAAAAGTTTCCCCCTACACTCTACTAGTCTGAACACACTTTTTGGGTGGATTGTTGGCAAGTTTTGGTGGTTGATATATTTGCTATAAAAAAATGTATGCTACAGTCATAAGTCTGCAATTATATTTCTGAAATATTATTTTATTACAGCCTTATTTCATGCTAAAGTCTTTCTCTTTCATACTTGAGTTAAACTAGTCATTGCTAGCTTGTCTCTTGCAATCTTAAATAGAATTTTAGCAACTTTTTTTGCAGCTCTTATTACTTGGAAACTCTAATATGTTGTGGAATATATTCTACCATATACATTATGATTTTCAATTCCTTCTTACCTTCCATCATTGACCTATGGGGGGACCCTTTATCATATTTCCATCTTCCATCTCATTTCCCCCAGGGTCACCAGGATTCCCCCCTTGAGGTGATTACTTTATCTCTAAAGTGAAGAGAATATCTATATAAGGTGACAATGAGTAGGTTTTATTATATTTGACACCATTTTTTGGTTGGTTCAGGATTTTCCCAACCTACAACTTGTGCAATACTGTTTGGGCGTCGTTGTCGGGGAGGATTTTGAATCCTCTTTTGAACCCTAACGACACTTTGGTAAGCTATCCCAAAGAAATTTTTGTAGCTTTCTTGGTGACTCCACCTAAAGGAATTTCCCCTTCCACCCTTGATAATATTGTCCTAAATCTCATCTGACAACTCCATTATGGGACATACTCGAAAGGGGCATTACCTGACCCCCAAAAACACTTCTAGACATCGTAAGACTTCACCCAAACGACTTAGTCCTCCGTCATCTCCCACTTCTCATGATTTTCCATATACCTCTCTTAGCCCTCCATCCTCACCTACTACCTCCACACCTCCACTCACATCCATGCCCACTTCTCCAAGTGCTACATGGAGCCCGTCGGTTAAAGATGCGTACAAACCTTTAGACATGACAAATATCCCTGGGTCTCCTCCCAAACTCCGAAAGGAATTCAGTGAGTGGCTCCCTAGGTTTTCAGGAGAAGATCTGTTACAACTAAATATCACTTAGATGCCTTCCTCTGTGCTCTGGAACCTTATGACCAACATGAATATGTCTAGATGATACTCTTCTCTTACACTCTTGTTGGAAGGGATAAGGAATGGTATGATAGTATTCTTCCGAGAAAAATCACGAATTGGGATATATTTAAAGAGTGTTTTACCAAAATATTTGGAAAAAATAAGGATTACCAGTTCCTTTACGATCAACTCTATAACTACAAAAGAAATTCAAGAGAAATTATAAGGGATTTCAATGATAGATTCAATACCCTCGTAAGGAGTTTTCCTCAATACTTAAAACCTTCCCAAAGTACCATCCTCAAGTCTTACATGTCAACCATGAGACACCCCTGCGAAGTTCTAATTGGAAAGGGACACCCTACAACTTTGCTTGAAGCTCAAGAAAGGGCATGTGAGATAGAAGAGAACATAACCTAGTCTCTTGTCCAAGAGGAGGATTGTCTTGAAGAAGCCTTTCAGATTAATCAATTTGATGACTTTGTCATACGAGACCCTCCCCTCAATGTCAGGACATACCTACAGAAAGAATGAGAGGAGGCTGCTAAAAACTTTGTTGATCTCATGATGAGTCTATTGGGTAAATAAAAGGAACCAACATAAAAAATATACCTCCCCCAACAAATGAAGTTTTGAAGGTTGAAAGGAAACGAGCAGCAAGGAAGGCTAAAGAAAAGTTTTTGCAACATATTCGACAGGTCCTGATAGAGGCACACACAGAGAAATAAATTGTTATCATCAAAAGTGAGGAGAAAACTCTCTCCCCAAACAAGACCAAAAAGTAATATTTTTTAAATCATGTCAACATAACCCATCAGGTTCTAGAGGAGGGGTTTTTCAACACCTTAATTTTAGCAAATTCCCTTTTCCTTCATGAGGAAAACAAAGAAGGATCCTGGGGATTAGATTTTGATGGTGCACACTCAAGTGTAGGCTCAGGTGCAGGAATAGTCTTGAGATCACCAGAAAATGAGACTACCCTTTTCTCGTATAGTCTTGAGTTTAACTACACAAACAACATCGTCGAGGATGAACATCAAGTCCTTGCACATAATAAGAGACTCTGACTTAATTGTTTCATAGGTTAACAAGGATTTTGCTGCTAAAAACCCAAGGTTGAAACAATACAGAGATGTCATATGGGATTCCATGAAGAAGTTTGATAACTTTTCAATTGAAGCCATCCCTAGGGAAGAGAATCATTTGGGAGACACTCTTGTTTTTTCTGCTTCTACCCTACAAATTTTCAAACAAATCGATCTTTGTAAAGTGGAAGTAAATTACAGTCCCTGATTACCATATAACTTGGAACATTGGCAGGTCTTTGATAATGAAAACCATATTCAACGTTTTCTCCAAAATGAAGGTGAATTCTTGAAATCCTAGATAAACCTACTAAAGGAAAAGGGAAATGTTGAGATCATTGATTTAGCTGAAAGACCCTTACCTAAAGGTGTCATCCCCTTAGAGATATGTTTTGATCGAAATGACATGTATAAGGGGAGGCTGTTAGGAAAAATTGATGATGAGATCATTGAATTCAATATTGGAACCGAAGAGTCCCCCAAAATGATCAAGTTTGGGAAAGGAACAACGTCTGATGAAAGGGAGACGTTGATTTCCCTCATAAGATAATTTAAGGATGTTTTCACTTGGTCTTCTGAATATTTGAAGGATTATGGAGAGGTTTTCATACAACAGGCTATTCCCCTTATATAAGGTATGAAACCCTTCAGACAGAAGATCGGGAATATGAACCTAAAAGTTTCCCCATAGGTTCAAAAGGAGTTACAAAAGATGGTTGATGTAGGAATAATTGAGCCTATCCGATATTTATTTTGGGTGTCTAATCCAATCATTGTCAGGAAAAATACTGGTGAGATCAGGATATGCTTTGATTTTAGAAACTTGAACCAGGCTTCACTTAAAGAAAACTACCCTCTACCAAACATGGAGTATCTTTTGCAAAGGGTCACCAAAGAATAAATTATGTCTATTCTTGATGGTTTCTCAAGGTATAATCGAGTATTGGTAAAGGAGTATGACCAACTAAAAACTTCTTTCACCACACCATGGGGAACTTATAAGTATTTTATAATGCCCTTTGGATTGACCAACACAGGTGTCACTTTCCATCGTGCCATGGATTATGCTTTTATGGATTTGATTAGGAAACTTATAGAGATTTATTAGGATGATCTAACTACTATCTCCAAGAAAAGGGATCAACACATCCAACACTTAAGAATTAATTTTCAAAGGTGCAGGGAGTATGGAATTTCTCTCAACCCTAAGAAATCAATTTTTGGTGTTGACAAAGGAAAGTTGTTGGGTCATATTATTTCTAAAGACATAATCACAATAGACCCTACCAAGGTTGAAGCCATCAAGATTATCCCTCTCCCCAAAGACAAGAAAGCCTTGCAATCTTTCTTTGGCCAAATTAACTTCGTGAGGAGGTTCATTTTGAACTTTTCCAAGATTGTTAAACCATTTAACATATTGTTAAACAAGGATTCCCATTTCAAATGGGACAACGAAGGTAAGTTATCCTTCCAATGTATAAAGGAAGCAATAACTATAGCACCAGTCCTGGTTAGTCCAATTTTTTCTAAGGACTTCATCATATTCTCTTTCGCTTAAAAGGACACCATTGCAGGAGTTATGTTGGAGAAAAATGATCAAGGGGATGAACAACCGATTTCTTTCATGAGTAAGAATCTTAGAGATCCAGAGTTGAATCACACGATTACGGAAAAAAACTTACACTCTGGTTAAGTCTCTCAAACATTTTCAAACTTATGTGGGATACAACAATATCAAATCCTTCATCCCTTACCCCGCTATGAAGGACATTTTTTTTTGAATTTTAATTCTTTAGCTCATGCACATGTAGTTTATTTCATTTAGCATGTACTTTAACCTTAAACAAATGCAACAACATCATACACAAGTGTTACAATAACCAAGATCACAAGAAGAATAACCATGCACAAGAACACAAGAAGTATCTTGGGAAAAACCCTTCTCAAATAAGGGAAAAACCCATCAATCCTATGCTATATTCTCAAGAGAAGATCCCCCAACACCATAGACCTAGCAAACAAGAGGGTGCTTACCAAAACCTAGAAAATTGCACCCTAGAAAGATGCACACTTCAGTCGTACAAGTAGGTCTGAAATAATGAGAAGACAAGTGAGAGTGTGTGTAATCCTTAATGGGTTTTCACCTCTATTTATACAATACATGACACAACAAAAGGTGTGTCTATTGGCACAATAGGGACACACTCAATAATTCATTAATATAATTAATCATTAAAAAATTGTTAATTATCTTTCACATATGGTGGGGCCAACTTGTACCCTTTACATCACAAATCAGGGCTACAATTAAATCTTACCCTTAGACATTATAGAAAGGATATCACACATCCACCAGTGCTCAACCACTAGGGACACATCCACCTGTGCTCAGCCATAAGGATGTCATACTCAACAAATATCTCAACTGAGTCCACAGGAGAACCATCTGGAGTACCATCTCATGTCGACTCAACTGATTCCACATGAGTACAAGGCATGAGACCACATGTAATCACAAATCAATCCAAATTATAACGTACACCCATCACATGGGCACACCCAACAATGGGGCACACATCAACTCAACTCAGTCTAGAGGAGAATGATACACCCATCACATGGGCACACCCAACACACGGGCTCTCTCACAGGTCGACTCAACTCAATCCAGAGGAGAATGTATCCTGGAGAATGTCACATGACATTGCAATCATCAACACTCCCTCTTATCTAGGGAGGCATTCTCCACCAGGACAAGTCTCTCACGGAAGTACTCGAACTTCATCCTGGAAAGCAGTTTGGTGAAGACATATGCAAGCTGCTCGTTTGTAGAAAGGTATTGCACATGTACTAATTTCCTCTACACCATATCTATAATATAATGGTATTTGATCTCAATGTGTTTAGATTTATTGTGAAACAAATGATTCTCTGAGAGCTTCACACAACTCTAGTTATCGAAATGAATAACGTTGGAATCCATCTTATGACCAAATAAATATGCAAGGAGCTTACGAAGCCACATTGCTTCGTGGACTGCCACACATAACGCTATGTACTCTGCTTCTGCGGTACTCAAATCCACAGATCTTTGTTTCCTATAGCACCAGGAACCCATGGAATATCCCAAGGTAAAACAACAACCAGATGTGCTCTTCCAGTGCACTGCGCTCCCTACCCAATCTGCATAGGGATATCCCTACAATCTCATGTCTACACCGAAGGCATATCTCGGGCCATATTCAACCGTGCCTCGTAGATATCTCAGCACATGCTTCCCTGCTATCCAATGAGTATGTCTCGGCTAAATCATAAACTAAATGAGTACATTCACTGCATAGAATATATAAGGTATGGTGTTAACTAGATACATCAATGATCCAATTAGTGTCTTGTAAAGATGTGGATCAATCTCACTTGAATCAGTAGAATCCTCGTTCATTTTCTTTAGATCCATCACCATCGGTGTAGGCATGGATTTACAGTCCATCAACCAAACTTCTTCAGTATCTCCACTGTATATTTTCCTTGACTCAAGAAAATATCATCAGTCCTCTACCATACTTCTAGTCCCAAGAAGTAGTGCATCATCCCAAGGTCCTTCATCTCGACTTCAGATGCTAATACACGCTTGCATTCAACAATAAGGCTTTCTGAACCAGTGAGGAATAAATCATCAACATACAGGACTAAAATCAGGCACTCATCTCCAACAATATGGTAGTATAGGTTGGGATCAACAACACTATTGCTAAAGCCCAAACTCATTATGAATCCATCCATATTCTCACACCAAGCATGAGGTGCCTTCTTTAGTTCATACATGTCTTTCTTCAACCTGCACAAATGGGACTCCTTCTCATGTATCACGAATCCATCTGGCTGCTCGATGTAAAATCCTTCCTCAATCTCGCCAATGAGAAGGTCTTTCTTTAAATCCATCTGATGTAGTCTCCAACTCATGGATGAAGCTAGGGAAATAATAGTACGGATGGAAGTGTATCAGGATACCAGAGCAAATGTCTCCTCATAATCAATTCCCTCCACCTAAGAGAATCCTCTAGCCACAAATCTCACTTTGTACTTCTCAACACTTCCATCATCTGCATGTTTGATCTTATAGATCCACTTGGAAGTCACTACATACTTCCCTTCAGGTCTTAGAACAATATACCACACATCATTCTTCATGATGGACCGATAAAATTCTATCATGGCAGCTTGCCAAACCTACTGACCTGCTACTTCTCCATGACAAGAAGGCCCAATATCAATGATGTGGTTCATGGCTGAAACATAGCTCAAAAATCTATGTGGTCTCTTACTCTCTTGGAATGTACTTCGAGGATCTGCATGTCCCTCTGCCTCCTACATAGTTTTTCGATCCCAGGTAGGCCTTTTATGGCCTATTGCAATGTCTTTGGGAATATCAACTAGAGCTACGGGATTAGCTGGATCAACTGGGTTAATGCTTGTCTCCCTCTAAACTATTGAAGGGGGAGAAGGTATTGTCTCGCTGTCAATCTCCATATGAGATTCTATGGATCTTCGAAAGTCTATCTCTTCCTCAAATATGACATCTCTACTCACCTCGATCTGTCTCTGACCAGGGATGTAGATCTGGTATGCCTTCAAAGATTCACTGTACCCCACAAATTTACCCTTTCTTCTTGAAGGTTCTATCTTGGTCCTCTTCTCCTTGGGTATATGAAAGTATACTGGACACCCAAATATCCTAAAGTGTTCAACCTCAGGCTTCACTCCGGTGAAGGCTTCTTTGGGAGTCATTTTCTTCAAAATCTGATGAGGACTCTTGTTCTGAACATACACATCTTTCATGGATGCTTCTACCCATAGAATCATAGGTAGATTCTGATCATGTATCATCACTTTGGTTGCCTCAATGATGGTTCTGTTCTTCCTCTTTGCAACCCCATTTTGCTGAGGGTTATAAGGAATGGTGTACTCCCTCTTGATCCTTGCATCAATATAGAAATCACTAAAATCCTGGGAGGTATACTCTCCTCCATTATCTAATATCAACACCTTGATCCTCCACCCGGTCAGGTTCTCAACCTGAGCTTTAAACTCTTGAAATCTCGCAAGGACTCCATCCTTGGTCTTCAAGAAGTAAATCCACGTCTTTCGAGAGTGACCATCTATGAAGAGCACATAGTACAAATATCCACTCAAGGAGGCAACATTCATGGGTCCATAAACATCTGAATATATCAAGTCCAAGATCCCCTTGGATCTGTTGTCACTGCTCAAGAAGGACCCCTTGACATTCTTGCCAAGTGCACAACCTCTACAAACACCATCATTTTGAACATGTATCTATGGAAGGCCTATTACCATCTTCCTCGGAGTGGGAATGGATCTATAATGTATATGATAAAGTCTCATATGCCAAAACTCTCTCAAACTGATAGTATCATGTAACAGGGCCTGAACTGGTCGTACAGTCAATATGTACAAGTTGTTTTCTCAAACACCAATCACTCAGGCAGAATCCATATGTGAGTTATTGTGCCATGCAAGAAATTTTCCTTTAGATAAGGAAACCTTGTAGCCTTTATCCTCTAAGGCATAAACAAAGACAAGGTTCCTCTTCATCCTAGGTACATATAGTACCTCACTCATATGAAGTGGTATGTCAGAATCTACTTAGAATGTAGAAGTTCCAACTCCTTTCACATTATATCTGGCATTGTCTCCAAGAACAACATGTAGACAAGACTCTTTCTCAACAAGGTTTATAAGATGACATCTATATCTAGTCATGTGTCTAGAAGCACTACTATCAATTATCCAAATATCACTATCTATAGGAACTGTACCTGAGAGTGTTGATATGAAGAAGAATGATTCATCTTTGATGTCTTTATTTCTTTGAGGTGGTTCTGGATCAACGCCAACAACAAATTCCTATTGTATTCCTTTCTTCTTGGTAGGACAATCTCTCGCAATATGTTCATACTTGTCACATCTGAAACACTGAATCTTTGAATTTTATTTTCTGTGTTCATAACTTGGAGTTGTTGAATTCTTCTTACCTTTGAATTCTTTGATGAAGCTTCTTCTATTTCTTCCTCCTTTCTTTGTATGAGAAGCAAGAACACGATTTTCATCATGATGGGAGTCTTGCACTCCTCTGGCTATAAGTCTGATTTCCTCCTGGGTGCAGTCTGTCCATAGACGATCAAAATTAGGTAGTTACGATCTACCACTGATACTTTAAAGAAATGGTTCCCGATGTCTTGGAAGAGAATTTAGAGTAGTCAAGGCAAGTTATTTGTATAATATGGTTTCTCCAATGGCACCCAACTGATCTCTAAACTCTAAAATCTTCATGCAGAAGGTAGAAACAATGTCTTCTTTTGTCATCTTGATATGTTGAAGTTGGTTCTTCAATGTAAGAGCTCTGAGGGTGTTTTTACTCTCAAACATATTCTTTAATGCATCATACATCTCATAATTTGTCTTCAAGTTGGAAATACAATTAAGGAGATGATCTCTTACTGAATAGATAATTATCTTCCTTGCTTTGACGTCATCTACCTTCCAATATTCCTTCTCTTCATCGATAGATTTTTCTGGTAGAGTCTTTTCTATCAAGATGAATAGGTTGTCCTCTTCCATGGTAATCTGTAGTCTTGATTTCCAGGAACTTAATTGTCTTAATCCATCAATCCTATCTTCCACAAAGGTTTTGTTCCTCATGGTTTGCATATTCTTCCACAAACCCTTAATGGATAGGCTAGGAAACCTAATGACTAGGCTAGGATAGCAAACTTATCTTTCATTGGACTTATTAATGCCAACAATAAGCCTTGAAAGTCATAAGAACACCGGTAAGATTGAAAAATCCTTCAATGAGCTGTAGAAACCCTAAAACCAAAATTTCTGCACAAACCCTCGAAACCCTAGGGCCAAAAATCAAAAGTTCTTTGATTTTCAATCTGAGAGTCTTTGGAGGTGCATTGAATGAGTCCATACACTTCTATGCCAAAATTGTCCCCAACGTTTCAGTGAAAGGTTCTGGAACTGAAAAAGAAAGAGGGTCGTACTTTTGTGGAAACCCTAGAGGGTCGTACTTTTCTGCAACAAGGAGGTGATGCCTTTCTTAGAAGTCTTGTGCAATGGTTCTTTCAAGTCCTTTGCCCTAATACCATGTTGAATTTTAATGATTTAGCTCATGCACATGTAGTTTATTTCATTTAACATGTACTTGAATGATAAAAAAATGCAACACCATCATACACAAGTGCTGCAATAACCAAGATCACAAGAAGAATAACCATGCACAAGAACACAAGAAGTATCCTGGGAAAACCCTTCTCAAATAAGGGAAAAACCCATCAATCCTTTGCTATATTCTCAATATAAGATCCCCCAACACCATAGGCCTAGCACAGAAGAGGGTACTTACCAAAACCTAGAAACTTGTGCCCTAAAAAGATGTGCACTTCAACCATACAAGTAGGCTTGAAATAATGAGAAGAAAAGTGAGAATGTGTGCAATCCTCAATGGGGATTCACCTCTATTTATAAAATACTCGACACAACAAAAGGTGTGTCTATTGGAATAATAGGGCCGACCTCAACAACTCAATAATATAATTAATCATTACACAAATATTAATTATCTTTCACATATGGTGGGGCCAACTTATACCCTTTACATCACAAATTAGGGTTACAAGTAAATCTTACCCTCAGAAAATATAGCAAGGATCCCACACGTACACTAGTGCTTAGCCACTAGGGACACATCCACCTATTCTCAGCCACATGGATGTCATACTCAATATATCTCTCAACCGGGTCCATAGGAGAACCATTTGGAGTACCATCTCAATCCGACTCAACTGAGTCCACAAGAGTACAAGGAAGGAGACTACATGCCATCACAACTCAGTCCATACTCTGACATACACCCATCACATGGGCACACCCAAAACTGGGGCATAGATCGACTCAAATCAGTCCAGAGGAGAAGGATACACCCATCACATGGTCACACCCAACACATGGGCTCTCTCACAGGTCGAATCAACTCGGTCCAAAGGAGAACGTATCCTGAAGAATGTCACACGACGCTGCAATCATCAACAATTTTTTCACAACAAGATTACCTTGGATTGAGGGGAAAATGAGTTTCAAAGATACAAGTATACAATTTGGAGATAAAACCATCCAAGATAATCAAAGGGAAAGGGTTGGATAAGATGTTGACATAAAGCAATCAGGAATCCATCGAAATAGGAGAGAAGGAACAAATCAATGTTATCGTAAGCGGAATTGAGAACAATGAGTGTTATTCATATATCATTTATTACTTGAAGAACCTCACTTTCCCCTATCATTTGGTATATCACAAGAGGATATCCCTAATAATTAAATCTATGAAGTATTTCTTAACAAAGAATGATCTCGGGTGGAGGAACGCTGACAGGGTGATCCTCGGGTTTGTGAATAAGGAAGAAGTTGACAAGTTAATGGTTGACCTTAATTTAGGGTATTGTGGAGGCCATTTTTCAACTCACACTACTGCCAATAAGATTTTAAGAGAAGGATATTATTGGCCCACTATTTTCTCTGACATAGATCCTATCAACCGTGTCAATTCTTTGCCGACAAACAACGCCTCCCTTCCCTTCCCCTTAACCCAATTGTCTTAGAAGAAACCTTTCAAAAATGGGGATTGGATTTTATTGGTGAGGTCAAGGAAAACTATAGTAATGGTTATCGATGGGTTTCGACTTCCATTGACTACTTCACCAGATGGGTGGAAGCTATCCCAACAAAGAAAGCAACAAAAGAGGTTGTGATGAAATTCCTTGAGGAAAATATTATCACTAGAGTTGGTGTTCCTACCAAAATAACCATGGACAATTCCAAAGATTTTAGCTCGATGGTGCTTGATGAGTTTTTTTTTAAGTATGTGATCGTTTTATCACACTCCTGAAATTATTATCCTTAAGGAAACGAATTAACAGAATCTAGCAAAAAAAACATCATGAATATTGTAAAGAAAATTATTGGGGAAAACAAGAAAAGTTGGGATAGAAAAAATAAGTATGCCTTGTGGGAAGACTACACAACTACCAATACATCCATTGGGAAACCCCCTTTTGAGTTAGTCTATGGATTGGAAGCATGCTTACCTATAAACCTCCAGATTCCAGCACTACAAATAGCCCAACAATTTTCCATAGATAAAGAAGAAATGCAAGGGAGAATTGATCAACTCATGGAATTAGATGAAACTCGAAGAATGACCTTTGATTATATGACAAAGAATCAAGAAAAGGTGAAAGGGAATTTTGATCACAAGGCAAGGCAAAGATATTTCAAGGAAGGGGACTAGGTATTAATGTGGGACAAGAGGAGAGAAAAGCATGGAATGCATCAAAAGTTTGACAGTCTTTGGTTGGGGCCCTACAAAATAGAGGAAATATCCAGGCCATACTCTTTTTACTTGTCCATGATAGAAGGGAGGAGGATTCCATTACCAGTGAATGTATCTCTCCTCAAACATTATTACCAAGGTGACACTTCACTTCTTCAGGGACCATGCCCCAAGTAAGTAGGTAGGTCATCTTGTGTTCCTTGCATCTGCATCTTGATTTCTCATGTTAGTTTAGATGGATTTCCTATTTCATTTTTCTCTACTTGCATATAGATTTCATGTTTAGTTTATAAATTTTTGAAAAAATGCTAAAATTTTGTTTTCTAGATTAGTTTTCATTTTTGGTTTTGATGTATATGGACGAAGGGTGTTAAAACCACCTTAGATTTTACAATGTGATGTTTCAGTGTAGGCATAGGTCTACCAGGAGATGTTGCGGTTCTCATGCACTCTATAGAGAGAACATCTCCCCAAGTAGGAGCTAGATGTTATTCCCAACTCCTATGGATAACTAAGGAGATTATGTCTCGAGGCCCTCAGGTTGCAGACATGGAGTACCGAGATACATCTTGACCAACAATGTCCATTTGCACAGATAGAGACCCACCTCATCACCATAGCTTAGGTTGATCATGACAGTATCCACCACATCAAATGGCCTTCTAAAGACATTGGGTCTTTCTCCATGAGGTACAAGTCATGTATTATGGTGAGTGTCATTTTTGTATTTTAGACATTTGAGTTTGTTACATCTATTACTACTTTTGATTATGTGACATTTGCTTGGACATTATGCTCTTTGCCCTATTTCACTTTGGTGGTTGAAATTGCGCCCTAGTAAGTGGGTCACCCTTAGGGATAGGTATGCTACTAGAAGGTCCTTTTGATGAGTCATCATTCCATTCCTGACCGTACTTGTCAGTTTCCACACTTCATCCCCTCATCTCCTCACATTTTTTGTTTTTTGGGTGTACTGACCCAAGAAGGGGTTGTCCCTCACTTCATGGGAAGAAGGGGCTGAAGGCCTAGAGACTTGTGGCTGGAAAAATATAAAATCGAAACAATTTACCTTCTAGATGGACCAATAGTGTCCACTTGCACAGACATAGACCCTCCTCATCACCACAACTTCAAGTTGATCACGACAGTATCCACCACATCAACTGGCCTTTGGAAGACATTGGGTCTTTCTCCATGAGGTACAAGTCAGGTATTATGGTGAGTGTCATTTCAGTATTTGAGAAATTTGATTTTGTTACATCTATTACTACTTTTGATTATGTGACATTTGCTTGGACATTATTCTCTTCACCTTATTTCACTTTGGTGGTTGGCATTGCGCCCTAGTAAGTGGGTCACCCTTAGGGATATGTATGCTACTAGAAGGTTCTTTTGATGAGTCATTGTTCCATTCCCTACCATAATTGTCACTTTCCACACTTCATCCCCTCATCTCCTCACCTTTTGGGTTTTTTGGGTATACTGACCCAAGAAGGGGTTGTCCCTCACTTCATGGGAAGAAGGGGTTGAAGGCCTAGAGACTTGTGGCTGGAAAAATATAAAATACAAACAATTTACCTTCTATATTCTCACCCAGGTATCCCGAGAACAATGAAATATATCTCATAAAAAAAATAATGGACCCTTAAAAGAATGACTAATAACAAATGCCAACTAGGGAGGAGCATGTGTGGGTACTATTTTATTGCTTAGGTAGAATCCACACACATGTTTCCAACTTGGGGAAGCATGGTGTGACAAGGGTATATTCAAGGTGGTAACACTTTTTCATGCTTAGGTAGAAGCCCCACCTTGGCTTCAACCTGTAAACATCCTAAAAGAATAAAAGGAAATAAATGGGCTTGGAAAAAGGTTGCATTGAAAACGAAGGTGCAACACACCCTCTACAAAGACACTCATAAGTGAGACACTATAGCCCCTTGTATGTCATGAGACCCATCCCCAAAATTATTCCCCTCATCCATGAAACCTCATCCACATGACTTAGAAGGAGTTTCCCTCGGGAGACACCCCTAAACGTTAGGAACGATTCACCCAATAGGTCGTTTTGTTAACACTCCCATACCTAAACTTGGAAAATTGCATAGGGTCTTTGAACATTATTTTATTTTTATGAGGTGGTTTGTATGTACTTGCTTAGATGACTCTTTTATTGATTTTATTTACTCATCATTATGCTTTGACATGAGATCCTTGGAGGGCGTATCCATTTGTCTTTGTAGGACCCAACTGATGGACAATTTTGGAGGAACAAGCCTAGCTTGGGCTTCCATGGGGATTGAATCCCACAAGTTGGATGCCAAGGGACCACATGCTGGATCACGGAGACATGCCTTTGGAGGCCTAGAGGACACCTTGGAGGATCTTACCTAGCCCCTACATGCCAAACGATTTGCTTGAAAGATGAAAAACGTTGCCTTCTTGGAGCTTGACGTCACACATGGGATAGGATGTGGTGGTGATGTGACACTTGGAACTTCGATGAGGATTGGCGCCTTGATTTAGTGGAGAGAGGTCCTAGCGCCTTGGAAGATGGATTTTGAAATCCCAACACCCCTTCTCCAATCTTACCGACTTGCTAAAAAAGGCCTAAAGGTTTCCCTAAAGGGGTGATGTCTTGCCTTTTAGGGTTTCTCTATTGAAAATTATGAATTATTTAATATTACTTTTGTAAAGGGGGAAAATAAGGTTTGTTGTCCCCTTATTTTGTGTTTACCCTAACTTAAGTGGACAAACTATGTTTAGAACATTTCTTATAAATAGAAATCGACTCTATTTCATTTTGATGATAGCTCTCATGTTGTGGGAAGCCTTCCTAGCTAAAATTTGCACCCTCTTTGGGAAATTTCTATCTCGTGTGCTCTTTCTATGGTTTCTCTTGTCGATTGGTGGAATAAGTAGTGTGCTACCTCTCTTGGATCTAGTTTCTTGCATTTGTGGTGGATTTATCTTGTTAAAAGGAGGCTTGTCTTTTCATTGCTTAGACTATGTAAGGATTTTATCTTGTTGTTGCTTCATTGCTTGGTTACAAGTTTGATTTTCTATACTTGTTGGGGATTATAATGGTTTAAAACCCCACCATATCTATCATTCTTGTCTTGAAATAATTTGTTTCTTAAGGTTTTACTAGGAGAAGTAAAAGGGTTTACACCCTCCTAGTACTTCCTAGTTAACATTGCTTGCCTTGGGGAGTAAAATGGTTTACACCCACAAAAAGATAGAATTTATAGCTCTATATGTTTTACTCCATAACCCAATATCTAAATGAACCTAAATATAATTGCATTGAAGAAATAAAATCTTGCATTGGTTAACATGAAAACTCAAGATTTTGAGATTGTCTAAATTAGAATCAATTTTATGCTTTATGTGCTTGGTTGAGCCACTAGGGTGTCACATTTGGATAAATGATTCTTGTTGCTCTCAAAATATTTCATCTACAATCATTAGGTCTGCATAAATCCCGACACAACTTCCTTGATAACTCACAAACCAATCGTCAAAAGTTGCTAAAAGTTTTCCCCTATACTCTACTAGCCTTAGTGCACTTTTTGGGTGGATTGTTGGCAAGTTTTGGTGGTTGATCTCTTCATTGTAAAAAATTGTATGCTACATCCATAAGGCTGCAATTATATCTCTGCAATACTATTTTATTACAATCTTATTTCATGCTAAAGTCTTGCTCTTTCATACTTGAGTTAAACTAGTCATTACTAGCTTGTATCTTGCAATCTTAAAAAGATTTTTAGCAACTTTATTTGCATATATTATTATCATTTTGTTGCTGATATATATTATTGTTTATTTATTCATTTAAGGACAGGCGGAAAGCAATATTAACTTTCTTGTCCAACTTATTATTGGGCATGTATTTTCATTTTCCTTGTGTCTTGGGCATGTACAATCATTACTTGGAAAGTATACTATGTTGTGGCATATCTTCTACCATCTACGATAATATTTTCAAGCCCTTATTACCTTCCATCATTGACCTATAGGGGGACCCTTCATCATCTTTCCATCTTCCATCTCATTTCCCCCATGGTCACTAAGATTCCCCCCTTGAGGTGATTACTTCATCTCTAAAGTGACAGGAATACCTATCTAAGGTGACAGTGGGTAGGTGTTCTCTTAGTTGTCACCCTTTTGTGGTTGGGTCGGGATTTTTCCAACCTACAAATTGTGTGATAAAAATGTTATCTTCCACTAACGAGGAGCCTAAGTTGGTCAGAGAGGCAGTTGACTCGACAGAGGGAAAACTCTGGAAGAAAGCCATGGTTGAAGAAATAGAATCCTTTCACAAGAATGAGATGTTGGATTTGGTAGATTTACCTAATGGAAGGAAACTCGTCGGTAGCAAGTTGATGTTCAAGAAAAAGTTGAACGCAATAGGTCAAGTTGAGAAATTCAAAGCTTGACTTGTAGCGAAAGGATATTCCCAAGTTAAAGGAGTTGGATTCAGTGATATTTTTTCCCCTGTTGCAACGTTCCTACATGGGGACTTGGAAGAAGAAATTTGTTGATGTTTGGAAAACATCGGGAAGACATTCTCCCAGATTAATAATTAATAATTAATAATTAATAATTAATAATATAATTAATAATTATTAATAATATTATTAATATTATTAAAAATAATAATAATAATAAATAGTTATTATAATTAATAGAGACACATCCTTTCATGGATAGTCACCATATGAGCCTTTAGGTTCTCTATATATGTGGCACAATCATCATTGTAATAATGGATCTCATATACAATATTATATCATATCATCTCATATAAAAAAATTAAACATGGTATTAGAGCGAGACTGGGCTTGACTCCCTGACTCCCTCACGGGAGGGCATAGGAAAATGAGAGTAGAGTAAAATGTTGGGAGTGTTAAATTTATGGGGTTGTTACAATCTCTATGTACAAAATATTTACCTTTTACTCCTACCTAAATAATAGAAAGAATTCCATAAATTATGGTGGGCAGTAATTTCTAGTAAAAATGTCTAATTACCTAAATATGAAGAATACACTGCTTATTTACTTCTACCTTAATTTATGCAAAGAAACACATGAATTATGGAGGAACAATTTAACAAAGTCAAATATTATGTGGATGGATTATACCCAAATTAATGTTAATCTTTGGGTAGTTATGGGAGGTATTCTCCAACTATTTATAAGAAAGAAAATTTAATTTAATTTTCAAAGAGACGTGTATTTTTGGATCAATTTAATATTACAAGAAAAGACACTTGAAAGACACAACAATAAACACACATATTTTTCTCTCTTACACGTGGGAAGTGATCTAGGGAAGAGACCGAAGTTTCTAAGTAGTTGAAATTTTTTGAGTGTAATTACTTAGTGATGTTCTAGAGTTTACTAAAGTAATATCGTATATCATTGGAAGTAGTTACCACTTGCGAAAAATTGTTCTTGTCTAATTTAACACTAGAAAATCAACATGGTTAGTTGTATGACATCGAGTATATGATGGATGTGTGTTGGTCATAGTAGAATATGTATCATTTGCAAGGTCACGTGTAATGAAGAAGAAAAGGGGGTCAACATATGTAGAGAGAGTAGATGACTCTGAAGAATATATAGCCTCAGAGGGAGTCAAGCTTCAGAGGGAGCATGCAGACTCATAGTGGGCCTAATCTAAGAGAGAGTCAATTGCTTAAGTACTTTCATTTAGAAAGGATTCCTCTTCAGATTCATATTAAAATGGGAGAGATGTCCTTTATGACTGACAGACATGAGGCTAGACCTTGAGGAGATATGATACCTCCAGAGAGGATTCCCTTGTTTCAGTGAAGGAAGCCAGTCAGAAGGACTAGGATGTGGACCTTTTAACCTTGATTCCGAGACATGTACATTGGTTGACAAAAAAAAATTGTTGAGATACCTACGTGGTACGAGTGGATATGAATTGAGATATGCCTCGGATGGAGATGTGAAGCTACAGAGTTATACAAACTCTGATTGGGAAGGGAGTGTAGTGGATCAGAAGAGTACTTCCAGATGTTATTTCAGTATGGGATCATTGTGATATAATGGTTGAGTAGGGAGACAACATTAGTGGCACTTAGTACGATAGAGACAAAGTATATAGAAGTCAATATTGTATGTTGTGAAGCAACATGGCTTCAAAATTTTCTTGTAGGACTTCATCCAAGACATGATGGAAAAGGGATTTGTGAAGCTCTAGTACACATTCACAGATGAGTAGCAACGAGTATAAATTATCCTAGAGTGGTCATGTTGATTTGACTAAGGAGAATGATACATTCACTCACAGGGTTAGTCATGCTTATTTGGCTAGTGGTGAATGGCCCAGGGTGTAGTATTTCTCCTTAGTCATGTTGATTTGACAAGAAGTGGAAAAGACTCGAGGTTCTAATGTTTCTCCAGGTGGTTGCATTGGGCATACATTCTCCCATAGTGATCATGTTGATTTGACTGAGGAGAATGATATATTCACTCACAAGATTAGCCATGTTGATTTATCTAGTGGTGAATGGCCTAGGGCATTGATGTTCTCCATCTATTAGCATCGGGCAGAAATCCTCCCAGAGTGGCCATGCTGACTTGGTTGAGGAGGATGATACATTCATTCACAACATTATCCATGCTGACTTGGCTAGTGATGAATGGCTCAGGCACAGTCTTAGAGACTCAAGGTGCTATCACATGCCTACTCTAGGTTGGATAAATCTATACTAACTAGAAGAGTTTGTGAGGAGAATTATACATCAACTAGGTGCATGTCGAATATGATTACATCAACGAAATCTCACTGACAAGTGTAAGAGGGATTTGGCCCCAAATTTCGAAATCAAGAATCTTGGCATGATGCAAAATGTCTCCCTAGATGAGAAGGAGTGTTGAAGTTAGAAGCATCAGACAAACATTTCTCCAGAGTGGTCATGTTGATTTAATTGAGGAGAATGGTTTAGGAAATTTATGTTCTCTAGATATTAGCATCAAACATACATCCTCCTAGAGTGGCCATGCTGACTTGGCTGAGGAGGATGATACATTCACTCACAGTATTAGCCATGATGACTTGGATAGTGATGAATGCCCCAGGCATAGTCTTCAAAGGACAAAAGAATCGAGTTGCTAGTGTTCATCGAGTTTGAGGAAACATTAGGCAGATATTCACCCACATGGGTGTACCCGTGGTGAATGGCCCTAGTAAGCATCGGGCCAATATTATCCTATATTGCGCTGCAGACAAAGGGAGATAGGATATATTTATTACAAGAGTGTACTTATGGTAAATGGGCCCAGGTGTAATCCTTCCTTGATCATGAAAAGGATTGATACAGACTCGAGGTGAAAAATGTCTCCCTTATTGAGAGGGATTGTTGATGTTTGGACAACATCAGGAAGAAATTCTCCCAAATTAATAATTAATAATATAATTATTAATTATTAATATATAATAATAATAATTATTATTATTATTATAATTATTAGAGACACAACTTTTCATGGATAGTCACCATATGTGCCTTTAGGTTCTCTATATATTTGGCACATTCATCATTGTAATAATGAATCTCATATACAATATTATATCATATTATCTCATATAAAAAACTTAACAAAATCTACATGAAACAACGTGAAGGATTTGCAGTAAAGGGAAAGAAAGAGCTAGTGTTCAAATTGAAGAGGTCCCTTTATGGTATTAAAGCAATAACCAAGGCCGTGGTACCAAAAGTTTGACACATAAATCCTTAGTTTGGGATTTGTGAGAAGCATGGATAATCACTATGTATATTCCAAGGAAGAAGGTGGGTGTTTCATATATGTATCTTTATATGTCAATGACATGTTGCTAGTTGAAAACAACATGGATGCAATAAATGAGGTGAAGATGCAGTTTTCCTCCAAGTTCAACATGAAGGATCTCGGTGCAACAAACTTCATTCTGGGAATGAAGATCAAAATAGATCAAACAGTTAGAAAGACTTGGTTGAATCATAAAAAGTATATTGAAACATTTTTTAAGCATTTCAACATGTAGGATTGCAAACTAGTCAAGGTGCCAATTCCCATGCAAGAAAATCCAAAGACACAAGAATAAATAGAGGACATGGCATGTGTTCCCTATGCTAGTGTTGTTGGTAGTATGATGCATGTGATGGTTTTCACTTGACTAGACATTTCTCATGGAGTGCGAGTAATGAATAGATACATGTCAACACCTGGGAAAGAGCACTGGACTACTGTCAAGAGAGTGTCCAGGTATGTGTGTGGCACAAAATATTATGCTATATGCTACCAAGGGAAACTTGAAGCTCATAGGGAAGTATAAGTACATGGATTTGTTAATGTCGACTAGGATAGAGATCTAGATTGATAAAGTTCAACTAGTGGACATGTGTTCAAGACGTTCGATGGAGCAATCAACTGGATGAGTAAGCGATAGACGATTGTATCCTCGTCGACGACAAAAGTTGAATACATGACATCTAGTCATGGAAGCAAAGAAGCAATATGGCTCCATCAACTGTGTTTATAGATTGGGTTTGAGTAGAGAGCTATGAAGATAAATTGTGACAGTCAAAGAACAATATTCTTGGAAAAGAATCCAACTTACCATTCCAAGACGAGGCATATTGATGTAAAATGCCATTTTGTGAAAGACATGGTGGAAAGCACTAAGGTGTTGTTGGAGAAAGTAGACACGTTGGAAAACATAATAGAATCTTTGACCAATTCTGTGAGTGTTGTGAAGATTTCTTGGTGTAGAGAGGCAATGGAAATCACTACCCTGAGTCAATGAATAGATGTTCAGGTTCTCCTATATCAACAAAGAAAACAACAAGTGGGAGAATGTTGGGTTATTGTATTTTTTGCGTTGAAATAACAATCATTTGACTGTTTAGTCGATGTGGATCGTCTGGGAGATAATTTAATCGACGATTCAATTCGAGGTTGAAGTGATCAACCGAGAAGTCAAATTCAAAGTGATCAACGATAATTTGAAAGGTCAGCCGACAAAAGGTCGAGGGGAAACCAACTTAATACTGATTGGAGGTGGACTGGTAAACCGACTGGTAGTCGACTGTAATAGAATTATGATATTCACAAGATTGCATCCAATCATCTGTGTGGATGTGTAACCATTTTTGGGCACCATGATTTAAGGTTTTTCATGTTGTAAATCCTATAAATAAGTCATGTTGTAATATTTTACAAACTAATCTTTAGAAGAGGTTGTTGTTCATGTAGATGCAAGCCGAATTGGTTGTAGGTTTGTTCTTTTGTAAATAAAGAGAGTACAGTGGTGATTGTGTCTTTAGGTGTAGACAAAGGTTATTCATGTAACTCTTTATTCAATATCAAGAAGTTCAAGGAATGTCGGTTTTCCCAGTTGGGTTTCCAAGGTAAAATCTGTGTGCATTACGTTTGTCATTTATTTTCTACTTATATATGTCTTCTCTTTCCTAGTTGGTTTAGTGTGGGTGTTTATTTCCTCACAGGAAGAACCCTTAAAATATTTTGATGTAATTACCATGTTTGATTTTAATAAGATGATAGGTTATGACATTTGTCTTTGGGTGCATATTTGGTTCAAACCCTAAGATTGTATCCAATTATGGATCACTTTCACTTGATTGTATACCAACTTCTATTATTGGAGAAAATTTATCTAAAGTCCCTACTTATCTTGCTATAGATTCCATATTATCTTCAATATCTTCCCACTTTGGTGATAGTGGTAGATTTCAAATCCCTTTTGTGGCTTTACAAATACATCCATAGAATCAATGCTTTTAAAGGATCATCTATAAAATGACAATATTTTATTGGTCATATGAGCTTTGAAATTTCATGGCATTTGAATCTCAACCTTCTTATCTTGTCCACATTGTTTCCTCACCAATTTCAATTTCACTCTCCTGTTTATGCCCCTCTTCTCTTCCAATTAGGTTTCTAGTTCACTCTTTTGTTTGTCTAATGGCCTCAAATTTATTCCAGGTCTTTGGTCCCTCATGGACCATTTAGAATTTTGAGGTTGGATGGATGTGTGTATTTTCTATATGCAAAAGTGTCTAACTCCTATCTAAATTCCTTTGATTTATACATTTAGAGTTTAGATAAGTACTTTCACTCTCAAGTTTCAAATTCTCAAAAACCTATGATCCAAAGTTTAAATGGCACATACACTTAGTGATTTTTTCATCTGTGCACTTCTAGTCTGCATTAGATTATTTTTTATCTTTTATTCCATAATAATGACATGATAACATTTTAGACCTCATCATGTTTCCTCCCTATGTGATCAATTCTTATTCTTCGGTGCATCCAAATGCTTTGTGTGTGGCCAATTCTTAATCTCTACTCCATCCATCTTTTAGTGGTATCTCTTAATCTAATTGAAACCAAATCAATTGGCATATCATTGAACAACCTAGTAGGTCACCTTAGCAATAACTCAATGGTCCACACTAAGAAAACATCACAACATAGAGGATTAGTGTGGCTAACCAATTGGGTGATCAAAGTTAACTTGGTCAATTCAAGGAATGTGGTACTAATCAATCTTGACCAAGTCAATTGATTCCCTGGTTGACTTGATTTCAAGGAATGAGGTAATGATCATCCTCATTCATTACTTCTAAGTCCAGGTACCAGGGAATAGCTCAATTGATCATTTGATCATCATGTGCATCATTGTACATGTTAATGGATCATTAGCTCTTATGCAATTACGATTGAAGTCCTTGTAGGATCTAGCTCCATAGTGGCAATCCATATATGGTGTAGAGATTGAATATTTTCATTCTAGTTATGTTGTCCTTGGTCAATAGATAGAAGTAAATTTGAATGACATCTTGGACTAAAAATGACTACAAAAATCATAGGATCAATCTAAATCCACCCACTAACCTTTTAACATAACTAGTCTAGCATAAAATGATGGGAAACACTAATTTCACTAGCTCCACCAACATTAATGTAATAATTATGAAATCTATGAAATGTGAATCCTTTGAAAAAAATGCAAGTGAAATTGAAACCAATTTGTATAACTATTCTAAAGAATTATTCCTCAAATTTAATCATCCCCCTTTGGAAACAAAAATTCTATTAGTTTGAAGGTTGATCACAATATTCCTTTTGAGGTCAAGATCAAGGATAATGCACTAAATGCATGGTTTAGTGCATTTCAAATAACATAATTTGAAGCTGACAACTATAGTGATGTAGACGAGACAAATTTTATGGCCACGAAGATGTACTTGATAGCCAAATATTGGTGGGAAGCACATAGTCAACAATACAAAGATTGTGGTGAGGCCATCACAAGTGCCATATGTTAAATTTAGAGTAGCTATTAATTTATTTTCAATTTAGTAGACAATAATAGCATAAGCAGGATCACTGAAAGATACACAATCACAAGGTACACAAAATTTATCCTGGGAAACCCTCATGGGGGAGAAAACCCAACAAAAAAATTCTTAATATAGATTGCCAATACAATGCTAAGATAATAAACCAAACACTAGAGAATATCCAACACTGAGCAATGCGCCTCTCTTCCTTCTTCCAAGAACTCGCAACTGCAGCTTCCTTCAAATTTGTGCACTAGATAAGTGACTTGAGTGAGTGAGCTAATGAGGCGCCTTCCACTCTTTTTTATACTAGCTGGCAGGCACTAGGGTGGTGTCTCTTCATCAAGCAGGGTTGACTTCTTCTTTAGTGGCTAAAACCACTTTAATTAGGCATGGGGGGCGACTTCTTAATTAACATCATATAATTAGGGTTTGGCCAATCCACAAAAGGGGATTTAGTCTTATACAAAGCTTGACATGATCAATCCACAAAAGGGGATTTAGTCTTATACAAAGCTTGACATGATCAATCCACAAAAGGGGATTGATCTATAATATAATAGCTCAATAATAAGTATAATATTCTTTGCAGTTACAATATTTCAACACTCCCCCTTAACAAGAAGTGTATTCTACAACATCATCAGAAGAGAGAGGGCAACAACATCAACAACTTCTGGAACACTGTCTGGCATATCTATAAATCATTGAAAGTTTTTCTTATCATCATTCACAATATCGATATGGAATGACATCATCATCATTGTTCACAGTATGAAGCTGGAACCTGAAACATGAACATCAGTTAGCATAAAAGCTAAAACAATAACATCAACAACATCATCATCAACAACACGATGCTGGAGCAACATCATTACAACATAAGGCTGGAGCAACAATATCATCACATCACGAGGCTAGAGAAACAACATCATCACGACACGAGGCTGGAGAAAAAACATCATCACAACACGAGGTTGGAGAAACATCATCATCATCATCATCATGGGACAACATAATGAGGTAGGTTTATCAACAACATTCTGTGGTACTCTGACAGTCCCTAGGGATCTTCCTAGGAATCATAATATTCCCTAGGATATAAAATCATAACGGAGCTACCACATGGTACTCTAATAGACTGTCCTTACCGGACCTTCGGGATCTTCCCAGGAATCATAATGTTCCCTAGGATTATAAAAATCCTAACGAAGCTACCACTACTGACCACAACTAGCATATACATGCACATGTACTATGACAGACCATCCTTACCGGACCTTTGGGATTTGTCTAGGGATGATCAGTCCCCTAAGATATAAAATCCTAACTGAGCTACCCATTGTTGGTTAGGATACCATAGTATCATCAGCATCACTCCCATTTCGAGGAAGGTTCTTTCAGAATATACCAAGATAGTCTCGAAAGTGATCGAAATTTACACAAGAAAGAGGCTTGGTCAACATATTTGAAACCTAATCATTTGTGCCAACATATTAGGGATTTATGGTTCCCCTCTACACCATATCACGAATGTAGTGATACCGGATTTCTATGTGCTTCGACTTTTCATGGAACACAACGTTCTTTTTCACATTTATGCAACTCTAATTGTCAGATAGAATCACAGTTGCTTCCATATCAAGATCAAATAGAACTTTAAACAACTTTTGAAGCCATACGACTTCAAAACTGGTGGAACATGCAACGATATATTATGCTTCTGCTATGTTGAGAGAAATACTAGATTGCTTCCTACTCTACCATGAAGTCATGGATGATCCCAGACTGAAGCAACATCCTGAAGTGCTCTTTCTTTCAGAAACACTTCCAGCCCAATCTGAATCGGTGTAACCAATCAATATGAAGTCATGATCCCCATTATAATAGAGACCAAATTCCAACGTACCCTTAAGGTATCTCATCACGTGTTTTTCAACAACAATGTGAAAACGTCTGGGATCTAATAGATACTGACTCAAGGTGTTCATAGAAAAACATATATCCAGTCTTGTATTCGTCAGATAAGTCAACGATCCAATGATCTATCTATACACTGTAGCATCAACCAATTCTGGCGAAGTATCAACCATGAGCTTCAAATTTGTTTCCATAGGTGTGTTCATGGATTTACACTCCAACATATCAAACCTCTTCAGTATTTCAATTGCATTCTTCCCTTGGTTAAGGAATATATTATTCATGCTCTGCCAAACCTCAATACCTAAGAAATAATGCATTAGTCCTAGATCTTTCATCTAAAATTATGTAGCTAGCTTCTTCTTACAATCAATGATGAGATTTTCTTCTCCAGTTAAGAATAAGTCATCCACATACATCAACAATATAAATGGCTCATCATTCATAACCTTGAAGTAAAGGTTAGAATCAACTTTACTCTTGGTAAATCCCAAGCTCGTCGAGAAATTGTCAATTCTTCCATACCAAGCTCTAAGTGCTTGGTTCAATCTGTACAGAGCCTTCTTCAACTTGCAAACATGAGTCTTTCTGTCTTCAACTTCAAACCCTTGAGGTTGTTCTATATACACTTCTTCTTCAATGACATCATTTAAGAAGGTTGTTTTCATGTCCATACGGTGTAACTTCCACTTCATCTTAGATGCAAGAGATATGATGGTTCTGATAGAAGTGTATCTGGCTACAGGAGAAAACTTCTCTTCATAGTCAATGCCTTCCTTTTGAGAAAATCCACGAGCTACAAACCTTTCTTTTCTCTTTTCAATACTTCCATCAACAACATTTTTTATCTTGTATAACCATTTAGAAAATACCACATCTTTGCTCTTCGGTCTGAGAACTATTTCCCATACATCATTCTTTATAATTGATTGGTATTCTTCTGTCATGACATCTTCCCATTCTCTCTTTTGAATGGCTTCTTCAAAGAAAGTAGGCTCCTTCTCTATGAGATCACACATCAAATCCATATAACTAGATAATGGCCTAGGTTTCTTGACTTGTCTCATGGTTCCTTCTGGGGCACCATACTTCTATCCATCTTGAATAAGTTCCCTCTCCCAAGTTGGATTTCTCTTGTGAGAGATCGTTATCTGGGGAGGTTCTTGAGATTCTATCATATCATGATCTTCTTCAATCTCATCATTAGGGGAAGCTCTGACTTCCCTCATTGGTTCTGTAACTCTGGGAGCTACATATTCTTCTTCAATATGGAATGTCCTTGATTTCTTGAGTGATTCATCTTCATCAAAGGTTATATCTGTGTTGATCTCAATATGATGGTAACTCGATATGTAAATTCTGAAGGCCTTTGAGACCTAACAGTATCCAACAGATATTCCCTTCTTTCCTGAAGGGTCCATCTTGGTTCTCTTCTCTTTCGAAATGTGTCCAAATACTGAACAACCAAATATCTTGAGATGGCTTACTTCTCGATTCTTTTCGGAGAACATTTCTTCGGGGGTTTTGAACCCAAGTGCACTATGGGATACGTTTTTTTGTACATACATTGTTGTTCTTGCTGCTTATGCCCATAAGTGCATTGGAATATCTTGATCATGGATCATAGTATTCAATGCTTCCACTGCTTCCATTATAGTTCCATTCTTTCTTTCTGCTACACCATTTTGTTGAGGATTGTATGAAGTGGTGAGATTCCTCTTAATCCCTACATTTCCGCAAAATCTTACAAACTCTTTTGAGGTGTATTCTCCTCCATTATCTGACCTTAGTATCTTGATTTTTTTTCTAGAGAGATTCTCTATCAAGGCTTTGAATTCCTTGAATTTTCCAAACACTTATATTTTGATTTCAAGAAGTAAACCCAAGTCTTGCGAGAATAGTCATCAATAAATGACACATAGTATACATACCCACTAAGAGATGTTGATGGCATTGGGCCAAATACATATGAGTGGATGAGATCCAAGACTCCTTCTTCTTTACTATCGCTCTTCAAGAAATGATTCTTTATGTTCCTTCCTTGTGCACATCCCTCGCACACACCTTCATGGTCAACTTTGAAATCTGGTAGACCTGTAATTGCTTTTCTCATATATGGTAAGGCCTTGTAGTTGATGTGAGATATTATTATATGCCAAATTTCACATGGACTCTCAATGGAGTGATTCAAAGCTGCATCTAAGTGACCTTTTAATTTAGACAGACCATTGTCTTTTGTTCCAATAGCAATTGCATCTTCTATGATTTTTCCTTTAGGCCACATAAGGACTTCACCATCTATGAATGAAACCCTGAAGCATTTCTTATCTAAAGTTGATATAGAAAGAAAATTCTTCTTCAAACCCGGTACATATAGTACATCCTTCATCTTCATTAGGGTCCCTGAATCAAGTTTGTAGGTGGACTCGCCCACTCCTTTGATAGGGTACTGGTAATCATCTCCAAGTGTAACTTTCTGGGGAAAGTTATTTTCGGTAAGGCTAGAGAGAATGTCTCTCTGACCTATCATGTGCTTAGAAGCACCACTATCTATGAGCCAAGTGTTCTCTCTAGGTGATATTGATCCTGAGAGGGCAGAGAATAAGACATAGTCTTCAATCTTTTCTTTAATCATCTTCATGGGTGGCTCATCATCTTCAACTGCATGGGTATGGTGTCTTTTGTTATTTCTCTTCTTGTGTTCTTCTCTTCTAGCTGGACAATTATTAGCAATATGTCCCATCTTGTCACAATGGTAACATTGATAAGAGGAGAAATCCTTTTCTCTTCTTTGGCCTTTCTGAAACTTCTGGAATCTCCTTGGAGGGTGAGATTCTTTATGGATTAATCTATTTGGGGAGTGAGACTCCTTATGTAGGTGGGTCTCCTTATTGAAGTGAGACCTTCTCTTTCCTCCTTTAGCATGAGCAACTAGAGCTTTATCTTCGTCCCTTAATAGTACCGCTTCTCGATTAGCTACTCGTTCTTCTTCTTGAACACATTCTTCCCAAAGACTGTCAAATTGTAGTTTCTCCTTTCAGGCACAAATGGTTTGGATGAATGCATCCCAAGGTATTGTGAGGCCATTAAGAGTTTTCATTATGATTTAATGTTCATCTAGGGTATCTCCAATTGCTTCTAGTTGTTCCTTGAATTGAGAGATCCTAGAGAAATAGTCATGAACTATTTCTCCTTTCTGCATCTTTGTATTCTTAAGTTGAGTTCTCAAGTTCATCTTTCGGTTAATGTTTCTTCCTTCATAAAATCTAGTTAGGGCATCAAACATTTCTTTTACAGTATTCTTAGAAGCCACTTGAGGGATCAAGTGATATTTAATGGAGTCTGCAATGATTATTTTGGCCCTAACCATATCTGTATGGTACTTTGTTTTAGTTGTAGCATCTGCGGGTTCTGGTAGATTTTTCTTGATGAATATTATAAGGTAATTCTCTTCAAGAATGAGTGCAATCCTATACTTCTAGGCACAAAAGTTATCCACACCTTATAACTTGTCAACAAGCTTGGTGCTTGCAAACATCTTGACCCGGAGCTAGGAAAATGACCAAAAAATGAGAGTGCTCAGAATTTAGATCTGAACTTACCAGGAGGTGCGCTTGGTTGAGACGAGTAGCCTGGTGCTGTCAGTTTTATGAAAATCCAAATTTTACCCCTTGAAACTAGGCTTGCACAAATCTTGACTGACACTTCTGGTATTGGTTCTGGTTTCCAATGAAAACTAGGGTTTCACTTCCCAGAGGCTCTGGCCACTAGAAAGGTGCGCTCAAGCTGCCAATGAGTTCGCTAGGCTAGGACACACTTCCCTAGATAGTTTTTAGGATGAAATTCTCTTCCAACAAAAATACCTAATTTTTGTGTACGACAACAATGATGTTTTTGGTAACCCAATGAAAGGTGTTGTATTCATTCAAGCTCTAATACCATGTTAAATTTAGAGCAACTGTTAAGTTCTTTTCAATTTACTAGGAAATAATAGCATAAGCAGGATTACTGAAAGATACACAATCACAAGGTACACAACATTTATCTTGGGAAACCCTCATGGGGGAGAAAACCTAGCAAAAACTTCCTTAATATAGATTGCCAATACAATGCCAAGATAATAAACCAAACACTAGAGAATATCCAACACTAAGCAATGTGCCTCTCTCTTCCTTCTTCTGGCAACTTGCAACTGCAACTTCCTTCAAACTTACACACTAGATGAGTGAGTTGAGTGAGTGAGCTAATGAGGCACCCTCCACTCTTATTTATACTAGTTGGCAGGTGCTAGGGTGGTGTCTCTTCATCAAGTAGGGCCAACTTCTTCTTTAGTGGCTAAAACCACTTTAATTATGCATGGGGGACAACTTCTTAATTAGCAACATATAATTAGGGTTTGACCAATCCACAAAAGGCGATTTGGTCTTATACAAATCCCAACATGATCAATCCACAAAAGGGGATTGATCTATAAGATAATAGCTCAATAATAAGTAGAATATTCTTTGCAGTTACAATATTTCAACACCATACACTAAGGCATTAGGAATATTAGTATATTAAGTTTCAACAATTGTGTCAATATGATAAGTCAATCAATTTGTATTTATCTTAAATTTGGCTCACATAAAATGATTGCAAGGGAACACTTTTCATCACAACCATAGGAAATCCAATGAAATTTTCACCCCTAGTGGAGGCCATGAAATCATTTAAGAAAGATCTCTTTCCCAAATTTTTATTTCATAGAATTTTCTCTTCCAACCAACATAACAATATTATACTCATGTGTCCTATTGTACCCCCTTCCAGTGAACTTAAATATGGATGAATATCCCTCAAAATGAGGAAAAATAACTCCTTTTATGACACCCCTAAATGAAATATAAGTTAGAAGAGGGCATTTGGGTTGGTGAAAGTAAGTGTTATAGCCCCCACCAGTGTAACTCGATTCCTTATAGAAGTGGTTTGTGTGCTCTCATTATGAATAATTAGGTGTCACCTATTTCTTAGAAGAATCTTAATTTCCATAGACGTATAGGCATTGGCTAATTACAGTACTAGGTGGCAATTCCATAGGTCAAGTATATTTTTCACATAAAGAGGTCATTTCTATTTTTAGGATTAATTCCAAGGGGTGTCTTGTTTTACTAGAGGATAGTTGTACCCCTCATACATTCTCCTTAGGTCCTTTTTTTGTGTTAATACATGTCGCCTCTTCATGCTCCCCAAGGATAATATATGCCATTTTATATTACTTTTACTAAGATTTTTTTCACATCATTGTCACATAATTTATGTTAGGAAATAGTATTAACTTATTTTTCATGTCATTTATACATTCATTAATGTATTAGAATCAGGCCCTTTTTTAGGGGTGGCAGGTGTGGGGGGGAGTCTCCATGATCTCAGAGGAAACAAGGTTGTCTACTATGCCTAGGGGCTTGGAAACGTCTCAAACAATATTGTTGAGGCTTACTCATTTTGGTGGGGCCTCTTCATTGCAAAGGAAGAATGTATTGGAATTTTGATAGTATTGGGAGAATCTATGATGGTTATTAAAGCAATGATAGATCAATCTAACTCAGGGGGGGAACTAAGATCTCTCAATTCAAAAATCAAATGAATCCTCTCTCAATTCGATCAGGTCTTGTTTTATCACATTAAAAGAGAGTTGAATGAAGAAGCAGACCATTGGGACAAGGTGGTCTCCTCTGTAGGCTTTGGTATTCTAATTAAAAATGGGGTTTGTAGCCTTAGATCCATCCCATAAAAAAATTTAATAGCACCTTTTTCAACATTCATTAATTTCCAATAAATAACTGAAAGTGATTTGGGAAGGATGGCATGTGGCCTCTGCAATTCTCACACTTGGTTTGATTGGCTCTGCTCAAGGAAATTCAGTGCATAAGAATGAACCTTCAATTCATATATGGGATATTTTAGACAATGTGGTTCACTGGGGTTATTGTGGTTGATTTGGCCTAGAATTTGTGGAATGGGATATATGGGAGTAAGCCTGGTCATGATTTAGTGGAGTTTGAGGAAATCTAGTGTAGGAACAGTAAACCTTTTGGTGGAACTATGTAGAGGTGTCCATGGGTGGTAGCTTCGGGATGTGTCGAGTATTCAATGTGGGTAAATCCTTTCACTTTTTCTAGGAAAGCCCTGGTCTCTTAGTTCCTCTTCTCAGTGCCTATTTCTTTTGGTGTTTTTTTATGAACTAGTTTGGCATGGTCAGAACATAGTTCTTTGGGTCCTTTCAGTTTTTCAAAAGGTTGGAACAAGAAACTTTCGGTTGGGGTTTGTTTGGATCGGTATCTTCCCCTTTAGTTGGACTGTGGAAGGAATTTTAAAAACAATCATGGATAATCCAGATTTGAAAAAGATTTGAAGGATTCTACACAGGCATGAAGAAATTACTGAGGCCAACAATAGTGCTCTAATGCATATTTCATCTAAAATTACCGAATTAGAGCGAGCCAACGTTAAACACACTGCAAACATAATGAACCTTCTCCTTCTCCATAAACAACATATAGATTCTCTGGAAGTTGAGTGTAACATACTTCATTCTTTAGTTCTCTATTAGTGTTTGGATTCTCTCTCTCTCTCTCTCTCTCTCTCTCTCTCTCTCTCTCTCTCTCTCTCGCTTCCAATAACCACAGTTCTAGGAATTTGTTGCAAGCATAATTAAGGGAAGATGAAATCGTTTGCCAGAATTGTGATCCCATGGAGGTTGAAGAACTAAGATCTCCTCATTCAGGAGAGGGGCACGAGGCTCAAAACAATGTCTACCCATGAATGTCTTTTAAATGTTTTTTCGAGTTGTAAGTTTTTTGAGTAAATTTGTCAAGCAAGTCACCAACAAAAATACATGGAACTCTTGTTTGGAGAAGGCATTAGAGTATTTTAATATTATAAATACTTAAAGTTTTTGTGCAATCTCTGAACTTTGTTGAATGCAGTTGCTACTAGCTTTGGTGCAACCATCTTTTCATGAATACATACTTCTTTTTTGGTTAAAATAAATCATTACACCCTTATTAAAAATTTACATAATTTATATAGTTTGCACATATACATCCTTTATATATCATTATGAATATAAAATGTATTATAAATCATTCTTATTTTTGTTAGATATATAAATTTCCTCCATAAAATTACACACATGCACATAATTATTGTCAACATAATCATACTTTATGATATCAAAATATTGTATACCACATAAACTAAGAATCATGCATCAGTTACTACACAAATTAAATACTTATGCTACACAAGCCAAACACTTGCACCACACCACTTGTTTTACATAAACCAAATGTTTGTTCCCCAAGACTAAAGACTTCCCCCCTTTGTCACTTGTGCACCACATACTATACACTTACACCACTTATGCCACATAAACCCTAAGATAAGGACATAGAATCATATGAAAGATATCTCTTTCTCTAATTCTCCTTTCACAAAATTTTCCCTTCATAGTGACATTATTTTTTAACCACCATAAATATGACACTAAATTTTCATATTTCTCCAATTTCTACAACTTCTAATTTTTTTCTCATAATTCTTCAATTTCTACAACATACACATATCACCTAATTAACAAAATTCAGATTTCATACATAACAAAGTCTATCAATTTCAAATATAATCACTACACTTAATTCACATACATATTCCTATTTCCGTAGCATCAGACACACATAACAAAACAGTTCAATTTAATTACATAAATTTTTATTAACAACATACATAGATATGTGATTGCTTGGAATTCCTTCAAAAATGATGATACCTAACGAAGAATCCTTTTACTCCGTCCCTTTCCCTGGCCTTTGTGCTAAATTCTATTTAACATCGTAGAATGATGGGACATTATTCTTATGTCAACTTCCATCGAAGCATGTGGTACATACATGGGACGGGAAAGGAGATAAAAACGTCACCACCAATTATATATATATATATATATATATATATATATATATATATATATATATATATATATATATATATAACTTCCAAGAAATCAAAGTACACATCAATATTCCAAATACGCACCAAATCTAAACTCCACACCAAGATCCCAGCTACACACCAATCATCGTTTGCATTTCTCCCTCATCCCCTCCAAAAATTAACAAAAGACATCTCAAGTTTAGGAGGCATGTGTTCTATAGTCTCCAATTTTCATGCCACTTACATCCAATCAAATACCATTTAGTGAATTTCCTATTTTATACATGACCCAAAAGTATTGGTTGCATTTTTTCCTTTATTAGTCCCTGCCGGAAGGCCAAGGGCAGGGACTATAGCGATGAGTTCATCGCTGACTTTCAATTAGTTGAAGGTTGACTTCACAAATTTTGTAAAAATGCTAATGTTTAACATAGGAAATTTAAACACGTAATTTTTTTAATAAAAATTTTGTGGATTTGTCACAATTTCATTGGCTGGGAAGTTTGAAGCGTTATTGCCGGCTTCGCTTCTTCCCAGGCAATTCTTGCTGCTTTGATAAATGATTTCCCTATAGTTTCATAATGTACC
>ML780636.1:80583-100692 GCA_009831015.1 Picea engelmannii | reverse complement strand
GCTTCTGGGCAACCATGCATTGAATCGCATTTCGCTTCCTTCTCTTTTGTTATGTACAATATCAGTGATCCAATAAAATCAATCACAAAATAGATTAGCCTTCATTAGAATATTTACCATTCAATTGCATCACACCATCTGCTTTAGTTTGCAACTATGCTTCTTTATACCATTCACAAAGCTGCAATTTCTCATACTGCAACATTAGAATGCTGTTCTAATCGTACTTCAACATTCGAATACTTTTGCCTTTTGAACATGCTTCCATTTTCTTGCATTAAATTTGGCAGGGACTACGCTGCTTCGCTGCCCTTGTTTATTTCCTTCTAGTTCTTTGAACTCTCCAAGTGTCACATGCAATTCCTCTGTCTCATCTTTAGGTGTTTTATAGTCTCTAATTTGCATGCCACTTACATCCAATCAAATACTATTCCATTTAGTGAATTTCCTGTTTTACACATGACCAAAAAGTATTGTTTCCTTTATTTATTTCCTTCTATTTCTTTGAACTCTCCAAGTGTCACATCTAGTGCTATATATAATTTTTATCATTTATTTTTAATCAAATATTTTGGGTTAATTTTATGATTTCAACTAATATCATTCAACCACTACTTCTCTAATATTTTAAATAAAATAAAGAATACAATATACTAAATTTATTGATTAGTATATCATTTACTTGATTTGACATGCAATTCATATGCTAGATGAATCACTTATCAATAATGTTCTTGGTGTATTCATATCAATTTTGATAAATACATATTTATTAGATCATTTCAATTAAACATACAATCTAAAACATTATTTATTACTTCAACATCATCTTCCATAATCACACATGAACAAATCTTATTGATTATTCTCATCAATCTAAAACATTGTTTATTACTTCAACATCATCTTCCATACTTACACACGAACAAACCTTATTGATTATTCTCATCTTTCCAATTGCATAGTATACCACATCCACATAATTTAATAGATAGACAGGATCCTACAATCTACACACATACTTAAAATACATTACCAATTAGATAATCATGACTTAAATGACAAGAAAATATTCTCACCTTTAGAAACATAGCCAACATACCTCTAGATTCTAGAGTATGTTTTCCCTTATTCCAATGATGCCTTCACAACAATATATATTCATATTTATCTAACAAACATATTGGTTATGTAAACCAATGTATCTGTACACAATAAATGCACTACATACATATTGTTAATGCGTACGCACACACACGAAAGGTGTTCATATAAGAGTGGGTTAACTCAGAAGCAATATTTTCTTCCGAGTTAATTTTTTGGTAGGTTCTTTGACGACCCACTTTTAAATTTCTAGTCAATCTAGAATTCTGATCGATTTTTTGAGTATCTGGGTTGGTTTAAAATGGGACAAAAACCTTGGAATAAGGTTTTGAAATGCATGGAACTTTGATCCATACGAAACTCAGGCTACCCTTGAAAATCTTGTTGAATTCAGATCCAAAAATTTACCTGAAAAACAGATCTATTTACTCTCGAATTAACTTACTCCGTCCATATCTATATCTACATGTACAAAATCTCAAAAATTGATCAACTTTGATAAGTAATATGTTATCATCACATAGTCAACTAAGAGGATCCAACACTAAACATATACATATTAACCAAACCAATCATGGTAAAAAAAATGCAAGAAATGACATAGACCCTTCCTTCGAGAAAACTTCATCCCAAAGTTCAATAAAAAATTATATTGGTCAAGTAACAATCACCAAGAACAATATATGCACATACTTGTACGTCAATAACTTACAAGCTAGTTTGTATTTCCGAATTAATTGGTCAATCTCAAAGTCAAAACAAGTCATCTCCATTCATTCGAGCTTTGGATTGAAGAGTAAAGATGATAAAGGGATTATGAGTCTTCTTATTGGGGTTTATCTAATCATTGAATTCTCACAACACAATATCTGAAATCATTCACATTAAGAAAGTGACATGCAAATTCCATACATTACACATTCACCTTAAGAAAATAACATGCAAATTCTATACATTACATTCATTTTGTGCTTTTGGAGATGAGTAATCAATCAACATTGACACCAATAATTATGAATAATTTCAACAAACATGAATCATGTAAATATCAATCAATTTGAGTCTTGATTTACTTTTAAAAAATTGCCTCATCATTTATTAATGGGATCTATCAATTTGAGTCTTGATTTACTTAAAAAAAAAAAGGTTGTCTCATCATATTAATGTGCTATGAGATGTGTACAAGAAATAAAAGTTGTCTCATCCTTTCTTAAGTTTAGGAATAATAAACTAGTAGTCAATATTAAATTGTTTTATGTCCTTGCATTAAACTAGTAGTCAATATTAAATTATTTTATGTCCTAATGTGCTATGAGATGTGTACAAGAAATAAAAGTTGTCTCATCCTTTCTTAAGTTTAGGAATAATAAACTAGTAGTCAATATTAAATTGTTTTATGTCCTTGCATTAAACTAGTAGTCAATATTAAATTATTTTATGTCCTTGCATTTATTGACAATGTATTCAATGATGTGAAGTCTCAACAATAATGATCTATAACAATTAATCTTAATCTTTCTTAATTATGAAACCTTAAGAATGAGGGGAGCTTCTTTATTAAGATTTATTGAATCTATTACTATTATTATCATTATATATAATAGTTTTAGTTTTATAGGTTTTTTTCTCCTTCATCAATTCATGATAAAAATAAGTATGTCAACTACAATCAATACGTGTGTTAACGTTTTTTTTTTCTATTTTAATACCTTTAAAATTTTCATTTGCATTTAATGCTTTGATGTATTTAATTAGTCCTATTATTTGTTAAAAAAGAAGAGGAGAGAGGGGATAACCTTGGTGCGATTAGGATTGAAAAAATGAAGAGGTTGTCCTATTAAATAGTGTTGCAAAGTAGACCAAGAAAAACTAGTTTTCAACCCTTCAATTGAAATTGACTCGAAAACTCATGTGGATCATGACAAACCTTAGATACAACCATTTAACCCCATCATATGCCTTGGACATGTTTATTTTGGATACAAAAGTTGTGATAAAATTTTATGTAATCATGTGCCATGCTTCCTATGCTAGACAAACAACATCCATGATTGATTTACCTTCTTGAAGCCTAAACTATTATAAGGATATGCCCATGGTTAAGATAGGCTATGAAAATTTTGGAAATCTATGCTTAATGCAAATTCAAAAATTTCATCTCAACCTCGAGGTTCCTTGGGTCTATTTCCCATGTACTTTCTTCCTTAGGGAAGAATCTAAAATAAAAATGACAACATTATATATTTCAACTCTATCCAATGAAACATATAAGGCTACCTATGAAAATAAACATCGAATAATCATACTTCAAGGGAATTATGTTTGCATCCCTAAAGGCATGATCCCTAACATATAACACCTTTGAAAATAACTTATAAACAACTAATTTGTTATAGCCACAAATCTTCCCTATTTAGCTTCTATTTACTTGTCAAAACACTCAACAAAAGATTCTCACTATTATGTTAAATTGACATGCATAACCAACATTAGAAGCTACTCAATGTCCATGAGCACATAAGCTAAAAATCAATTATGCAAGTACAAATGGTTTGGACAATAGAGTAACTTCATATATACATAACAATGAAGTTACAAGTACAGACCAACAACTTATCACAAGATGGTACAAGATAGTCCATCGAGCTTATCACAAGTTAGGACTCTCTAATGCATCCAAGCCCTAATTAGGGAATCCACGATCAATATCAAAATCCAAATAGAAATCATCGCCTAACAAGGCATCACACCAAGCTACTCATAGACACTCCAAAGGATCAACAACAAGCTATCATCTAGACCATCAAGTCCAACCTTGATCTTTCTCCAAGATTTCCTCATACAAGCTTTTCAAGAAAAGTGGTCCAAGTCCCCTCTAGGGTATCTTAGCCATAGACCCTAGGTCCTTCTCACACAAGTATTTCAACCCTAGCTACTCCAAAGTCTCAACAACAAGTTAGCATCAAGACCAACAAGTGCAACCTTTATCTTTCTCCAAGATTTCCTCACACAAGCTTTTCAAGCAAAGTGCTCCAAGTCTCTTCTAGGTATCTTAGCCACAAACCCTAAGTCCTTCTTACACAAGGAATTCAACCCTAGAACTTCAAGTCTCCTCTAGGTTTTTTCTTCACAAAATCCCTAGCACCTTCTTTCCTTGCATAAATACAAGTACAAAGACTCAAGATAATCTTATAATAAATATACAAGAGATCTAATGAACTCTCACATTCTTATTACCGGTAAAGAATCTCTCCTCCTTTTATATAGAATAGGTGATGGAGGCCAACAATAATAAAGTTGACTAAGTCCACAACTAACCTAATATAATCCTCAAAATAAGGTATCCAAGTGAAGTGTTCTCACTCCAATATGTACACATGTCAAGACAAGGCTCCTCAAGTGGCACATTATCTAAGCATGGGATCCAAGTGTCAAATGATCCTCATCATAAGGTTCCTTTCTCTCCAAGAAAAACATCCCTTGATCCAACTCTCCTCTTCAACATGTGTCTTAGGCTCACATATAACCCCAAGTAATATGTCATCAACCCAAGTTTCCTCAAGTCAATCATCCATCCTCGTAAGGCATGCCAAGTAGTCCCAACACTCCTAAAGATAAGCACTCTCCCTCATAGTGTCCAACACTCCTTCTATAAGGTAGACCCAACACCCATGCAAGCAAGAATCTTCCTCAACAGGTTCACCATGTAGAATATATGAATGCAAAATAATATAACCACGTCATCAAGGAGTGTGCCACATCTAACAACAAGTCCAAGGTCAAGAAACCACCTATTGGAATCTCTCAAAATGCCATCAACCAAAATCTCTAAGATAAAACCAAGGGTATAGTTTTTCACCATGCACCAAACATCACATGAAGGTACCCTTAGCATGATGTAAACACTTTTGAATCAATCCAACATTGAACACTCCCTCTTTGAGAGGAAAGTGTTTTCATCAACTCTAGTCTTGCCCCTCTAAGTAAAAACTAAACTTGTCATGTGCAATTCTAAATTTGTTGTAGTTTCAAAATCAATCATTGACCCATGAAAAGGAACTATCACCTAAAAATAAGTATTCTCCATTAATGCATCACACCACACTTCCTCAAAAACATTGGAATTCTCACAAATGGAAGTAGCCAATACAATATGGTTAGCATATATCCTAGGAGGTATACTCACACTCATTGGATATCTAGGTACTCCTACATGATCATGTGCATTTGCAATGTTTGAGGATGCTATCCTTGCTTCCTACATGGTGAAGTAGAGGGTAAGTATGTATCCTTTCTTAGGATATCTTCACCCACATGTAGATATGGCTCCTCTTGCCTCTATATAAGATTGTGGAATAACGCCCTCCTCACTCCCTTCAATAAATGAAATAGATACCTATGATCTACATGACCATACATCCTCATCAAAGATCACATATTATCTCACCACAATCTTCCACTGTGCTAGAAATGAGATCTTATAAGCTTTAAAATTCTCATTGCATCCAATAAAACAATATATCATGACAACAAATATTACCCACTTTACCTCTACTAGGGGTTTACCCACCTTTGAATTTTAAGGAACATAACCATGGATATACATCAAACTACCAAACTTCAACATCCTTCACATCAACTTCATGGAACACAATATTTAGACACCATAATATGAGCTCTTCAATATTTTATGTAAGTATGATCACATCTCCATATAAGTCCAAAACAAGTGGACCATATCTATCAAAATGACAAAGATTAAAAAGTTTGAAAATATGATCCATCCCAAAATACCAAGTTCATAGTGCAAACACCATCCCACACAAGTCATCGAACAAAATTTTAACATGGATATCTTTCCCGTGCATCTCAAAACCATCAATAGGGCCCACTCCCTCTTTCCAAGAAAATCCTCTAGTAATTACATAAATAATCTCATTGAAGTCAACTCCCTCTTTTTGAGAGAATCCAACAACCTTGTCTTGGTATTATTTAATACTCCCATCAACTGAGTTGCAATATTGGAATCAATTATTGATTCCACAATAGGTTTTGAACCTATATCCATGGATTCATGACATAAATTATTTTCATAGGGCCTCCTCAAAACTAGAAGTCTTTGTTGAACTTATGCTTATACTGAGAGGGGGGGTGAATCAATATAATATAATTTTTACTTTAAATAAGCATTCATCAATCATTCAATAAATTTAAAATAGTAAATGCATGTAAACTCAAATCACAATACACATAGTTTAATTTGGAAACCCTTGTGGGAGAAAACCACAAAACTTATATTTATAAATTTTTGTAGGCACCAACATACTATTACAAACCTTGTATGCACCAACCTAGTAGAGACACCAATATCTTCAATTGAGCACCAACTCAACAAGATATTGTGTAGGAACCAACCTACTAGAGACACCAATCTCTTCAACTGATCACCAATTCAATAAGATATTATGTAGGTACCAACCTACTGAAGACACCAATCTCCTCAACTGAGCACCAACTTAGTAAGACTCATATAGGAACCAATCTAAAATATTCATACACATAATACTTCTAACTTCACCTGCATGCTTCATAATTCATGCATTCCATAACATCATCATACCCTTAACTTTCATGCTCCAACGCCTCTCCTTGCTTCATACCCTAGACATAGCTTCAAACCTTAGTCATATTCAACCTTCATTCCCTAGTGAACCTCGTAGCATCATTCCTAGAATATAATTCCTGACTGCAACATCACAACCTCAAAACAATGCACTTTGCAACATCATAGACCTTATTCCTTCATAGTGTACCCTTAAAACTCCAAGAAAACTCCTCTTGTGCACCTTTAGACCCCAAGAATACTCCCTAGCTCCTCTTTCGCACCCCATATTTATTCTACATGCTTTTTCTTTCTCTTCTTGTTGGATAATCTTCAAATGTGCACATTTATCATGTATTTATAGTGTTTCCACATTCACTTATGGGGCAGACTTGTAAAAACTGGTTGGGTTGACCTGTACTTTTTGGTTGGGTCGACCTGAACACATATTTCATATCTCCTCATTCCTAAGAAGTTAGAGGGAGTGCAATATACCATTAGAAAGGCATCAAAATAATATTTTCAACCATATTTATTATGCTCCCATTTGAGCTAGGTATTCAGAGTAAAAAGGCCTTCAAATATAGGGTATCCAAATTGAGCATCAAAAATCCAAAAAGAATATTTCCATCAATCTCCATCTTGCAATATTTATCTTGGACATCTATAGTCTCCCCCTGTCTTTGAAATTAATGACAACAATATCCATCTTTCAATATTTATCTTGAACATATGTAGTCTCCTCCTATCTTTGACATCAATGACAACAATATTTCCAACAATACGTGTCCTAAACATGGATCCCATTGTGGATCTGAAACATCGATCTGTAACAAACAATATTGTCGATATTTTGAACCAGCCTGAAGAAAAATCTCACCATAGAAATATCAATCATCAAATCTCCCCCTTTTTCATTTATGACAACCTTTAGTCAATTATGTAATACTTCCCTTGTTTTTGACATCAATGACAACAATATTTCCAACAGGCTCACCCAACTTCTTACTGGAATGTATAATCTCTACAATATCAAAAAGTAGCTCATAAAGTACACCATATAGCACACCTATAGCCAAAGTCCTTAGAATTTCTAGACTACAATCATTGATAGTGCAATATCATCCTTTAAATGAAACCCTACACTGAAAATATATCATAAAAGAAACTAAAATGATATTTATCTTCAAAACAAGAACCAAGAAAATATCATTCATGGCATCCAGAAGGAAATGTAGACCAACCCTTTCATGAAATAAGTGTTTCTTCTAAATCTTTCTTAAGAGTTTCCTATCATAATTCATATATCTTGATGCCCCATTGTCCCCATACCACCCAACAATTGACACAGTGTTGGAAGATAAACAAGAGGCTTTGGAGAAAAATGTCTCAAGCTTGGATTGTAATTCATCCACTCTTTCTATTGTCTCTACACTCTAGGTAGATTTTCTTTGCCGCTTGGCCTTCCCTTTCTTCTTCTTTGGACATTGGATGGTAGAATGTCCCTCTTCTGGTGACAACTAAAACATTTTAAATTACTCAAATCCTTCTCACCTTGGATTAATTTTTCCTTCTTACCTTTCTTCTATCCTTTCTTATTTCCCTTCCTCATCCTCTCAATAAGGGATATGCATTCTACTTATATTTTATTAGTTGAAAAATATTCTAACTTTATCTCTTCCAACACAAAGTCATCCCAAAGATTATCAAAAGTAGGTAACTTCACACAAGCACAAACACCTTGGAAAAAGGGTTTCCAAGATGATGAAAACCCATTCAAGGAAATAAGAACCAACGCCTCCTCCTCCACTTCTATCCCTATGGTGGCCATCTAATCATTTAACTCTTTAATCTTGTCCAAGTAGCTAACCACTATATTTGTGTCTCTCACGTAGATGGTTGAAATCTTGTTTCTCATGTGCATATACCTAGAGACACACTTTGGTATAATGCAACCAAAATATCATAGATCTCTTTGTAATTATTATTCCTTATAATTTGAATGATCAAATGATCCCTCAATGAACCTTGAACATTTCTCTTTTCCTTTTCCTCCTCAGTATGTTCAACCAATAGTTTTGGATCGATAGGTGCAACAATAATTGCATCAAGACGCTCCCAAAGCTCAACCTATTCCAATAACATTTGCAACTTACACTTTCAAGTTGTAAAATTGGAATCCTTCCAACCTATCATCCTTGTAAAATCTACAACAAATAAAGTATATTACCCTTATAGGTTTCAATCGCTTCTTCTCAAACACACTATGGTTTCACACCCAACAACCTATAATAGGTCAAGCACCTCTCCCAACTATTGAACAATTGAGCCACCCAACTCTCTTTTTACCAAGAAAGTTATCTTAGTCAAATAATCTCTGATACCATGTGGAAATTTCATAAATCCATGCTTTATGAAAATTTAGAAATTCCCTAGATATATTTCCTTTGAACTTTTAACCTTAGGGATGAATATGAAATATAAATTACAATAATATATCTTTCACTTTTGTGCAACCAAATACATAAGATGAAAATAAACACCAAACATTTGCACTTCAAAGGAATTGTGTTTCTGACACTAAGGGCACAATCCCAACATATAATAGATTTGAAAATAACTTATAAACATTGGATTTGTTACAACAATTTTTTTTCCCTCTTTAGCTTCTATTTACTTGTCAAACAACTCAACAAAATATGCTAATTGTTGTGTTAAATTAGTGTACATAACTAGCAATAGAAATTACTCAATATCCACAAGAACATAAGCTAAAAATAAGATCTACAAGTACAAAAAGTTTTTAAATAAAATACACTTCATATATAAATTATAATGATGTTATAAGTACATGACAACAACTTATCACAAGTTGGTACAAGGTAGTCCTTTAAGTTTATCACAATCTAGGTCTCTCAAATGAATCCAAACCCTATCAAGGGAATCCACCATCAATATAAGACCCTGACTAGAAATTATGGCCTAACAATGCATCACACCAAGCTAATACTATCCACTTGAAAGTCTCAACAACAAGTTAGCATCAATGACAACAAGTCCACCCTTCATCTTTCTCCAAGCTTACCTCACAAAATCTCTTGAAGCAAAGTGTTGCAAGTCTCCTCTAGGATTTCTTTGCCACAAACCCTAGGTCCTTATTACAAAAGGAATTGAACCCTATCATTTCAAGTATCCTCTAGTTTTTTCCTCTCACAAAACCTAGTATCTTTCTCCCTTACATAAATACAAATACAAACACTCTATATCAGTTCATCTTTAAAATACGAATGATCTAATGAAATATGCAATGCTTACTACAACTAATGACTATATCCTCCCTTTAAATATAGTAAGTGAGGGAGGCCAACAATATTAAAGTGGACTAAACCCACAAGCAACCTAATCTAATATTTAAGATAAGGTCTCCAAGTGAAGCACTCACTCCCCAAGGTATACAAATGTCAAGGAAAGGATCCTCAAGTGGTGTTCTCTCCAAGCATGGGTTGCATGTGTCAAATAATCATCATCACAAGGCTTCTCTCTCTCCAAGAAAAAAATCCAATGGTCCAATTCTTCTCATCAACATATGTGTACTAGGTGCACATACAAACCCAAACATCCTCAATTCAAGCTCTCATCCTCCTAATACATACAAAGAAATCCTAGTTCTCCCAAGGCTAAGAGCCATCCCTTCCAGTGCCCAACACTCATCTTCCATGGTAGATACAATACCCATGCAAGAAACCATACTCCTCAACACATGAACCATGTAGAAGATATTAATGCCACATAATATAACCACCTCATCAAGGAGTGTGACACATCCATAACCAAGTCCAAGGTCAACCAACCACCTATAAAAAATTGTCCAAATGTCATCAACCAAAAATTCTATGATACGACTAATGGGATAGGGTTTTACCATGCACTCCACATCACATGAAGACACCCCTAACATGGTGTAAACACTCTCAAAGGAACCCAACAATTAATAGGCTTGGTTCTTTTGATTATGGTATTTGAGATGATCTTATAAGTGCAGTTACACAGAGTGAGAGGTTGGTAATCATTGAATGATTAATGGGTGTCCTTTTTTAGAATGTTTGCAATGAAGGTTGATTTGAAAGTACCAATAACTCTTCTTGATTGTGTAGACTCTTTTACCACCTCACTAGGTTTATGTTGATCTAGTTTTATATCCCCATACATAACTCTTGATTTGTAAACTACCTTGGATATTCCAATGGTGAGGTCACTAAAATAGCTCTAAACTTAAAATGACTATAGTGAGCTTATGCTTGACCATGCAACTATATTTTTGTATTTTTAACACTTTACTAGAAACAAAAAAAATATCATATTCTTTAACTACGACAACATAGGAATTAGACTAAAATAGCAAGAGACACATAATGTGACACAAATATTTACCCTGGAAACCTATATGGGTTAATCGATATTCACTGAAGGATTGTGCCTTTAATCTTCTTATGTGACATGGATTAAAAATATTTCCAATATTATATTGAAGCTATGAGATACCATGGTCTTTTATAGTCATGTACAATATTATTTGGTCTCTCTACATTGTTAACATATCCTCCACACTCCTATTCATATTATGGAACAACTAACAACTTGTAAAAACGTGAATCATTTTCCCTCATTCTGCTAGGTTTTTGATAGATAGAATTAGGGTTAGGTTTAGGGTTTAAAACCCTTTTGAAGAATTCATGATGCTCCTATAATTCTCTAGTCGATTCCCCCATGTTACTAATTTCTCATATTTGAATTATGGTGAGTTGACATGGTCACCAATTGGACATGTGGGGAATATTTGGATCGTTACCTTTCCAAGGACGTTAGTTTTCTATGTGAACTATGTTTTAGGTGAATTATATCTCATTAGAAAAATCTCAATGAGAAAAATAATCTTATCCTTGGATGGTGCAAGATTATGGCAATGATCATTCCACACTAGGCCCAAAAAGTATTGTTTAGGACCAAAAAATTGTGCTAGAAGTTGATGAACTGAATTTGACAAAATAAATGTTATCTCCAAGATGTCTTGAATTATAATTCCCCCCATATAGAGAATAAATAATCTCATATAGTATCTGTGTAGATCCATTTTGTATCATCCCTATCCATTTTGGGAGGCTTTTCATCTCCAAAAGATATAGTTTTGAAGGATATGACTAAACTATTCCTTAGCTTTATCCTTGGAGTACCATTTGTCCTTGGTTGGTATATAACCATTCAATCCTGCATGAAAATGATATTAGTGACTCCTTCAATTCATTATGATATTCTTTTGTAGGATTGTATGCTATATTAATTTTTCTTTTGCATATGGTGCTAAATATTCAATGGAAGATAAGACTTGGCCCCTTTCATCCTCATTGAGCATGGATAGCTCATAGAGTCTTAGATTCTCTAAATTTACTACTAAGTAAATGTGCATATAAGGTGGAAAACTAATAATATAAGAATTGTTTCCTACTTTGTTGTAATGTTGTTGTATGCAAACCATATTTTCGTCCTATGTCCTTAGATACTTTCGATTGTGACCTCTCAAAATTTGAACCAAAGTCCTATTTACTACCTTTGTCTTCCCATACATTTGTGGGTGAAAGACAATGGATATCCTAAGTTTGGTACCCAACCTCTCCTATAATGAAGTGAAAAATACACCGAGGAACCTAGTATCTATATTATAAGTGATGCTCATTATATTTTTCAAGTGCACCCAACCTCTTTCAAAGAACAAGATTGCAACTTCTTTCCCTTTAATGGTATTTTTATAATCCATCAAAACACACATCTTGTTGAGCTTGTCTACTACCACATATAGGTAGTCATGCCTTATTATTGTCCTTGACCACCCACCAAATAAAGTTTATGGATATGCTTTCCCATGGTCTTGTAAGGATTGGAAGTGGAATGTATAGTCCTTGCATCTTGTTTCTAGGCTTGTTAGTACAACATAAAATACAACCTATAATAAATTTAACTACTTATTTTTGCATTTTGGGTCAACAAGTATACCTATATAAGTAATCCACCATCTTATTGAATCCAAAATGACCAACAACATTGGAAGTGTGATACTCCCTTACTAGTTGTACTATTTCTTCCTTTGGTACTGTAAGGTGATAGATGTATTATAATAAGAAAAAACAATATTGCAACAAATACCAGCGGAACAACAAAATATAGAGAATAACAACACCAAAAATGATGCTTTTATTGATATAAATCCAAGTTCACTTGCCTCTTCTAAGGGTAAACCTCCAACAAAGAAGATCTCTATTAAAATAATTCTCAATACAAGACTTCTCATGTCTTCTACTCCTATTTATACTAATTCTCTCTTCTAAAGAACATTCTAGAGGAATATATTTCTAGAAGCAGAAGATTCTATTAAGTCTTCTTACATTGGACTTGTTCACATTATTAAATAAACCTTATTAACTAATGTTCCTTCATTACATGGAAAACATATTATTCTACCTACGTGAGGGGTTAGGGAGGTTAGGTCCCTAAAATTCCCTCCCCCTCAAAAAACATCATTGTCCTCAAGGATTGAGATGAGGAAATTGTTGCAAAATGGTAGCCGTCTCCTACATGGCATCTTCTAGAGGTGTATCCTTCCACTGAACTAACACTTCCTTGATGGTGCATTGATGGAGACGACACTCGCGCTAGTCCAAGACTACTTGTGGCTGCAACCAAATGGAACCTTATTCATCCAACTTAGGGAGAATGCTTTGAGTCTGACACTTAGTTCCAATCACATTATTTAAGCATGAGACATGAAAAACATGATGGAGCTTAGAGTGTCTAGGAAGAGCTAACTGGTAGGCCATAGACCCCACTCACTTGAGAATTGTATAAGGACAACAAAATTTTGGGGCAAGTTTCTGACAGTGTTCAGATTTGAGTGAAGTCTTCTTATAAGGTTGAAGATGAAGAAACACCTGGTCCCTTTCACCAAATTGGTGTTTGGAATGACCCTTGATCTACTTGTTTCTTCATGTGATTCTGATCCAGGAACAAATTTTCTTTGAGGGTACAAAGAATGGTTACTCGGACTGTAAGATTGTTGTCAACCTCTTGAACCTTGAAGACACTTAGTATGTATGAGAGAACCGATGGTGGATTTTTCTCTTATACTACTTCAAAGGGAGTCATGCGAGTGACAATATAGTAATATGTGGTGTACCACCATTTAGATAGGGGTAATCACTAAGCCCATTGATTTGGTATGTCAGATGCAAAACATTGCAAATACATTTCCAAACACTTTTTGACAACTTTCATTTTTTCATCATTCTGGGGATGATAGGTAGTGCCGAGATGCAATTGGGTTCACTGGAGCCTGAACAATTCTCGCCAAAGATTCCTGGTGAAATTTGGATCACGGTTAGAGACAATAGATTGAGGCATGCCATGGATTTTGAATATATTATCCATAAAAATTTGAGCCACTCTGGATGCAGTGAATGGGTGTTGAAGAGCACATAAATGACCATATTTTGAAAGACGATCTACTACCACCATGATGACTGACTTATTGCTTGATTTAGGTAATCTAACAATGAAATCCATAGAAATATCCCTACAAATAGTAGGTGGAATGGGAAGCGGTTGGAGTGTACTTAGAACTTTGAATATTTCTCCCTTTGTTGGAGATTTTTTCTAGATGTAAACGATGTATTCAGTTTCCACTTGAAACGTTGACGTTTCGAAACTAAATACATAGTTTACATCCAGAAAATTTCTCTAGCATTATGACTAACTGTGGAAATTTACATAATCATATTTCTCCCTTATTTCATTAATAGGTATCACATTCATCCACAAAGGTGTGGATGTTATTTTTCATGTTGTCCCATAAAAAAAAATGTTTGACCCATTCATAGGTTTTAGTAAAACCTAAATGTCAAGTTGTTGGTGTGACATGAAACTCAGAGAGCACCGTGGATTTAAGGTTTGAATTTTTTCTTAAATACAAGTGACCTTTATAGTGAAGCTCTTCATTGTGACAAGAGTACCATGGAGAATCTTGAGGATCATGTTGCAATTTTTGGATCATGCTAGAAATTTTTGGGTCTTGCAACCATTCTTAATGAACAGCTTGGATCCAGTCTACTACAATGAATGAGAGGGAAAAGAGGGACCCTTCTTCTTCATATTTTCTTGAAAGATCATTACAAACCAAATTTTCTTTTTCCTTCTTGTAGATGATCTCATAATCAAACCCAAACAGCTTGGTCACCCATTTTTGTCTCCCTGAGGATAAAATTCTTTATTCCAGAAAATACTTGAGGCTACGATGATCAATTTTAATTTGGAATCATTTCCCCAATAGATAAGGATGCTAGAGATCCAATTCATGCATAATAGACAACATTTACTTTTCATAGGTTTATTGGACCAAATGTCTCTCTGACAGTTGTTTGCTAGTGAAAGACAAAGGTCGCCTATCTTGCATGAGGACTACCCCAATTCCTTTCCCTGACACATTTCATTCCAAGAAAAAAGTCTTGGTGAAGTCTGGGAGTGCCAAGATAGGAGTTGTGCACATAACATATTTCAAGGATTAGAATGATTGATCAACTGTTGGAGTCCAACTAAAAGCATTCTTTTTAAGGAGAATGGTGAGAGGAGATGCAATTTTTCCATAATTCTGAATAAACTTGTGATAATATCCCGTTAAACCAAGGAAACCACACAATATTTTAAGAGTTTTAGGGTGAGGCCAATCCTTCATAGATTTAATTTTCTTAGGATCCACCCGTACACCATCCTTCTCGACAATGACCCAGGTACTCAACTTCAGAGGCTCCAAAATAACATTTAGATTGTTTGAGAAAAAGTTGGTGTTGATATAATAGATGGAGAACTTGATCCACATGGGCGAGATGGGATTTCCAAGTTTTAATATATATGATAATCTCATAAAAGAAAACTAAGACAAATTTATGGAGGAAGGGATGAAAGACATGATTCATGAGACTTTGAAAAGTGGAGGGAACATTACACAAGCCAAAGAGCGTGACCAAGAACTCATAATGGCCCTCATGAGTTTGAAATGTATTATTGGGAATGTATTCTTCCTTCATATGTAACTGGTGGTATCCAAAACATAGATCAAGTTTGGTAAAGTATTGAGCACCACTCAATTCATCCAAAAGGTCATCATTGATAGGGATGGGAAATTTTTCCTTGATTGTGATTTTGTTGAGGGCACAAAAATTAGAACAAATGTGCCAAGTTCCTTCTTTATTGAGTACCATGAATACTGGAGAAGAATAGGGGCTAGTACTCAGATGGATAACGCCCGCTTCTAGAAATTCTTGAACAATTTTCTCAATTTATTTTTCTAGACAAAGGGAAGATTGTAAGGGAAAACATTAGGAGGAAGACTGTCAGGGACTAGAGGAATGGAATGATCATGGACGTTGCAGGAAGGGGAAAGTCCATGGGGGATGTTAAAATAGCTTGGTGTCAAGAGAGTATAGATTGGAGGTCAAGATGCATAGAGGGTGTCTTGATGGATTGAATAGAATGGAGGTGTGCAATAATGCCAGAATGACCTTTTTTTAGTAGCTTTTCCATTTGGTGGGAGTTGATACTCTCATGTGAGCCTACTGTGATGCCTTGGAACTTATAATGTTGTTCCACCTGGTGGAATTGCAAGGTGAGGTCCTTAAAATCCATGGTAATGGGGTTGAGAGTATGTAACCATTCAACACCGAGCACTATGTCACAACCACCCATGTCTATAGAAAACATATGAGATTTTAGGTGGTACTGACCACTTTGCAGGCACACATTTTGACAACACCCCCCACATTTCATGGAACCTCCATTTAAAATCATGACCTAAGTTTTTTTGACTGCACGGATATAGCAATTGACTTCTTGGGAAATGAAGTGATGAATAAAATTATGGGTATTTCCAATGTCAACTAGGATGATGACTTTCATATGTTTAATGTAGCTAATTAACTTGAGGGTTTGCAGAGCAGAGAAGCCAATGAAGGAATTTAGCAAAATTAGTGGTTCAACTTCAGGAGGGTCATAGGGTGGAGGGAGTAGTAGGATCATTTTCTTGGGGTATCTCTTCCATAAGGGAAACATCAACATCCTCATCAGAAACATTCTCAGAAATAGCCATAAAAATATTATGTTCTTTGCACTTGTGCCCCGAAAAATATTTATCATCACAATTGTAGCAAAGGCCCTTGAGTTGTCATTCAACCATTTTTTCCCTAGTTGATTTATGGATCTTGAGAGGAGTAGCATGAGGGGAATTATTGGTGGGTATAGGGAGAGGAATAAAGGAGGGTTTTCTATTTTTGGAAGATACAATTTGTTGTGCTTATTTGGTGTGTTTAGTAGCTTCCAACCAAGCCTAGGGGAGATCCATGATAACCTGGGCACAAATTTATCCTTTAGGCCACCGATAAAGCATTCCCTGAATAAGGCGTTGGACATGTCCTCCATTTTGAAATACAAGTGCTCAAATGTGATTATAAAGTCTTCCATTGTTCCAGAATGTTTCAACTTGGTCAAACGATGAAGCGTTCATAAAGCTCTGCAACAAACCGTGTCCAAGAAACTGCCCATGGCGTGCATTTTTACGCCATTACCACCATTTCCAGTGTTCAAGATATGGATAGAGAACACCATAATGAAGTTTTTCCAACTCATTAGTAATTACATGCAAAGAAAATTAATGCTCCATTTGAGTGACCCAACCTGTGGGATTGGAGCCACCAAATTTATTAACCTCAATTCGAGGAAGACAGGGGTCACGATGAAAGGAGTTGGAATGAAAGGACATAGTATGGGAGGATTCAACACCATTTAAGTGGGATGATTGGTCAGATAAGGGAGGGTATTGGGATCGATTTAGCAACTGGTTGAGAGTGGATTTGATGGTGTCAAATTCGCTCGTGCATTTTCCAAATTCATTCTTGACTTGGTCACGAAATATTTTAAATTTGGAATTGGCAGAAGCAATGTAAATATTTCATTTTTGGATGTCCTCCTTGTTCTATTTGGTTTCATCTTGCAGGTCTTGGTTGTGAGTGGTGACCATTTGGGAATTTGGGGTTCCTAGGAGGGGGAGTGGGTCCACTGAAAAAAGGTTGATAAGTGATATATACTACTGCAATTAGGGTGACAAGGGGAAGAGAATGGGATAGGTGTCAAATAAGGGTGATGGGAAGGTGGGTGGGTCCATGGGAAAAAAAGACTTGAAAATCATAGGTACCACGATGACCAGGGTGAAGAGAGGAATCCAATGGGAGAGGTCCTAAATAAGGTTTCCAGTGGGACCACTATAATTTTTTTACTCCCGCGGAGTTATAGTATGGCTTGAAGAATGTTGCAAAGATGAAATGCCCAAATTTTTAATAGGAAAAAGTGTGTAGGAATTTCACAACCAGAATGTAGGAGGTAGGGTTGTGTGACAAGATATCATTTATGTTCCTTTTCTGTTATGTTTTGTTCCCAAGGGTTAGGTTTTCTTAGGGTTCCTACAGAAAAGGGTTTGCTATGTGATATGGTTCTCTAATATACGTGTGGGGTTGAATAGTAGTACTTAAACCAATATCTTAGGGCACCAACTAAAGAGGCTCGATCATACCCTTAGTTGTACCACTTGATTACCCAGGTACTAGAGAGTGTCTTCCCAAGTGTTGTTCTTGGTGTCATTATAAAAGTCAGGCAGTCAATCAATTGATCTAGAACTGGTTTCAGAAGACCTAAGGGACTCCCAATATACCTGACAGTACGTGGGAGTGATGGCCATGTACAAATCTTTTCTGATGTGGTACTACTCAAAGGGATACCAACATGGGTTATAGAGGTTTCCAACAAGGTGAACTGTTTTTTTCAAGTAACCCCATGAAACCATCTGTATTTATTGCATGCAATCTTACCCAGCCATAGTTTTACCTGATGAATGACAAATTTGTATTCTTTAAAGACACTGATAGTACATGTCTCTACCCTGGAAACAATTCCCACAATTTCTACAAAGGAAAGTGATCTAATACCACTTGTAAGGTACCAGATGTATTATAATTAGCAGAAACAAAAATATTGCAACAAATATTAGCATCACAAAAAATATATATAGAATAACAACACCAACAATGATACATTTATTGATATAAATCCAAGTTCACTCTCCTCTTCAAGGGGGAAACCTCCAGTAGAGCAGAGCTCTATTACAATAATTCTCAAGACAATACTTTCCCATGTCTTCTACCCCTATTTATACTAATTCTTTCTTCTAAATAACATTCTAGAGGAATATATTTCTAGAAGTGAAAGCTTCTATTAAGTATTCTTACATTAGACTTGTTCACATTATTAAATAGGCCTCATTAATGTTGGCCTTTATTACATGGAAAATATATTATTCTACCTATGTGAGGGGTTAGGGAGGTTAGGTCCCTAATAGGTAGATAAAAAATCCCCATCTTATAGAGTAATCCATCTTGGAGATGGTAATAAACATCTATTTTTTTTCTTTTTGTCCTTGCAACAACTGATACACCCCCTTGAAGTCCTCATTTTCCACATACTCCTCTCTCTATAATCCTGTTGGGTGAATGGATCCATGTGCATAATGGATCCTAGATATGTAATATTTGGTGTTGGTGGCTTGGATAAAAAATCAACCTACAAATATTTAATCACTATATGAAATTGTTGTTCCCTTCTTATATTTAATCACTAGATGAAATTGTCTTAGAAATTCCATCCATCTATAATGTCTTACTTGTTGGAGGTTACTCTGAGCCTACAAATATTGTAGTTGTTGGTGATAATTATGGATGGTGTTCTCCTTACCCAATAAATAGTGGTTCCACTTCTTCACTACTTGAACCAGGGAATAGCTGGGCTCCTTCTCATGTCTAGGTTAGTTTAGTGCTACCCCATCAAATAATTCTCATATGTAGGGCAATTTAGTGCTACCCCATTGAATAACTATGAGTGATAATGTACTAGTCTCTACCTTGCATTGATATTTCTCCCATGGCATATCCACCAGGATCAATTTCTATTAAAAAAAATACTTCTACAAGTTAGGTAGTGTTACGACCAAGGCTTGAATAATTTTTTTCTTTATTTCTTCAAAGGATTGTTAGACAACTGAGAGGGGGGGGGGGTGAATCAGTTGTTACCGTGCTTAAACAATTATTCTTCTTTTAAAACTCTTTGCAGAAACAATGAATGATGATCACAATAATGCAGAGAAATAAACACAGTTTCAACATCATTCACATATATGAGAAACACAGAGACAGATATTTCCCGAGGAAACCCATGCAGGGTAAAAACCTCTTTTTCTTTATATGATAAGTAATGGTTACAAT